>UESW01001958.1:0-37893 GCA_900491605.1 Calamus simplicifolius | reverse complement strand
GGGTGGTAGAAGTAGTATCCTTTTCTTTCTTTAGGATACCCCACAAAATTACACTTGTCAGATCTAGCTCCCATCTTGTCTAACTTATTACGCTTGACATAAGCGTAGCAACCCAAATCCTTAGATGACTAAGGGTTGGTTTCTTTCCACACCATATCTCATAGGGAGTGGAGCTGACCGACTTAGATGGAACTCGGTTTAGAGTGTATTCGGCTGTGTGTAGGGCATAATCCCAAAACATTTTGGAAGATTGCAAGGCTCATCATTGATCGCACCATATCTAATAATGTGCGATTTCTCCTTTCTGATACACCATTATGCTGTGGTGTACCAGGAGGAGTCCACTGAGAGAGAATCCCATTCTCCTTCGAATATTCTAAGAATCATGGCTTAAGTATTCCCACCTCGATCTGATCGAAGTATCTTAATACTTTTGCCACTTTGTTTTTCTACCTCGGATCTGAATTCTTTGAACTTTCAAAGGCTTCATATTGTGCTTCATCAGATATAATAACCATACATGCTATGGTCATCTATAAATGTGATGAAGTAAGAAAAACCTCATATTGCCTGAATATTGATAGGACCACATACATCCAAATGTACTAGTCCTAAACATTCAGTTGCTCGCTCACCCTTTTTAGTAAAGGATGACTTAGTCATTTTGCCACATAAGTATGACTCACATTCCTCAAACGATTCTCAATCGAATGAGCCCAAGTAGCCATCTTATGTAACTTGGTTAAACGTGTTTCATTTACATGGCCTAAACGACAGTGCTATAGGATTGAGTTCTTAGAATTATTTGATTTTAATTTCTTAGTTTCTACATTGAGAATAGGGCATTGTGAATTCAAAACATAAATCTCGTTGAACATTTCAGCAGAACCAAAGAACATTTCATTTTTAAAAATTGAAATTCCTTTATTTCCAATTTTAAATGTATATCCATCATTTACAAGATATGAAACGGAAATAATGTTCTTTGTTATGTTTGGAACATAGTAACAATTATTAAGCTCCATTATAAGCCCAGTGGGCAAAGACAAAGAACAAGATCCTATAGCTAAAGCAACAGCCTTTGCTCCATTTCCCATGGGCAGGATCACTTCATCTTTTTCAGCTTTCTACTGCTTCTTATCATCTGCATATTAATACAAATATAAGATCCACAACTGGTATCCAATACCCAAGTGGAATAAGAAGTAACAGAAGAAAATATCTCAATCATAAATATACCTGAAGTAGAAGCATCTATATGTTTCTTTTCTTTCAGGCTAGCCAGATAAGCTTTGCAATTTCGCTTCCAGTGCCCTTCCTTCCCACATAAGTGACATTTTCCCTTGGCTACTTTATTTTTCTTGATGCCCTTATTTGGTTTAGTTGCCTTGGCCTTTTGGACCTTATTCTTCTTTGGCCGCTTTTTACGAGCGCCAGAAGACTCCACGACCATAACCTGCCCCTTTTCTTTCTTAATGTTGGGCTCGGCATTCATCAGCATATTCACGAGCTTAGGTAGAGATGTCTCTAGCTTGTTCATGTTAAAATTAAGAACAAACTGCCAATAGCTGGGAGGTAATGACTGCAGAACCAAGTCAACACTTAGTTCATGATCCATCACAAAACCCAATCATGCCAACTTTTCAATCATATGATCATTTTCAGTACGTGGGCACCCACTAATGAATCCTCAGTCATTTTGCACCGAAACAGCTCTTTAGAAGTTTGAAAACCTCTCATATCAAGACTGTGCACCAAACAACTCTTGCAAGTGTATCAAAATCTCCTGAGCATTCATATGCTCATGCTGTTTCTGAAGATCAGGTGACATCGAGGCCAACATCAAACATGTAGCCATGTCTTCAGCATCTTTATATCGGTTGTATGCCACATGAACCTCAGTCGGAGCATCCGCTGGTGGGACCTCCGGTGCAACCTCATCTAGGACAAAAAGAATTTTCTCAGATCGAAGAACGATCCTTACATTCCTTAGCCAATCAGGGAAGTTGAGTCCAGTCAATTTGTTGGATTCTAAAATATTCCTTAGGTTGATGTTTACACTCATGGTTTCTATGATAACCTACATAAAATTAGAATGAGTCAATTACTATGAATACTAATCACCAACTTAATATGATAATTCTAGATTTTTAATAAGTTAGTTTCTCCCACTATTTTATCAAGGTTAATAGCCCTCTCTATTAATCTCGAGAAATTGGCATTCAATTTCCTTAGTAGGCTAGGATCCTCATTTGAATTACCTTGACCTTGGCTTTGGCACAACAAATCTCAGTAAGCCAAATTTGGTAGATTATCATCAATCACATCTAATGTGACTCCTAGATTATTTCGGAGACAGTGCCTTGTCAATCACATCCATATGTGATCACCCTAAAGTTTGCCTCTAGATTAGACTGACCCTAACTTTGGCCAATATGCCAGCTAATCTAGTTAAGTCAACCCATTGTTCCACAATCAACTCTCATAAGTACACTCGACCTCGGCTTTGGCACGACAAATCTCATAACCTAATGATTTTGTATCATGTGAACAATGGAAGGCTTATGACTTAATATTCGTGGAGGGATTTAGCGCATATAGGTCCCATCTACATCTACAACATTTGTACTATGCTAGGTTACATATCCTATATGTAGATTTTAGATTAATCTCAATTAACCTTAATTTCATAAGATCCAATCTATGATTAGGATTCCTAATCAAATTAGGATCCTAATCACTATCTAATTTATGAACCCTAATTATGTGACCAAATCAATTGCTACCATCTTGATCAACCTTAATTGATTTAATCAATTAAGAGCTTTCCTTAATAATGGCCAGATCAACTGATCAATGGGGTCCTATTTAGCATACCCTTCGATCCCATTGAAGGATTTCTCAGGCAGCGAACAGAGCAATTAAAACCATGATCAAACCTTTTTAGACACCAATGTAGTTAAGCTCAATTGATTAGATCACTTATGGATCATAGGATCAAACAAAGACATGGTTAAGTCTAAGTTTCCTAAATCATTTATCATCTATTACATTTTATGATAACTTATATAGTGATCTAGCTAGGGTATTATGATAAGAATTCTTAATTAAATTTTAAAATTTTCTTATCATTTAATTACATGTTATGACATGTCGGTTTCACATCCCATGTAAATCCTAATGTCTCTAACAAACCCTAAAGTTTTCAATGTTCATTATCATAAGAATATCATATCTTAATCATATCGATCATCATGCTAAAATTAAATCCTAAACATGATTTCTAAGATTTCAGCATATAGTATCTATCATGTATAAATAAAATTACTATTTTAACATGACACATATATGATTAATTATTGTTTATTATCATATAATAAATCTTTTCCTCTATATTTCAAAGTACTCTATTTGAACATGATAATGAATATGCATAAATCTAAATAATATTGTTTATCATCAAATAATAAATATTTATTATATTTTAGATTTATTATCAACATATGAAAACTCATCATGATTTTAAGCATAATAATAATCATATTATCAATCATATTGACTCAAGTATCCTATCAGATAATGAATCTGTAGCCTAAGGGGGCTCTGATACCACTGATGGGAATTATTATACAAGATATGAATCAAATTCATGAAAACATTGCAGAAGATATAATACAAAATTCCAGATGCCCAGGATCCTTAGGAACAAATTTATTAAATATCAAATAAAATCTAATTTTATTCATACTTGAGTCCTTTATCGATGTAGATGAGGATGAAGCCGGTTAATCCTTTGCCACTAGCCATCCACGTGTCCGGCCTCTAACAGTGATCCACGCGGAGAAGAAGGGATGAAGACCTCCAAGGTATGAAGATGACACACGGGAAAGAGAGGGGTGCTAGCACCTTTTGAATCCCCTTACAGAAGATATCTTTGAATAAAAGTCTAATCTTTTCTTTCTTGGTAGGAAGGAACTATATTTATAGATTGAAAATGAGACATTCCAAAGAGGAAGAGACCTCTCTTTATGGTAAGAACTCCCATCATTATGGTAAGAAACTTCCATCTTCGTGGTAAGAAACTCCTTCCATCTTCATAGTAAGAAACTCCTCCATCTTTATGGTAAGAAACTCCCATCTTCATGGTAAGATTAATCTAAGTGTCACAATCTCAGCCTTTGAAATTAGGAGTTGGTTATCCCATAACTATATGCCCTAATTTGTACATGTTCATCATCGAACCATAGAGATTCATCATGCCTCATCCCATGGGCATGATTCCATCTTCACATGGCTGAGATTGGACATCCATACCTGAATAATCAGAGCCATCCATCACATGGATCAAGTCACATATCGGTATCCAATTATTGTTCATCATATGTACAAATAATTTCTCCTTAACATTCCTCTATTATAATGGATCATATCCATTATAATTATATCTTCTTTAAATTGGGTCTCACCCAATTATTTAATTGATCATCTTATCTAAATTAAATCTAATTTAATTCTCATTTTAATTCATCCAATATTCTCCTTAATGCGTATGACCCATTAGGCCCTTAACATGTTGGCAATAATCTGTCCTAATCATAGACCCTAGGAATGTTTGAACAACTCTTTGTTAATTCAACAACATGATTATAGATCATGAGAGGCCTCTAGCAAAGCATCATGACCACCTAACTGCTAAAGGTTTTGTTGACGTGACCATCAATACCTGTCCATGAACGGTTACCGTATGATCAAATCCTTTCGTCACATATCCCAGATCAATCAGTGGTAAGGAATGTGTCAACACTGTAATTGATCTTTGTTTACTTGATCTCAGGAAAAATTGACTCATATGAATTAGAACATTGAAACCATTTCAAATTCCAACTCAACCTTGCAAGGATTTAACAATCAATTTAATCCATCAAGTGGCCGTGGGATATAACCCTTTCTATCAAGGGAGACAAATCCTGTCTTGATCAAATACCATCTTCATGTGCTTCATATCCTACCCAATCGATACCATATTTGCCACCCGTGACTAGAGCGACGTTTGGATGCCGTCAAAGCATGACATTCAACACATGAGATGCAATGAAGATCTCAAGTCAAAGGATCACTCACACCACCGTCATTTAGAGATCAACCATCGACACTATATAGAATATTCATATGGGATCTCTGTACGGGTCATCCAATGCATCGTTACAATAACGAGCATCGACACACCTATCCAAGTATCTTCATACTTCAGCTTGTGAAATCAACTGCTTACCCCAAGGGTGAGGATATGCAATGTGTGCTAATCTCACGGTGTTCAATGGTGTCCAGTCCCATCTGCACATCGACTAGGGAAGTTTAAAGAATCGAACCATAATGTGCAATTTGGATCTCACAATTTGTAATCTCTATTACAAAATTCATATGCACGGTTCATATTCTTTTGGACTTTATATCACAGACATATATCAAATATATTATAAAAGATATCTGGATAGATAAAGAAACCATTTTATTTGATTTGCATTCATAGAATGTATATAGCATCCAATCCGATTGGATATAGGGCATACATTAACATTAAATTGTACTATGACAATTCAGTTGCTATATTTTTTTGGCTAAAAACCATAAGAGTGGTAGTCAAAGTAAACACATCGACATTAAATATTTAGCCATAAGAGAACGTGTTAATGAAAACAAAGTGGTCATATAACATGTTAGCACTGAATTGATGATAGCTGATCTTTGACTAAAGGCATGCCAATTAAGAATTTTAAGGATCATGTGGTATCAATGGGAGTTGGTCCCATGATATACTTTTGTTGCATGGACAACTACTTTTACAATGAAACTCTTTATGGTTGTGATGTTTTTTCACATTCAATTATTTAGTGTACACATTATTTATAATAAGCATCATTAAGTTGGACCTAGAATAAACATGGGGTTATTCATTAAGTTATATGGGTTTATGTTTGGGAAATATAATATATTGTGATACATGGTAAATAATGCTCAATTTTAAGAGGACCTATTGCCATGATTCATGTTTTCTGTTTTTTACTATCGTAATAGAATATACAGACCAAGTGGGAGAATGTTGGTTTTTTCTCCATTAAGCATATCGGTTAGATATGATTAAAATGGTCCTATATTCTGATATCGAGGGATTAGGTGAATTCAAATTTTGAATTTGAATTCACGATTAAGATAAGAATCCCTCAATCATATCCGTTTAAAGCGGCTCCCTCTGTGATGGATAGATAAGGCATAAAGGATTATAAAACGGGAAGGTCCCAGCGCCTGGTCTCATCGAGAAAGTTTACACCATCGCTAAGAGAGATAGTAAGGTGTGGAAGATCTTTGCCCACATCTGGACCATGGAGCAATGGCTAGGTATTTATTGATCTTGACTTACTTTATTTTCATGATAAATATATTTGATACAGCTGGCCGTTTCCTCTGGATGGTATTATCTTTTGCACGATTTCCGGAAATAATGATGTGACAGCAAAACCCAGAAATAGAACTCCAGCGCCGGCCTCCAGCGACGGCCTTGGACTTTGGCCTCTAGCGACGGTGATGTGCTAGGGTGGTAGGGAAAATAAATCACAATAAATAAAGAAGAACTAACAGCCGCTTGTTGGATAAGATGGCTCGCCACAAACAAGGGTGCTAGGTTGATTCGCCACACTCTTAGAAAAGAAGAGTGAAGAGTGATAAGAATCAAATCAGTTCACCACCAAACAAATATGAAATTTGCTTAGATAAGAACAAGGGTAGAGAAATGCCAAAACTCTGTGATAATTCAAAAAGTTATCTCTTTTTTTTTTTTTCACCGATTACATCTTTTATAGCTTGGAACATCCCTCCAAGAATAGGAAAAGCCAAAAGACACGAATAACTCCACTTTATGCTAATAACTCTCTCACATTAAAATAGCCATAAGTTACGAGATAACAATAACTGCCGGTGAAAAGGCTCAAACAGCAATTAATGCAAACTTATTACATATAGAGTAAGGAAAAAGACTAAAAGGACTTGTTTTAGGTTTTAACAGCTCCTTAAACGCCCGAAACCACCAAGAAACCCAAATTATGCTCCAAACTCCAATTGAAGGCAATTAAACACCTGCAGCCCATTCCCCTTCAGATTGCAAGTTTCAAAGTTCAAAGAGGCTTCGATTGCTCCAATTCTACATAATAAGGTCCTTTGGAGGTTTTGGCCCTAGCCCTTGTAATTGGTCCATCCGGAACCATTTGCATGCCAAATTCATGGCTTCCATGATGCACATCATCACCCTCGGGCTGAGAATGATTTGTCCTCAAATCAGGACCTTCGAGATCTTCCAAATAAGGAGATAAGTCCTTCACATTGAACGTTGCCGAAACGTTGTAGTCTCCTGGAAGATCAACTTCGTAAGCATTATCATTCACCTTCTCTGTGATTCGGAAAGGCCCATCAACTCTTGGCATCAACTTGGACTTTCGTTTACTAGGAAATCTACCCTTGCTAAGATGTACCCAAACAAGGTCACCAACTTCAAACTTGATCAATTTTCGTCCTTTGTTAGCTTGCTTGGCATACTTAGCCATTTTTTCCTCAATGTGAGCACGAACTTGTTCATGAAGTTTCTTCATCAATTCTGCCTTCTTAATCCCATCCATAGAAGTCCGCTCATCAATTGGAATAGGAACAAGATCATAGGAACACTTGGATTGAAGCCATACACTACCTCAACTAACCCAGTAAACTTTCTTAAAACATGATTCATAAGTCTCATAAATGTGCTAGGTGCATTAGAGAGCCCAAAGGGCATCACCATCCATTCATACAAACCATGCTTAGTTTTAAATGTTGTTTTCCACTCATCACCTTCCTTCATTCTAATTTGGTGATATCCACTCATCAAATCCACTTTAGAAAATAAAACAGCACCATGCAACTCATCAAGCATATCATCAAGTCTTGGAATAGGGAAGCGATACTTAACTGTTATCTTGTTGATAGCTCGGCTATACACGCACATTCGCATGCTACCATCCTTCTTTGGAACAAGCAGTGTAGGCACGGAACAAGGACTTAATGACTCACGCACATAGCCCTTCTCTAATAGCTCACCAACCTGCCTTTGAATCTCTTTTGCCTCATCCGGATTGCATCTATATGCTGGTCTATTAGGAAGAGAAGCTCCGGGCACCAAGTCAATTTGATGCTCTATCCCTCGAATAGGTGGCAACCCCTTTGGAAGTTCATCCGGAAACACATCCTTAAACTCTTCAAGCAACTCCACAATCTGTTTGGGCAACTTCAAATCTCCCACTTGCAGCAAAGGTTTCCCCCAAGCCATGAAAACAAATCCCAATGAAGCTAGTGCTTGCTCAATGTCCCCCTTTTTAGCTAACATCATCCCCTTTCCCTGTTCCACCTCCCTTCTTTGGCCCTGCAACTGATCTTCCCTAATTTGATGAGAGCTTAATGGCAACAAGTTCACCTTCTTCCCCTTGATCATAAAGGAGTATGTATTTTGTCGCCCATCATAAGTCACATTATTATCAAATTGCCAAGGATGCCCCAAAAGCATATGACTAGCCGACATTGGCACCACATCATATAAGACTTCGTCACGATAGGTTTTAATAGAGAAAGGTACTAGAACTTGTTTTGTAACCTGAATTTCCCCATTCTCATTAAGCCAACGTAATTTGTAGGGTTTAGGATGTGGAAGAGTAGACAATCCCATCTTCTCTACCAAGGTCATGGATGCCACATTGGTACAACTCCCATTGTCAATGATCATACCACATACCTTATCCTGGATTTGACACCTCGTATGGAAGATGTTCTCACGCTGCTCATCCCCAACTTCAATTGTGCATTCAAGACCCTTTGGACAACCAGCAAGTCTCCTTCCACAGGTTCAAAATCCTCTCCTTGATCAGCCTCTTCTAGGTCATCTTTCTCCTCCTCATCCTCACTAACAACCTCCTCATGCTTCCCATGTAGAATCATCACCCTTTTATTTGGACATTCAGAAGCAATATGGCCATGCCCCAAACACTTGAAGCATTTGATATCCCGAGACCTCTTAGGGAGTTGAGGTTCGGAAGCCTTCCCTTTACCCTTCCAAGAATCTGAAGTAGTGACCCCTTGGCTAGTCTCCACTTTTCCTTCTTGATTAGGTGCCCTCCATGTTCGTGAGGGCGTAGAAACAACCTTTGTGGTACTTGGTGTAGTTGCCCCCACACGGATGCCTCCTCTCCTTTGTTGTCGTTCTACCTTGATGGCAAGCTTAATCACATCATCAAGGAAGAAAAAAGGTTGTAACTCCACAATATTAGCTATATCCCTCTTCAATCCTCCAAGGAATCTAGCTATGGTCTGTTCTTGAGGTTCATTCAAATCACAACGTATCATCAAAAGTTCAAACTCTTTCACATACTCTTCTACACTTAAGGAGTTTTGTCGTAGGGTTGAAGTTTGATGTAAAGTTCTTGCTTGTAGTAATCTGGAACAAACCTCCTTTTCATTAATCTTTTCATAGCCAGCCAAGTGGTAACTTCCTCCTCACCATCCCTTCTGCGTTGAGCCTTTAGATTGTCCCACCATAATAAGGCATAATCTGTAAATTCAAGTGCTGCTGCTCTACACTTTCGGGCTTCAGGGTATTCATGCCAATCAAAGACCTTTTCAACCTTTTGAACCCACTCCAAATATTCTTCAGGTGAGCTAGTACCTCTAAATGGTGGGATGCTAAGCTTGATTCCACCGTTAGAGTTTTCATGATGTCTCTTAGGTCTGCCCCTTTCCTCAGCTTCTTCATCTTCCAATTGGTCTCCTTCAATTGCTTCCATTTCATGCCTAGGTGCTCTACGGATCTGCCCTTGTTGGGGATGAAAGTTGTTACCTTGCATCATTTGAATAAGGGTGGCTAGTTGATCTCGAAGGCTGGTCACTTCTCCTCGAAGCTCCTCTTGAGCTCGCTGCAAACCCATAATTTGAGCTTGCTCCATTGAAAGACCTCGACGAATTCCTTCATCTGCCATGGTTGAAACCGTGCTCTGATACCAAGATGATGTGCTAGGGTGGTAGGGAAAATAAATCACAATAAATAAAGAAGAACTAACAGCCACTTGTTGGATAAGATGGCTCGCCACAAACAAGGGTGCTAGGTTGATTCGCCACACTCTTAGAAAAGAAGAGAGAAGAGTGATAAGAATCAAATCAGTTCACCACCAAACAAATATGAAATTTGCTTAGATAAGAACAAGGGTAGAGAAATGCCAAAGCACTCTGTGATAATTCAAAAAGTTATCTCCTTTTTTTTTTTTTTTCAGCACACCGATTACATCTTTTATAGCTTGGAACATCCCTCCAAGAATAGGAAAAAGCCAAAAGACACGAATAACTCCACTTTATGCTAATAACTCTCCCACATTAAAATAGCCATAAGTTACGAGATAACAATAACTGCCGGTGAAAAGGCTCAAACAGCAATTAATGCAAAACTTATTACATATAGAGTAAGGAAAAAGACTAAAAGGACTTGTTTAGGTCTTAACAGCTCCTTAAACGCCCGAAACCATCAAGAAACCCAAATTATGCTCCAAACTCCAATTGAAGGCAATTAAACACCTGCAGCCCATTCCCCTTCAGATTGCAAGTTTCAAAGTTCAAAGAGGCTTCGATTGCTCCAATTCTACATAGTAAGGTCCTTTGGAGGTTTTTGGCCCTAGCCCTTGTAATTGGTCCATCCGGAACCATTTGCATGCCAAATTCATGGCTTCCATGATGCACATCATCACCCTCGGGCTGAGAATGATTTGTCCTCAAATCAGGACCTTCGAGATCTTCCAAATAAGGAGATAAGTCCTTCATATTGAACGTCGCCGAAACGTTGTAGTCTCCCGGAAGATCAACTTTGTAAGCATTATCATTCACCTTCTCTGTGATTCGGAAAGGCCCATCAACTCTTGGCATCAACTTGGACTTTCGTTTACTAGGAAATCTACCCTTGCTAAGATGTACCCAAACAAGGTCACCAACTTCAAACTTGATCAATTTTCGCCCTTTGTTAGCTTGCTTGGCATACTTAGCCGTTTTTTCCTCAATGTGAGCATGAACTTGTTCATGAAGTTTCTTCATCAATTCTGCCTTCTTAATCCCATCCATAGAAGTCCGCTCATCAATTGGAATAGGAACAAGATCAATAGGAACACTTGGATTGAAGCCATACACTACCTCAAATAACCCAATAAACTTTCTTAAAACATGATTCATAAGTCTCATAAATGTGCTAGGTGCATTAGAGAGCCCAAAGGGCATCACCATCCATTCATACAAACCATGCTTAGTTTTAAATGCTGTTTTTCACTCATCACCTTCCTTCATTCTAATTTGGTGATATCCACTCATCAAATCCACTTTAGAAAATAAAACAGCACCATGCAACTCATCAAGCATATCATCAAGTCTCGGAATAGGGAAGCGATACTTAACTGTTATCTTGTTGATAGCTCGGTTATCCACGCACATTCGCATGCTACCATCCTTCTTTGGAACAAGCAGTGTAGGCACGGAACAAGGACTTAATGACTCACGCACATAGCCCTTCTCTAATAGCTCACCAACCTGCCTTTGAATCTCTTTTGCCTCATCCGGATTGCATCTATATGCTGGTCTATTAGGAAGAGAAGCTCCGGGCACCAAGTCAATTTGATGCTCTATCCCTCGAATAGGTGGCAACCCCTTTGGAAGTTCATCCGGAAACACATCCTTAAACTCTTCAAGCAACTCCACAATCTGTTTGGGCAACATCAAATCTCCCACTTGCAGCAAAGGTTTCCCCCAAGCCATGAAAACAAATCCCAATGAAGCTAGTGCTTGCTCAATGTCCCCCTTTTTAGCTAACATCATCCGCTTTCCCTGTTCCACCTCCCTTCTTTGGCCTCGCAACTGATCTTCCCTAATTTGATGAGAGCTTAATGGAAACAAGTTCACCTTCTTCCCCTTGATCATAAAGGAGTAAGTATTTCGTCGCCCATCATAAGTCACATTATTATCAAATTGCCAACGATGCCCCAAAAGCACATGACTAGCCGACATTGGCACCACATCACATAAGACTTCGTCACGATAGGTTTTAATAGAGAAAGGCACTAGAACTTGTTTTGTAACCTGAATTTCCCCATTCTCATTAAGCCAACGTAATTTGTAGGGTTTAGGATGTGGAAGAGTAGACAATCCCATCTTCTCTACCAAGGTCATGGATGCCACATTGGTACAACTCCCATTGTCAATGATCATACCACATACCTTATCCCGGATTTGACACCTCGTATGGAAGATGTTCTCACGCTGCTCATCCCCAACTTCAATTTGTGCATTCAAGACCCTCTGGACAACCAGCAAGTCTCCTTCCACAGGTTCAAAATCCTCTTCTTGATCAGCCTCTTCTAGGTCATCTTTCTCCTCCTCATCCTCACTACAACCTCCTCATGCTTCCCATGTAGAATCATCACTCTTTTATTTGGACATTCGGAACCAATATGGTCATGCCCCAAACACTTGAAGCATTTGATATCCCGAGACCTCTTAGGGAGTTGAGGTTCGGAAGCCTTCCCTTTACCCTTCCAAGAATCTGAAGTAGTGACCCCTTGGCTAGTCTCCACTTTCCCTTCTTGATTAGGTGCCCTCCATGTTTGTGAGGGTGTAGAAACAACCTTTGTGGTACTTGGTGTAGCTGCCCCCACACGGATGCCTCCTCTCCTATGTTGTCGTTCTACCTTGATGGCAAGCTTAATCACATCATCAAGGAAGAAAAAAGGTTGTAACTCCACAATATTAGCTATATCCCTCTTCAATCCTCCAAGGAATCTAGCTATGGTCTGTTCTTGAGGTTCATTCAAATCACAACGTATCATCAAAAGTTCAAACTCTTTCACATACTCTTCTATACTCAAGGAGTTTTGTCGTAGGGTTTGAAGTTTGATGTAAAGTTCTTGCTTGTAGTAATCTGGAACAAACCTTCTTTTCATTAATCTTTTCATAGCCAGCCAAGTGGTAACTTCCTCCTCACCATCCCTTCTGCGTTGAGCCTTTAGATTGTCCCACCATAATAAGGCATAATCTGTAAATTCAAGTGCTGCTGCTCTACACTTTCGGACTTCAGGGTATTCATGCCAATCAAAGACCTTTTCAACCTTTTGAACCCACTCCAAATATTCTTCAGGTGAGCTAGTACCTCTAAATGATGGGATGCCAAGCTTGATTCCACCGTTAGAGTTTTCATGATGTCTCTTAGGTCTGCCCCTTTCCTCAGCTTCTTCATCTTCCAATTGGTCTCCTTCAATTGCTTCCATTTCATGCCGAGGTGCTCTACGGATCTGCCCTTGTTGGGGATGAAAGTTGTTACCTTGCATCATTTGAATAAGGGTGGCTAGTTGATCTCGAAGGCTGGTCACTTCTCCTCGAAGCTCCTCTTGAGCTCGCTGCAAACCCATAATTCGAGCTTGCTCCATTGAAAGACCTCGAGGAATTCCTTCATCCGCCATGGTTGAAACCATGCTCTGATACCAAGATGATGTGCTAGGGTGGTAGGGAAAATAAATCACAATAAATAAAGAAGAACTAACAGCCGCTTGTTGGATAAGATGGCTCGCCACAAACAAGGGTGCTAGGTTGATTCGCCACACTCTTAGAAAAGAAGAGAGAAGAGTGATAAGAATCAAATCAGTTCACCACCAAACAAATATGAAATTTGCTTAGATAAGAACAAGGGTAGAGAAATGCCAAAGCACTCTGTGATAATTCAAAAAGTTATCTCCTTTTTTTTTTTTCAGCACACCGATTACATCTTTTATAGCTTGGAACATCCCTCCAAGAATAGGAAAAAGCCAAAAGACACGAATAACTCCACTTTATGCTAATAACTCTCCCACATTAAAATAGCCATAAGTTACGAGATAACAATAACTGCCGATGAAAAGGCTCAAACAACAATTAATGCAAAACTTATTACATATAGAGTAAGGGAAAAGACTAAAAGGACTTGTTTTAGGTCTTAACAGCTCCTTAAATGGCCTTTGGCTCTGGCCTCCAGCGATAGCCTCCAGCGACGGCCTTTGGGCTCCGGCCTCCAGCGACGGCCTCTGGCTTCGGCCTCCAGCGACAGCCTTTGGCTCCGGCCTCCAGCGACGACCTCCAGCGCCGGCCTCCAGCGATGGCCTCTGGCTTCGGCCTTCAGCGACGGCCTTTGGCTCCGGCCTCCAGCGACGGCCTCCAGCGCCGGCCTCCAGCGACGGCCTTGGACTTTGGCCTCTAGCGACGGCCTTTGGCTCTGGTCTCCAGCGACGGCCTTGGACTTTGGCCTCTAGCGACGGCCTTTGGCTCTGGTCTCCAGCGATGGCCTCCAGCGACGGCCTTTGGGCTCCGGCCTCCAGCGACGGCCTCCGGCTCTGGCCTCCAGTGACGGCCTTTGGCTCCGGCCTCCAGCGACGACCTTTGGCTCCAGCCTCCAGCGACGGTCTCCAGCGCTTGCCTCCAGCGACGACCTCTGGCTCCGGCGTCTAGCGACGGCTTCGATCCTAACTTGGTACCTTTTTTGCATGCACAATGACCCGTCTCAGGCAACAGATCCCGTGATTCGAGGTCTATTGCCGTGTACCTCGCTCACTGAAATCATGGGCAAGTGCTAGCACGCTCGGCAGTTACCGCTACAAGCGGCCCTCATCCAGCAACGGCTTAACCACTTGCCGTTCAAAGAAACTTATCCCAACGAGGAAGATTCGATGGTTCCAACGGAACGAGGTAAACGGGACCCCCCAGACAGGTATAAGAGGAGGACTCAAGCTCAATGCAGGGGGACTCTCTCTCTCTCCCTATCTTTCAACTCCTATCTCACTACTAGAGAACTGAGCGACAAGTTTGCTAACTTGAGCGTCGGAGGGTCCTCATCGGGAACACCGGCCGGGGACTTCTTGCAGTGTTCCGAAGAAGGGAGACGACTCCTCCATCCCACTTGGAAGCCCACGACAAACCTCAGCATGCCCATCGCTCAATACGGGTGATCTGTCCGCATCAAATTGGCGCACCAGGAAGGGGGGTGTTCGCACGGGAGGAAGGCAAAGGTTCTCCCTGTGACCCCACCAATTCTGCGAGGGAGACGATGGTGACTACACGAGCACAGGAGGCTTCCTCCAGTCAAGCCGCGGAGCGTATTCCGCAGGCGGAGCAATCGGAGGTCAACCTCCGTGTTTTGCCCCCTACACAGATAAGCCAGCCTGACCGGCTTGAGGTTCTGGCTCACCAGGTCTAGGACCTAATGACAATGGTACGGGGACTGCAAGAGCATTGTTTGACTGCTGCACCTTAACCCCCTATGCCTGATGAAGGGGTGCGGGGGACAGTCCAGTCTCACCAAGGCGGCACCCCGCCTGAGGTCTCCCACCGCTCACCCCCTGAACTTCATCATCAAGAGTCCTCGAAGCGATGACGGTCCCCCTCTCGCCACTCCGGTCGTTCCCACCATCGGCCGGAGGAGAGAGAGTCCAGAAGGGTGCGTTCCTTACGCCGGCGTTCTTCCCCAGTTTCTTCTTCCGATTCATCTCGAGATGGCACCCTCAGGAAGACTACCCGTTGGGCCGAGCAACGGCTCGATGAGTATCATCGATGGTTGGAAGAGCTTAGCCGCCGGATTGCTAATCCTCACGGGACGGACTATGAGCATCACCCCCCACTTTCCCAGCGTATCATGGAGGAACCGGTCCCGCCCCGTTTCCGTCTCCCCCAACTGGATCCGTACGATGGCACGACGGACCCCTGGACCACCTGAAAAGCTACAAGGTCCTCATGCATGTCCAAGGAGCGACGGACTTCCTTTTATGTATCGCCTTTCCGGCCACCCTTCGCAAGGCGGCACGTGCATGGTACTCCCGCCTGCCTCCATGCAGCATCAATTCATTTCGGCAACTCGAGCGATCTTTCCTGGCCCACTTTGATGCCTGCCGAAAGATCCTATGAGTGGTTGATAGCCTATTTGCTGTCCAGCAGAGGAGTGGCGAGACCTTGAAGGACTTTGTTGCTCGATTTAAGGAAGCAGTGTTGGAGGTATACAACCTGGAAGACTCCGTAGCCACTTTGGCATTAAAATGAGGACTTCATCCATCCAGGTTTGCCTATTCCCTGGACAAGAAGCCTCCGAGTTCTTATGCTGAGCTTCTGAGCCAAGCACAAAAGTACATCCGCGCAAATGAGGTAGATTCTTCCAGGAGGGAAGTTGACAAGAACACCAGTAAGAAACCACCGCCTACTAATCATGCCGGTGCACGACCTCGGAAGCCTGAGCCTCCTCACCGCTCAGATCACCGACCACATACGCTTGTTTCTAAGGAGCAATTCACTCCCCTCATGGCTCCTATATCTCACATCCTGCTGGAGATCGAGGAGGAACCTTATTTCAAGCATCCGGCTCCCTTGAAATCTGGGGCCCCCCGCAACAAGGAGTTTTACTGCCGGTACCACCGAGACTATGGTCACGACACCGAGGACTGCCGCCATCTGAAAAAGGCCATTGAGGAGCTGGTTCAGCAGGGTCACCTGAGCAAATTCGTTCGAAGGGGAAACCTTCCCACTTCGGGTCCATCGGTGCCTCCGATACTTCCGGCCGGCATGGACAATGCTCCAACGGAGAAGACCATAGCTATGATTTCCTAGGGGGCAGGTGGTAGTTCAAAGAGGCAGCGAGAGGGAATAGATTCTGTAATTCCTTTCTTTGGAAAGGATTTAGATGGGGTAGTTAATAAGCATGATGACAGTGTCGTTGTGTCCATGACTATAGCCAAACATCCTATAAAAAGAATTTTAGTTGATAGTGGGAGTTCGGTGGATGTTTTGAGCTACAAGGCTTTTGTTCGGATAAATCTATCGAAGTCTTCCCTCCGACCCATTGCCGCGCCTCTAATGGGCTTCACTGGAGACTCGGTGAGCATTGAGGGGGAGATCGCCCTCCCAGTCACGGCTGGAACTCCTCCATGTCAAAGCACCGTACTTATAAATTTCTTGGTGGTACGAGTCCCACTGGCTTATAACGCTATATTGGGGAGACCATGATTGAATTTGCTAGATGCCGTAATCTCCACTAAGAGATTATTGGTAAGGTTCCCCATTGATGAAGGAGTTGGAGAGATGAAAGGGGAGCAAAGCCTGCCATCGCTTTGTTATCATTTGTCTCAGCCCACTGGAAACGGCGTCGGCAATAGCCTCTGAGCCGCTCGATCCCCGGGAGTTGGGAAGGAGGGGAGAGCCAGCCGAACACCTTCTGACCCTCCCCTTGGGGGATGACCCGATGAGGACTGTTCAGGTGGGGGCGTTGCTTCCAGAATAGGCACGTGATCGACTTCGAACTTTCCTATGTGCCAACACCGACGTCTTTGCATGGTCATCCTCAGACATGCCGGGTGTCCCCGAAGAAGTAATCACCCATTGGCTCAACCTCAGGCCAGAGTGTTGGCCGGTCCGATAGAAAAAAAAGAAACTTCGCTCCAGATAGACAGAAAGCTATCGATGAGGAAGTGCGCAAGTTAACGGCTGCAGGCCATATTCGGGAGGTCCATTACCCCGAATGGTTGGCCAACGTGGTGCTGGTCCGTAAGGCTAATGGGAGCTGGAGAATGTGTGTGGATTTCACCGATCTCAACAAAGCATGTCCTAAGGACAGCTTTCCCCTGCCCCAGATCGATCAACTGGTGGACGCTACATCTGGGCATGAGGTCCTTAGCTTCATGGATGCATTCTCTGGATACAACCAAATCAGGATGAATCCGACGGATGAAGAAGCTACCTCCTTCATAACTGAGAAGGGGTTGTACTGCTATAGGGTAATGCCTTTTGGGCTAAAGAACGTGGGAGCCACCTACCAAAGGCTGATGAATAAAGTCTTCGAAGGCCAGATAGGCCATAACATGGAAGTGTACATGGATGACATGTGACAAAGAGCGTCCATGCCACCGACTATATCGCAGACTTAACAGAGACTTTTGATAACCTTCGTCAGTACCAGATGAAGCTGAACCCACGCAAGTGTGCATTTAGGGTGACAGCCAGAAAGTTCTTGGGCTTCATGTAACCCGGCGGGGGATCGAGGCAAACCCGGACAAAGTTCAA
The DNA here is from genome assembly GCA_900491605.1 of Calamus simplicifolius. Lineage (NCBI taxonomy): Eukaryota > Viridiplantae > Streptophyta > Magnoliopsida > Arecales > Arecaceae > Calamus > Calamus simplicifolius. The sequence continues at coordinate 19,731 of UESW01001958.1, read as the reverse complement.
TCCATTTTGGACATGAGACCCCCCACCAACAAGAAGGAAATACATCGCCTGACGGGAAGGGTGGCCACCTTAAGTCGCTTCCTATCCAATCTGCTGAAAGATATCTACCTTTCTTCAAGGCGCTCCGCAAGGTCAATGAATTTGAATGGACGAAAGAGTGTCAAGAGGCGTTCGAGGATTAAAAGAATTCTTATCTACCCCGCCACTGCTAGCCAAGCCAATAGGTGGGGAAGAACTCCTTCTATACCTCGTAGCCTTTTCTGAAGCCGTTAGCTCTGTGCTGGTCCGCGTGGACACCAATGGCATGCAAAGGCCAGTATACTACACAAGCAAGGTGCTCCATGATGTAGAAACCAGGTACTCAAAGATAGAGAAGATTATCTTTGCGCTGATAGTGTCTGCCCAGCGTCTGCGGCCATACTTCCAAGCCCATCCGATGCGATAATCACAGATCAACCTCTGAAGACAGTTCTCGCTCGCCCGGATACTTCCGACCGACTGGCAAGGTGGGCCCTTAAGTTGGGGGAATTCGATCTATTTTTTGCCCCCGGTCGGCCATGAAGTCTCAAGTCTTGGTGGATTTTTTGGTCAAATGCACTTGGGGAGAGGAGCAACCTGAAGAACCTTCTACAGACACTCAGCCTCTCGGAACCAGTGATGATGAATGGGTCCTTCATGTAGACGGGCGTCGAATTCTCAAGGGAGCGGAGCAGGCCTATCTTGGCCAACTCGGATGGAGTTTTAACCGAGTGTGCACTCTGCTTCCTCTTCCCAGCCACTAATAATCAGGCAGAATATGAAGCTTTGCTGTCCGGGATGAGTTAGCTCAAGAGCTTGGGGTGAAACGCCATAGGGCATTCACCGACTCCCAACTGGTCGCTGGCCAAATCGCAAGGGAATATGAAGCAAGGGATCTCATCATGTCCCACTACTTAAATATGGTGCAATCGCTAGCTTCTCCCTTGGCTTACTTTAGTGTCAGCTGCATCCCTCGATAGGAGAATGCTAGAGCCGACGCCTTATCCCATCTTGCCACCTCAGCTGATGGGATGCTAGGAAGAGCATATGTAGAGCACTTAGAAGCCCCGAGTATTGACGCATCAAGAGAAGCTCTACCAGTTGAGCAGGAGCCTTCCTAAATGGATACCTATGTCCGGTACTTTACCGAGGGTACCCTCCTAGAAGACCCTACCGAGGCCAAGAAACTTAAAAGATGGGCCCCGAAATTTTTCATAATGGAGGGAAAGCTCTATCGGAGGTCGTTCTCATACCAGTTCTCAGGTGTGTTGGTCCCACCGAAACTATTATATTCTATGAGAGATACATGAAGGTATATGTGTAAGCCATCTGGGGGGCAGAGCTCTTGCATACAAAGCCCTGCGACAGGGGTATTATTGGCTGACAATGAAGGAGGACGCCTTCAAACTTGTTAAGAGGTGTGACAGTTGCCAGCGTCATGCCAACATTCAACATCAACCAGCGTCCCAGCTGACCCCCCTGGCTGCACCCTGGCCCTTCGCACAGTGGGGCATGGACGTCCTGGGACTGTTCCCTCCAGCCTCCGGACAATGCAAGTTCCTAGTGGTGGCAGTCGACCATTTCACCAAGTGGATCGAGGCGGAGGCTCTCACCAAGATCATGGAGGTCAAAATAAGGACTTTCTTCTGGAAGTCTGTGGTGTGCCAGTTCGGGCTACCGCACACCCTCGTTACTGACAACGGCCGATAGTTTGACAACACGGCCTTCCGGGAATTCTGCGATGGTCTAGGCATCCATCATCGATTCACCTCCGTGGGGCACCCCCAAACCAATAGTGCAGCCGAGGTGACCAATCGCATCATCCTCCAAGGGCTCAGGGCTCGGCTAGATAGCTGCAAAGGGCGCTGGGTGAAGGAACTCCCCAGTGTACTGTGGGCCTACCACACAACACTGCGAGCCCCTACTAGGAAAACTCCTTTCAGCCTGGTCTTTGGGACCGAAGCGGTCATTCCGGTGGAGATAGGAGTTCCCAGTCCCCGGACAGAATTATACCATGAAGAAAGCAACTCAAACCAGCTGCGATCCGATCTAGATTTGGTGGAAGAATTGCGAGACCAAGCACAGCTTCGCATGGCAGCATTCCGTCAGCGAGCGACCAAGTACTACAATGCTCGAGTGCGATCCAAGACATTCCGTTCCGGAGATCTCGTTCTGCGAAGAGCTGAAGTATCAAAGCCAACAGAGGGGGGCAAGCTGACACCAAAATGGGAAGGACCATACTGTGTCAAGGAGGTACTTCACCACGGGGCGTACAAAGTTGAAGAGCTAGACGAGAAACCGCTTCCTCGCACCTGGAACGCCGACAATTTACGCCGGTATTATCAGTAAGTTGCTATCTTCATAAATTTGAATCTATTTGATAGATTGATGTTCGAAATGTTTGTATTATTTTTGAATGAGTATGCTCGGCAACTAAAGACCGGCTCCGCATCGGCACTAAAGACCGGCTCTCTACGTCGGCACTAAAGATCGGCTCTCCGCATCGGCACTAAAGACCGGCTCCGTGTTGGCACTAAAGACCGGCTCTCCGCGTCGGCACTAACGACCGGCACTCTGCGTCGGCACTAACGACCGGCTCTCCACATCGGCACTAAAGACCGGCTCTCTGCATCGACACTAAAGACCGGCTCCACGTCGGCACTAAAGACCGGCTCCGCTTCGGCACTAAAGACCAGCTCTTTGCGTCGGCACTAAAGACCGGCTCCGCATTGGCACTAACGACCGGCTCTTCGCGTCGGCACTAAAGACCAGCTCTGCATCGGCACTAAAGACCAGCTCTCCGCATCGGCACTAAAGACCGGCTCCACGTCGGCAATAAAGATCGGCTCTCCGCGTTGGCACTAAATACCGGCTTTGCATTGGTACTAAAAACCGGCTCTCCACATCGGTACTAAAGACCGGTCCTTCGCGTCGGTGCCAAAAACTGGCTCCCTGCGCTGGTAATTCGAGACAATGTTCGGGCGCACAGTCACATTTTGCGCGAACTATCTAACGAGGCACCATTGGTTGGAGATTCGCGACAACTCACGCAGCTAAAGTTGATTATAACCAAAGGCACGCGATGAGGGTTAAAACATTCATTGATGGCTAAAAGTTTACAAAATTGCTGACCTGAGTCCGGCTTAGAGCAGTACAAAAAAAATAAAAAATAAAAAATAAAAACTGCTAAGGGTCATTTGGGGCCGGGTCATCGTCTTCAGGGACGTCATCTAGCTTCAGCCCTTCAATATCCTCGAGGTCGTAGAGTTCTTGGATTTTTTCCTTGCAGTCTTGGAAGCCGGCATTGTAGGCGAACGCTGCCGATTCGGCAAGCTCCTTATCAAAGGCTTTAGACTTCCTAAAATCCTCTACGGCCTCTGCAGCTCTTTTCTCCGCCTCGAGGGCTTTCCGCTTGGACTCGACGGCCTCCCTCTTGGCCTCAATCACCGCCGCCTCCAAGTCGGCAATCTTGGCGTCGGACTGGCGGGCGACTTCTTTAATTGCATCTATTTCAATGGAGGTGGAATCCAATCGAGTCTTCAAGACGCACATTTCTGATTCCACCACCTCCAGCCTTTCCTCGGCTATCCTTTGCTTTTCCTCGGCCGCCTGAGCGTTATCCAGCTCATTGGCTGCACGACGCTAGACAACTTCCAGCGCGTACTCGGCCTTCTCGACTCTCAGCCGGATGGCTTCGACTTCGCCCTTTAGGGTGACCTGGGTATCCTCCAAAGCCATCTTTGCCTTTTCTGCCCTGGCCTGAAGTGATAGCATCTCCTCTCGTGACTGGTCGAGAGCAGCATCACTCAGGGTCCAAAGTTCCCTCATGGCGATCAGAGAGTTCAGTGCCTGGATGGAATGTCAATGTTAAAAAGCAAAATAAAACAAACGAAACAAAGAGGAAAAATGATAATGGAGCAAAGGCTCACCCAGAGATGTGCCACCGATGCCTCGCGGAAGAAGGTGGCTCTCCCTTGATGCCGGAGAAACTCCTGCATCTCTACCATAGATGCTTCATCTAGGGCTTGCTCGGCCCAGCGGCTGTGGTTCGCTAACAGTGATTGGAAGGAAGGGTCGACGCCCCTCCTTTCCCTCGACACGGGGGCCGCGGAGGAAGATTCTGCCTCTGACTCTGCTGCCTTCGACCCCTTGGCTGGTGGAGGCGCTTCGGTTGTTGCCCCTACGGGAGGCAGGATAGCTGCGGGAGTTGGCTCTATTGGTGCGGGGACCTGCTCCGGCTCCACGGCTTCAGGCGGGGGTGACGGGGCTTTTGCAACCTGCTCTGGAGAAGGATCGAGCAGGATGATAGGAGTTGGAACTGAGGGAGATCTTCGTTCTCTTATTTGGCTCCGCCCGTCTTCCTCGCCGGCCTCGGCCTTTACCATGTCTCTCTTGGTGGGCTCGTCGATTTGGGCTTTGGCCGCCTCGCACATGCGCGGGGATTCTACAATTTTAGCCCTTTTGGTATCGGCCTCCTCCGCGTCGGCCCTTCTAGTGTCGGCCTTCTTCAAAATCTTCACGCGCAGGGGCTTCACAACTCTAGCCCCTCTGGCGTTGGCCCTCCCGCGTCGGCCCCTCCAGCGTTGGCCCTTCCCGCATCGGCCCTCCTTGGAATTTTGGCAACGGCCCTTCTCTCGGCAAGGGACTCATTCCCCGTGGCCTTCCTTTTCTTAGTGGCCGCCTGCCTGAGCTCGCGAAGCGATGGCGCCATCCCTATAAAGGCAGAAGATGAATAAAAAAAAAGTAAAAGAAAAAAGAAGGTGAGTAATCAAGTGCTCACCACCCGAATGAATTAAGCCGGCGAGACGAAGGTTTTCATCGGCTAGAAGCTTATTGCATCGAGGGACATCGGCAGTCAGAAGCTGCCCGAATGCCATTCGATCTCTTGGAAGGATGGAGGAATCCCTATTGGCATCAATGTTGGGTGTCCCCCAGCTTCCGTGCACCTCATCGATATCAGCAAAAAAGAACTTATCCTTCCACCCTTTAACGGAGGTGGGAAGGTACAACTTAAGAATCCTATTAGACCTAGGGGTGAAGGACCACCAACCTGATTGCTTGCGGAGGGTATAAAAGCTACGAAATAAGGAGATGCTGGCCTCTATGCCTTGCAGGTGACAGAGAACCAGAAAGCCAGCGATGGTTCGGATCGAGTTAGGAACTAGATGGGAATGTGTTAGAGAATATCGGTCTAGAAGATTGAGGATGAAAGGGTGGATAGGTAGTCGAAGTTTGGCATTAAAGAAGGCTTCGTACAAGGCAACACTTCCAGGACGGGAAGAGGTTACCCTGTCATTAGGAGCAGGGTTGAACAAACGAAGGTTTGGCGGAAAGCTATACTTGGCTTTCAGATTTACTATGTCTTGAGTAGACATAGTGGAAGCAGTCCCTTCGGGGGACTCCTTGATGGTGCTGGAAGGACCAGTAGCCGTCGGATGGCTCTGGGTGGGAATCCGCCCGCCGGTCAGATGACTCCCGGCTACGGGGCGTCTGACCGGCCGCCGTTCCGACAAGGAGTGATTAAAGGAGGGGTAGACCACTGGCTTGGTAAGGAAGCGGAAGTTTGAGAAGGGGTGAGGGAACACCCCCCGGAATCGAAAATGGAACAAGAAGGCGAGGAAGCCATGGAGACTAACCTGGAAAGCTTGAGCTAGGATCGAAGGAGAACGAGGAGAGAACAAACACGGGAGGCGGACGGACGCTTGCGGACTCAAGAGGAAGCAATAGCGTAAGAGAAGGGAGGATGGGAGGATAAGGACGATTTTTTCCTCTTATAGCCCCATTTCAAATCATCCCACGATCGTCCGTTCTGGTCACATGTCCACCTTCAAATGGAAGGCGCTTCGGCGGCCTACCGGCGCAAAAAATACGAAAAGCTCCACCAATAGAGAGATAACGTTGGCCTTACCACAATGATGACGCTCGCCTTTTGTGACTCACTACTCGAGGGAAATCCTCTCCAATCCCAACAGTTCGAACAGACGAAATGATGGCGCGAAAATCAGCCGCCCAGAGGATATTAATACCCCTTTCGCGGGTGATTGTGCGCTCACCCATCTCAGGGACGGGGGGGCATCTGATACGGCTGGTCGTTTCCTCCGGATGGTATTATCTTTTGCACGATTTCTGGAAATAATGATGTGACAGCAAAACCCAGAAATAGAACTCCAGCGCCGGCCTCCAGCGACGGCCTTGGACTTTGGCCTCTAGCGACGGCCTCCAGCGACGGCCTCCGGCTCCGGCCTCCAACGACGGCCTTTGGCTTCGGCCTCCAGTGACGGTCTCCAGCGACGGCCTTTGGCCTCCAGCGACGGCTTCGATCCTAACTTGGTGCCTTTTTCGCATGCACAATGACCCATCTCAGGCAACAGATCCCGTGATTCGAGGTCTATTGCCGTATACCTCGCTCACTGAAATCACGGGCAAGTGCTAGCACGCTCGGCATTTACCGCTACAAGCGGCCCTCATCCAGCAATGGCTTAACCACTTGCCGTTCAGAGAAACTTATCCCAACGAGGAAGATTCGATGGTTCCAACGGAACGAGGTAAACGGGACCCCCCAGACAGATATAAGAGGAGGACCCGAGCTCAATGTAGGGGGGCTCTCTCTCTCTCTCTCCCTATCTCTCAACTCCTATCTCACTACTAGAGAACTGAGCGACAAGTTTACTAACTTAAGCGTCGGAGGGGCCTCGCCGGGAACACCGGCTGGGGACTTCTTGCAGGGTTCCGAAGAAGGGAGACGACTCCTCCATCCCACTTGGAAGCCCACGACAAACCTCAGCATGCCGTCACTCAACACTGTTGATTTGCCCGCATCAATATTGGTCCCATGTTTCTGCATATCTGATAGGGATCAATATATCTAAATTAAGTCTATCATCAAATTATCTATTATTTTTAAATTACTTATGTATTAAAAATTTATAAAATAAATTTTAAAAAATATAATATTATTTTATATTATATATTTTGATCATTTAAAATATGAATTAATGTTTTTAAATATATAATTTTTTATATCTAAATAACTTAAATGCAGTCCATTATATCTGACTGATTGAATAATCAATGCATAACCTTAATTATTCACTTTAAAAAAATGGCCATTGCTTGATAAAATGATGAGCTTTGTAAATGGTGACCTCAACCATCGATAATCAATCAGTTGTAATGAGCTTTGCTTACGGGTCAATATCTTCGATCCATTTATCTTGATTTGATTTATTATGTAGGAAAGTGAATTATTTATTTAATAAAATAATAATATTAAAATTTAAATCTTTTATTAATAGTTAAATTAAGTTTGGATTGATAAATTTGTGGCTTGACTTGATGATGAAGGCCTTTAAAACATAGTTGCAAAATAATACCATTTCAACAGCGTATGCCTCATACTAATGATAGGCTTAACTCGTTAATAGAGATGGCACGGATTGGGTCAGACCAAAGGTGAAAAGAGTAGCCCGAAACTTTTGACTAGGCTAAAACCAGTCCAACCTTGGGTTCAGAATAATTAATCTGAGCCCGATTCAGTGACAATATCCAAGGACGTAGGCTTATCAGCCCTAATTATATATCTTATAATTTATTTAATATATGTGCTTATTTGTTATAACAAAAAATATGATAGGATTGTTAAAGCGTAAGCTCACTCCTTGGAATCTCTTTTACCATTTCTTTTTAAAAATATTTTATAATCAAATAAAATTATATAAAAATTATTTATATATAAAAATAAATATTATATATTTTAAAAATATAATATATAAAATATAAAAATATAAATTATTAAATTAAGCTTTTTTTATTTTTTTTCTAAGATCAGATCCCTTTCGAATTATGAACGAGCTTATAAATTTCAGTCCAACCCTATCTTATAGGTAGAAAACAGTGATCCGAGCCTTGTATTTTTTTTAATGCTCATAAGTTGCTTAGCTTATATTTATTCTTATAAAAGTCTTGCTACTGCACCGCTCTTCAATGCAGCAAATGTGCATCGAATGCATAATAAAATTGATCGTGCAATCATACCAGTTTCAGATGGACGGCTCCGATCACTTCTCCTCAAGAGGAGAACCCGCCGACAAGGACGAAACCCTAACCCTAATTTCCCTCCTTATGGCCCCCTCCCACTTATATAAATATATGTATTCTTCCCTCCTCTCAAGCCACCACTCATCTTATTTTCTCAATCTCTCTCCATCTCTTAGTATCTACCGCTGAATCCCAAATTCATGCTTTCCCGTCCATAGCTTCTGTTGGATTTATCCGATCGTTTTCCATCGAGCTATCATTCTTTGGGGCAGATGAGGAATCTCATATTTTTAATGGGTCTGAAGCATCTTAGTGATGTTACCTCTTTGTATCACCTTGGAGATCTGATGCCCTTTTCAAGTTTATATCTATTTGATCTCTCTTTTCTTTTTTTCTTTTTCTTTTGAAATTGTGTATTTGATACGCCGGGAGGCTTCTCTCTTATATTATTTATGATATATATATATATATATATATATATATATATATATATATATATATATATATATATATATGCTTCTTCTTCTCTTTTTTGAGATGGATGATTTAAAAGATGTAAGGTGGGGTGATATGATGATGGTTGCATCCAAAGTTGAAAAATATTTCTACATACCCCAATGCATGTGAGGTAAAAGTATCATTTTAGTATAGAAAGTATTATCTATAATGTCGTGGTAGGGATCTTATGCAAGAAAAAACCTTCTGTATCTGTACTTAATTTATATTGGTTCCGAAGTCACATATAATAATGTTTTCTAACACCTAAGTTTGAAGCTTTCTAGCAGAAAAGAAGATGCAACCATCCTAACAAATGGGCATAACAAACACCAAGCAAGCCTTTGCCGCCGAAGTGTTTGAAGAAAGCAGGACTAAGGCAAAGTGACAGTGGGAGTCCTCTGGGCTCCAAGCACAGTGGGACAGCCCCTTTGGTGTACATGGTGAGGGCTCCATGCACATCAGGCATAGCAGTTGCTGGGAGCATGCCATCCATAGCATCACTTTTTTTTGGTTCTAAACCTCCTTCCTTTTGGCCTTTCTACTCCAATTCTGAGGGATTCCATGGTTCTGAACACAACAAGGTTTTAGATTATTCTTGCTCGTTTCAAGTGATGTTGGTCATTGTTTAGACTTTTAATTACTAACATTTCTGATTCTTTAATCTTTAAATCAATCTGCATGCTCCTCCTCGCCCTGAGTAAAGATAAAAAATATTCTAGCTTCTAGTTACACAAATAAAAAGAGGAGTATTTTAAAATTTTTGCATTGAATTAATCCATATTATAATCGTGATACCTTAAATTTAGTTCCGTATTGGATGAGAAAGAGATGTGATATTTGCTTATAAAATCCACTTGGCAAAAGTTGGTGAGCATGAGTTATTCATGGAACTGGCGTGCGAGGAAGAAAAATGTGATATTCTAAATTGAATGTGATATTTTAAATTTAGTCTTATTTCATATGAAAAAGATATGCATTATTTGTTTATAACTCAAGTTTAATTTACTATCCATTAATTTGCACTCAAGTTTTTGGACCATGTAGTTTTATGTAGTTTTAGCCCGCTAACGAAGTTAATTTGGTCAGCAAGGTGGGCGAAAATAGTAAATAATAAAGGAATGATGGTATTATCTCTTTATTTATTTTTATTAGCTGCAGTATTATTTTTTATACCATATAAAGTGTTTATACGAGGAAACTTGATGCCAAAAAATTTATAATTTAAAAAATAATATTTAATCTTGAAAAGGATATAAATGTAAATGATGGCTATTATTGGCATCATAACAATTATCATATTATTAAATGGCCTCCTTAAAAACTTGCAAGACATAGGAATCGCAAACAAATGAAAACATGTAAAAATTTCCCTATTGCTAAATAAATAAATAAACCTCAAACCAAAAGAAGCAATTCAAATAAACCAATATGACATTAGCCGTGAAATCGAAAAACATTCGCTTTGAAACACATTAACACAAAGGAGTTTCTTTCTTATTTTTTGGTTTTGACAAATAAAAGAAGAATAATGATCACATGAAAATACAACCAGTTGTGATTAAAATTACACTATTTGAGTCCCTATTTGAGAGTCCCTATTTGAGAGTCCCTATAATTCCATTGGAACGTGAAATTAAAGAAGTACAATCAAAGTCCACATAGGAGAGCTAAACCATTAACCCAAGAAATAAGGAAAGAAAAAAATATAGAAAGTGTAATGCCTAAACCTACCTACTAATTCAATTAACTCATTAGCAAATTAAAATAATTTGATCAAAATTTAAGTAAAAATTAATGAGCAGCAAATGAATTTAAATTATAAGCACATAATACTATTTTATAATTCAATGTTAAATTATAATTAATAATCTTTTATAGAGTTTTCTTAACTAGAATCTACCCTCGACCTAGTGCCTATAGAGCCAGATCATTAGTGCTGTTAGAAAATCTACCATTATCTCATGATGAGTCCTTTTCTATCATTTGTAGGCCTTATTCTATCATTTTAACACTTCAAGTTTACTTGCTAGTTTAATTAATCTTTAAGCAAATTAAAATCATATAGTTTTAAGCTTTGTTACTCATCCAATTAATTATTTAGTGGATCAAAATTTTGAAAACTTTAAGTAAAAATTAATTAGTAATAAATAAAGTTTAGTTATAAATTAGTAAAATTATAAGTATATATTGTTTTTTTTATTAAACGTGTGATTAAATTTGAGGTGTTTGATGCCGGTGTGAGTGGCATGCTTGTTGGTGGTCAACTGGGACCTCCTCCCTCCTCCATCCTCGTCGCCGTAGAATTTGCAGTTGCGAGTGGCCCCTTCGTTCGGCGCGAGGGGCAATGATGGCGCCTTTCCATGGTTCTATTTCCAAAGAAAATCCTACTCAATCCCAATAACCCGGACGAAATGACACCAAGAGGGGGTGTTGCGGATACTAACACCCCTTTCGTTGGTAGGTACATGCCCTTCCATCTCAGGGGTGGGGGAAGCATCTGATGTGGCTAATCACATCTCTTGGCGACACGATAACAAAGTACACAGCGTTTGAAGCAAGCAATGGTAATGATATCAACTTGCTCCTAGCATTGGCTCTCGGCCTTGGCACCGGCTTCGGCCTCGGCTTCGGCCCCAGCCTCGGTCCCGGCCTCGGCCTCAGCCCCACCCAGCCTCGGCCCCGGCTTCGGCCTCGGCTTCGGTCTCGGCTCCAGCCTCGGTATCGGCTCCCGGCTTCGGCCTTGGCTCCGGTCTCGGCTCCAGCCTTGGTAACGGCTCTCGGCTTCGGCATCGGCTCCTGGCCTCGGCCCTGATATCGGCCTCGGTCTCGGCTCCAACTTCGGCTCCGGCCTCAACCTTTAACACAATTTCAGCCATGAAACCAGATTCTACTGCTGAACGGGTTTAAACCACCATGTGGCCCACTCGCCCACCTTTCGCCAGGATCACGGGCAGGCAGCTACAGACACTGTTGGCCCGGATGGCAACCCAAAACACTACAAGAAAATACTGAAATAGCGACGCAAGTTTAGCGAAAGTTTAGCGAAGCAATTATGCGTCGCTAAATTGCGACCACTTTGCGACGCCTATGTGACAACAAAATATTGCGACACAATTAGCGATGCATTAGCGACTTAATTAATCAGAAAATCAAAAAAAATTAATATTTTAATATTGCGATGCAAATAATGCGTCGCAATATTTTTAAACTAATTTTTATAAAATTTAAATATCGGAAAAAAATATTGCGATGCAACTCAGTGCGTCGCAATGTTTTTAACAGAATTAAATATGTTAAATAGCGACACATTAGCGACGCAATAAATAAAAAATTAGAGAAATTATTTTTAATTTAGCGACGCACCAATTGCATCACAAATAATTTAAATAAAATTAAATTTTATAAAATTTAAATATCGAAAAAAATATTGCGGCGCAACAAAGTGCGTCGCAATGTTTTTAAAAGAATTAAATATATTAAATAGCGACGCAATAAATCAGAAAATTAGAAAAATTATTTTTAATTTAGCGACGCACCAATTGCGTCGCAAATAATTTAAATGAAATTAAATTTTTTAAAGTATAAATATTTAAAAAAATATTGCGACGCATTTAGTGCATCGCAATGTTTTGAAAAAAATTAAATATTTTAAATAGCGATGCATTAGCGACGCAATAAACTAGAAAATAAATTAAAATTATTTTTTAATTTAGTGACGCAATAAATGCGTCGCAATTATTTTAAATAAAATTAAATTTTATAAAGTATAAATATGAGAAAAATAATTGTGACGTAACACAATGCGTTGCAATGTTTTTAAAAATTAATTATGTTAAATAGCGACGCATTAGTGACGTAATGAACCAAAAATTAATTAAGAAATTATGTTTTAATATAGTGACGCACTTGTTGCGTCGTAATTATTATAATTAAAATTAATTTTTTATATAATATAATTATCATATTAAAAAATTACCATGCTACCCTTTGCATCGTAATATATTTAAAAAAATTAATTATGTTAAATAGCGATCAGTCCAAAATCGATCGTGGCCGATCGGAATAAGGACTTGGATCGATCGCAACCCTCAGATCGTCGCCGATCGGACCGTTCGCCACGGTTCGAGATCGGTCGTGGCCGATCGGGATCACGGCTTGGATCGATTGGAACCATCGATCGCCAGCGATGTCGGACCGATCGCATCAGTCTGGAATCGGTCATGGCCGATCGGGATGAGGGCTTGGATCGATCGCAACCGTTGGATCATCACCGATCGGACCGATCGCCACGGTCCGAGATCGATCGTGGCCGATCGGGATCACGGCTTGGATCGATCGCAACCGTCGGATCGTCGCCGATCTTGGACCGATCGCAACGGTCCAGAATCGGTCGTGGCCGATCGGGATCAGGGCTTGGATCGATCGCAACAGTCGGATCGCCGCCGATCGGACCGATCGCCACGGTCCGAGATCGGTCGTGGCCGATCGGGATCACGGCTTGGATCGATCGCAACCGTCAGATCGTCGCCGATCTTGGACCGATCGCAACGGTCGGGATCGGTCATGGCCGATCGGGATCAGGGCTTGGATCGATCGCAACCGTCGGATCTTTGTTGATCGGACCGATTGCCATGGTCCTAGATCAGTCATGGCCGATCGGGATCAGGGCTTGGATCGATTGCAACCGTCAGATCGCCAGCGATCTTGGACCGATCGCAACGGTCCGGGATCGGTCGTGGCCGATCGGATCAGGGCTTGGATCGATCACAACCGTCGGATCTTTGCCAATCGACCGATTGCCACGGTCCGAGATCAGTCGTGGCCGATCGGGATCAGGGCTTGGATCGATCGCAAATGTCGGATCATTGCCGATCGGACCGATCGCCACGGTCCGAGATCAATCGTGGCCGATCGGGATCAGGGCTTGGATCGATTGCAACCGTCGGATCGCCAGTGATCTTGGACCGATCGCAACGGTCCGGGATCGGTCGTGGCCGATCGGGATCAGGGCTTGGATCGATCGCAACCGTCGGATCTTTGCCGATCGGACCGATCGCCATGGTCCGAGATCGGTCGTGGCCGATCGGGATCAGGCTTGGATCGATTGCAACCGTCATATCGCCAGCGATCTTGGACCGATCGCAACGGTCCGGGATTGGTCGTGGCCGATCGGGATCAAGACTTGGATCGATCGCAACCGTCGGATCGTCGCAGATCGGACCGATCACCACGGTCCGAGATCGGTTGTGGCCGATCGGGATCACGGCTTGGATCGATCACAACCGTCGGATCGTCGCCGATCTTGGACCGATCGCAATGGTCCGGGATCGGTCGTGGCCGATCGGGATCAGGGCTTGGATCGATCGCAAACGTCGGATCGTTGCCGATCGAACCGATTGCCACGGTCCGAGATCGGTCGTGGCCGATCGGGATCAGGGCTTGGATCGATCGCAAACATCGGATCGTTGCCGATCGGACCGATCGCAACGGTCCGAGATCAGTCATGGTCGATCGGGATCAGGGCTTGGATCGATCACAACCGTCAGATCGCCAGCGATCTTGGACCGATCGCAACGGTCCGGGATCGGTCGTGGTCGATCGGGATCAGGGCTTGGATCGATCGCAACCGTCGGATCGTCGCAGATCGAACCAATCGCCACGGTCCGAGATCGGTCGTGGCCGATCGGGATCACGGCTTGGATCGGGATCAGGGCTTCGATCGATCGAAAACGTCGGATCACTTATAATTACTCAAAAAAAAAGTTATTAAAAAGTTTTGAAAAATATTTTAAAATTATTGCGACGCCGTAGCAACGCATTTTAGAAGAAAAATTAAACAATATTGCGACGCAATGTATACATCGTAATATTTTTAGTAAATATAATTTTTATCAGTATTAATAAATAAAAAAACATAATATTGCGACGCATAATTTGCATCGCAATTATTTTTAAATAAATATATCTAATTAAAAATATTAAAAAAATTATTGCGACGCAATAAGGCGTCGCAATTATTATCATAAATTATTAATATTAACATTAATAAATAAATAAGAATTTTTGCGACTCCGTAGCGACTCATTTTAGGAAAAAAACAAACAAATATTGCGACGACATTTATGCGTCGCAATTATTTTTAGTTAAATTTTTTTTTCAGTATTAAAAATAAAAGCAATATAATATTGCAACGCATAAGTTGCGTCGCAATGTTTTTAAAACAAATTTATGTAATTAAAAATTTTATAAAAATATTGCGATGTAATTTTCGTCGCAATTATTAACATTAATTATAAATATTATCATTTATAAATATTAAAATAAATTTCTCGCCGGATGTTGGCGCCAAGTTAGCGACGCATTAGCGACGCAATTATTGGCGTCGCTATTTTTTCATAAATTAATAATAAAACCATATTAACGATGCATTAGCGACGCACTAATGCGTCGCTAAGATAGAATAAATTAAAAAAAAATATTGCGACCATATAGCGACGCAAATAATTGCGTTGCTAAGTACTTATATAAACCAACCTTCTCTTCTTTTCTCGTCTTGACCTAGCCGCCGCCGTCAAAAAATTTTGGCTCCCACCTCACTGCTCGCGCCTCCCTGTGGGAAACCCCCCCGCCCCCCCCCCCCCCCTTTTATTTCTTGTCCAGCCACGGCCGTGGCCGCGGCCGGACAGGCGGCCACGGCCGCTGCCGTGGCCATCTTCTCCGGCCACGGTGCTGCCGTGGCCGGCAGTGGCCTGGCCACAGTGGCCAGGCCACTGTCACAAAATTTTTTTTTTTCTTAACAGGGGGGGGGAACCCCCCTTTTATTTCTTGTCCGACCACGGCCGTGGCCGCGGCGGACAAGGCGGCCACGGCGGCTGCCGTGGCCGGCAGTGGCCTGGCCACGGTGGCCAGGCCACTGTCACAAATTTTTTTTTTTCTTAACGGGGGGGGGGGGGGGAAACCCCCCGCCCCCCCCCCCTTTTATTTCTTGTCCAGCCACGGCCGTGGCCGCGGCCGGACAAGGCGGCCAAGGCCGCTGCCGTGGCCGTCTTCTCCGGCCACGGCCGCTGCCGTGGCCGGCTGTGGCCTGGCCACGGTGGCCAGGCCACTGTCACAAAAAAAAAAATTTTTTTTCTTAACAAGGGGTGTGGGGGGGGTGTGGGTGGGAAACCCCCCGCCCCCCCCCCCCCCCCCCCTTTTTGTCTTGTCCGGCCAGACCACTGTAACTAAAAAAAAAAAAAAAAATTTGGCCGCTGTCACTAAAAAAAAAAAAGTTAGGGGGGCCATGGAGCTGTTTGGATAGACTGATTGTTATGTCTTGATTATTCAATAATATTTGTAATGCTAGATAGGAAGTCTTGTTGTATTATTATTTAATTTGTATAATGTTTATGCAATAATTAATTTAAGCAGAATGTTTATGCAATAGTATTTGTGAATTTGTAATTATTTACATTTGTTATGTCTTGATTATTTATATTCTGCTGCAAACTAAATGATGCATTAAATTATGTAATGCTAAATAAAAAGTCTTGTTGTAATATTATTTAATTTCAGCAACAAATTAGTAGTTTCAATGATTTACATTTTAGTATTCGCAAACATTGTATTTGACACAATAATCTTAAAAAGTTAGTGATTACATGTATAATTCACAAGAAGTTAAGAATAACAAGCATAAGTTCGATTGTCTTCGGACTTCCATAATCACAGCACTTTAACCTTTAGACCCGTTTGAGAATTTGTAAGCCTTAGTCTTGCAAATTCTCAAATTGTCCTGGTGGACAGTTTGAGAATATTTCTTGCGACATGTTAGTCTGCTAGTAATCATCGTGGGGTGAGATTTCGGTTTGTATTTGCTCATATTCTCCTAGTGTGGCTTATATACCACACATTTAGGAGAACATATGGGGAAATGCTGCCGAAATTTCAATGTAACCGATCGATGATAATTAATAGCAGAATAACATATCACAAAAAATATTCTTGAATGGGATAGGGCCTTACCTTTAGACATGGAGTGAAGGTAGAATTATTTAAGACACTTGAATTCTTGTGAAGTCTCATGATTAAACGCATCGCCTTGCGGCCCGACCCAAACTCAAGCCCTCTCATTAGCCATGAACCTATGCATCGGTCCTTGCTAGCACGCCAAGGATTGTAGCCGTGGCCGCCCTTGCATGGTAGGGTCCTTAGTTCTAAAAAAAATTGGTTGTACTTATAAATGATTTAATGGTTGTTATTAACCTTAGTTGTGCCCAAGAAATAATTTAGTTATATATTTATTAATACTAATATAGTTTTATTTTGTGGTTTCTTTAATGTTTACCAGACTTTGTATAAGTCGGTCAAAAATGAGCGGGGCTCGCTCGTGGATGTATGCAAGGATAAAAGATGGCTTGCTGAATCCAGATTTTCTGAATGGATTGGAAGAATTTATCGCATTTGCATGTAGCCAACCTGAATGGATGGATGGGCCTAGGATTAGGTGCCCATGCAACTTCCACAGGTGTCAGAAACTGTTAAGGTGCATTTGTGTAAGAAGGGGTTTGTTCCTGATTACTATGTTTGGTACTGTCATGGTGAACCAGAGGATATTCCAGCAGTTGTTATAGGCCAACAAGAGTCAATTCCCGTAGATGAACCATTTGTGAATTTAAACACATATGAACAAATGGTGATGAATGCATCGGGTAATGATTCAATCAGAATACATTTATGGAAGAACCAAATCCAGAAGCACAACAATTTTATGATATGTTGCGTGCTGCAATCAAGAATTGTATCCTGGGTGTGAGGGTCATTCCCAGTTCTCTACAGCTGCTCGAATGTTGAATATTAAGGCAGAACATCGATTATCAGAAAAGGCGTTCAATTCTGTAGCTGGTTAATCAAAGAAATTTTGCCAAATGATAATGTTGCCGCAGACAGTTTTTACGCAACAAAGAAGTTGTTGCGTGGGCTTGGGCTCCCAGTTAATAAGATCGATTGTTGCTTGAACAATTGTATGATATTTTGGGGTGAAGACTCAGAGCTGAGATGGTGTAAGATTTGTGGGCAATCGAGGTTCAAAAACACCGAAGGAGGAGCCGGTACAAGTAGGAGGAAAAGTGTGCCTTACAAGAGGATGCATTACTTTCCTCTTACCCCACGCCTGCAGAGATTATACAGATCTGAGGCAACAGCTGCTGATATGAGATGGCATGCCGAACATGAATCTAAAGAGGATGAAATGCGGCATCCATCAGATTCAAAGGCTTGGAAGCATTTCAATGAAAATCATCCTGATTTCGCTGAAGATATAAGGAATGTGAGATTAGGTCTTTGTACCGATGGCTTCCAACCATTTGGTCAAGCGGGGCAACAGTATTCATGTTGGCCTGTGATACTGACTGTATATAACCTTCCTCCGTGGAAGTGCATGAAAGATCCTGCAATGTTTTTAACCGTTTTGGTTGGTGGCCCTAGCCTACGACCATCATGAGAGCTGCTTTGATGTGGACAATAAGTGAGGCAAAGCACTGCTGGACGTCTGGCATGTGCATGTATGATTCGGATGCATTTACATTGCAGAAGAGTGGTAAGCAGTCATGGTTTGCCTTGAATCATCCTTACAGGCGTAACTTGATCGCCTTCCGGAAGAACAAAGCAGTCACAAAATTTGCCGAACCGGTTAGGTCCGGCACGGATCTATTTGATTCTATAGAGCATTTGGGGTTGATGTATGCATGGGAACCAGATGCAGATAGAATAAATGGCCGTATATGTAAAGAACATAACTGGAAGAAGCGAAGTATATTTTGGGATTTGCCTTATTGGAGCACAAATCTCATCCGGCACAACTTGGATGTTATGCATATCGAGAAAAATTTCTTTGATAACATATTTAACACGGTGCTAAACATCCCGGGAAAAACAAAAGATACTGCAAAGTCAAGAGAAGAACTTAATCAGTACTGCAGAAGAGGTGATTTGAGAAGGAGTGCCGATGGGACCTATCCTAAAGCATGTTACACTCTTGACAGAAATTCACGAGAAGTTTTATGTAACTGGCTTAGAGGGTTAAAATTTCCAGATGGTTATGCCTCAAATATCGGTAGGTGTGTGGACATGCATAAGCTCAAGTTGTTCGGCATGAAGAGTCACGACTGCCATGTTTTCATGCAACGGTTATTACCTATAGCTTTTCGTGAGTTGCTTCCGCAACATGTCTGGAAGGCAATTACGGAGCTCAGCTTATTCTTCAAGGAGTTATCTGCCGCAGTCATTACTTCTGCATCCATGGCAAGGCTTGAGGAGGAAATTCCAATTATTTTATGCAAGCTTGAGCGAATATTTCCTCCCAGTTTTTTTGACTCAATGGAGCATTTACCGGTTCACTTGCCATACGAAGCGAGCATAGCTGGTCCCGTGCAGTATCGCTGGATGTATCCTTTCGAGAGGTAAATATATACATCATTAAGATATGTTGACATTTCAAATATTATTTCATTGCTTGAAAAATTCGTTAATTTTTTGTTGCAACTTTACATATAGGTATCTTAAGAAGTTAAAAAATAATGTGCGTAATAAGGCAAGGGTTGAAGGTTCTATATGCAATGCACACTTGGTCGAAGAAGTTTCAGCTTTTGCCTCACATTACTTTGAGGGTCACGTCCACACGAGGAGCCGAAATCATGGTCGTAACGATGACGTATGTGTGGACGAAGCAGAAGCTAATGACGGTAGAATATCAATTTTTAAAGCTATCGGCCGTTCATTTGGTGGGCAGAAGTCAAGAAATCTTAGCGATATGGAGTATAATGCAGCACATTATTACATCCTAATGAACTGTCGAGAAGTCGATCCATATATTGAGTAAGTGTATACTTCAATGCTAAATTGAAAATTTAAATTTAAATAACAATATACCATAATATTTAATTTCTAACATTAGTTTTCATCCTTTTCATCCCATAAGGATGTTTTGTGTAGACAACGACAGATGAATCCCGACATCAGTCAAGTTGCAATTGGGCAGAAATTAGAAACGGAGTTTGCTTACTGGTTTTATGAATTTGTGAGTAGTATCACTCAATCAATTTCGATAATGGCTATTATTTTTTGAATTGGATGTCAATAGCTTATTAATTTATAGGTCAACGGTCCATGGTCCACAACCGACAATATTTTCATTAAATG
>UESW01001957.1:211025-316000 GCA_900491605.1 Calamus simplicifolius | reverse complement strand
CTTGATTAGTCAATTTGTCTTCAAATTATAAAATCTTCTAAAATTATTAGGTCCTTAAAATGAAATAGTTATATGATAACTAGATTATAGCCTCCCATTAAGGTGGGTGATAATGAGTCTGATGTCTTGATAATCATTGGAGGCACTCCATGCCTGGTGCTTGTCAACCATCGGAATTATCATTCATTATATGATAAGTCAGCGTAACTATTAAATAGACAGTCAGGTGAGCCGAGCTTCACTCGGGCTTGGTTATTTATTGATAGGTTACACTGATTATATCATTTATTGGTTGGACCTAACCAGAACTTTCAGTGGAGGCACTCCATGCCTGCTGAAGAGGTACATGGGGCAAAACTGAACACTAAGAATTGTTTTGGGAAACAATTGGTTTTGAACCTACTCTTAGATGCATATGGGTTGGTCAAGCTTCACTTGGGCCTGTATGTAGTCTATGTAGATCTTAGTGCCCGCTAAAGAATTAAGAATAATTCTTCCAATTGGGGTGTAGAGGCTGCCAATTTAAACAAAATAGTGGGAGAATCTTTAGACTAAAGTCTAAGTCTTTAGACTGAATCAATTTATATACTAATAAACTTTAGTTTTTTCTTATGCAGAAAATGGCCACTAATTTATCATTAAGATCCCTATTGGATAGTAACAAGTTGAATGGTTCAAATTTCAATAGCTGGTTTAGAAAACTTAAGATCGTCCTTGAGCATGAGAGGATTCTATATATTCTTAATAATCCTGCACCAAAGATACCTGATGCAAACACACAAAGTTCTGAGAAAGACACTTATCAGAAGTGGCTCAATGATAGAACTAGCGTGTGTTGCATCATGCTAGCAGCAATGAATGATAAATTTGGTCGCCGGTTCGAGAATGCTCAGCCAGAAGAAATCATTCAAGCATTGAATGAATCTTTCGACACACCTGACGATGTTGAAAGGTACAAGACTAGTTGTGCTATTTTTAATGCTCGAATGAGGGATGGATCTCCTGTCACTGATCATGTATTGTACATGATCAAGAAGATAGAACTGCTAAGCAAGCTCGGCTTTCCCCTACATGAGCAGTTGGGAAAAGATGCGATCCTGAATTCCTTGCCTCCATCCTTCCGACCTTTCCTTACTCATTTTCGAATGACAAAGCCTGCAGTCAACTATCACGGTTTGTTGGGGTTGTTACAGAACTTTGAGAAAGATAACCAGCTCTCTAAGGGTTTGGTTAATGTGGTTGAAGGATCTAAGGTAGGGCGTCAACCCTTTGGGAAAGGGAAGAAGAAAAAGAATAAGAAAAAGGTGCAACATGCTAGGACATCTATAAGGGGTCAGATGCAGAAGAAGAAAGTTGATAAAAGTCAAGCTGAATGCTTTCATTGCAAGATGCAAGGGCACTGGAAGATGAACTGTCCTCTTTACATTGCCACACTTGATCCAAACAGGTCGAAGAAGAAAAAGGGGCAAGATGTTGCTCAACAAGGCATTTATATGATAACACCTTGTAATTTTTCTGTATATGATAATCAGACCTGGGTATTGGATACCGGGAGTCCTTTTAACATTTGCAATTCATTGCAGAGACTATAGGTCACTAAAAGATTTGAGGATAATGAAAGATTCCTTAATGTCGGTGATGGAAGATTAGTTCCAGTTCTGGCATTAGGAGTTCTTGAAATAGTTTTCAATAGAAATGTCATTATACTAAATGATTGTCATTTTTGCCCAACGTTCTTGTTGAACGTAATTTCTGTAGGCCTTCTGGCCAAAAGTCATTATGAAATTTCAATAAAGGATGTTACTTTGAATATCATTATGAATGGAGTCACTGTAATGACTAGGCATTTATCTAATGGCATTTATATATTATCACAGCCTGTGAATGTAGTGTACAAATCAAGTAAGTGCCCTATAACAACTGATGTCATAGACATTTATCTTTGGCACCATCGGTTGGGTCATATCAATAAGAACAGATTAAACAGGTTAACTCAGGAGGGCATCCTTCGAGTTGATGATTGTGAATCATTAACTACCTATAAATCCTGTCTTCTTGGTAAAATAACCAAGTCATCTTTTACTGGAAAAGGTGAAAGAGCTAAAGAGCTATTAAGTCTAGTACATACTGATGTATGTGGACCAATGAGCACTTGTGCCAAAGGTGGATATTACTACTTCATTACTTTTACAGACGACCTTTCTAGGTTCGGTTATGTCTATATTATGCGACATAAATCTGAATCGTTTGAAATGTTCAAACAATATCATAAAGAATTAGAAAAACAAACAGAAAAATATATTAAGATCCTTCGATCAGATCGAGGAGGCATGATGTGGTCAATTAATATACTTGGTTAGGTATGTTTAGCATATCCAAAGATAGCAGACATATCTAATTTGAGTATATATAATTGTCAAGTATGGAAAATTAAAATTAAGCATCAATTATATTTATTCTTGTATATTGTTGTATCACTCAAAGGAGAACTTCAATATGCACTTATTGTTTACTTGATGGAATCTGAATATTTATTTAAGTATATTACTCAATAAAGTTATCAAACCAAAATTCAAAAAATTTAAGAAGAAAGCATCCACTAAAGTAATGATAAAAAGGAAAGGAAGAAAGATAAATATCACTTCTGTAAGAAAGAAGGACATTATCAGAAAGATTGTCTGAACTGAAAAGCTTAGTTTGAAAAGAAATGTATCTTTCATTATGCTTCTCCAATTTTTAAATCAAACTTATCTGAAGTTTCATCTAATACTTGGTGGTTGGATTCTGGTGCTACAACTCATGTTTCTAATGTAATACAGGAATTCCTTACAATCCAGAACATAAACCCAAATAATAACTTTCTGTTAATAAGAACCGAAAGAAGGCCCCAATTGAAGGCATAGAGACTTATCGTCTTACTTTAGATACCGGGCATCGCCTAAATCTGCTACAAACTCTTTATGTTCCTTCACTTTCTAGAAATTTGCTTTCTATATCAAAATTTGATGTTAATGTGTTTAGTTTTAAGATTGAAAAAGGATGTTTCAGTTTATTTAATAAAGATGATTCCTTTATTGGTTCTGGAATTCTTATGAATGATTTATATAAATCAAAACTTGATGATAATTTTTCTGCATCCCTGATGTGTGTTCAACAAAATATTGAAATTAAACGTAGTATGGCAAATGATAACTCTGCTTTCTTGTGGCATAAACGTTTGGGTCATGTATCCAAAGAAAGACTACAAAGATTAGTAAAGAATGAGATTCTACCAAATCTAGATTTTATTGATCTTGGTTTATGTGCGGATTGCATTAAGGAAAAGCAAACCAAACATAACAAGAAAGGAGCTACAAGAAGTACTCAGCTTCTTGAAATTATATACACTGATATATGTGGACCTTTTGATACTCCATCTTTTGGTGGAAAAAAATCTTTATCACCTTTATAAATGATTTTTCACATTATGAATATGTCTATTTGCTTAAAAAAATCCTCTTGAGATATTTACTAAAGAGGTTGAAAGGAAACTAGACAGAAAAGTAAAAATAGTAAGATCTGATAGAGGTAATGAGTATTATGGAAAGTATAATGAATCAGGGCAAAATTCAGGTTCATTTACAAAATTCCTCGAAAGACATGGCATATGTGCATGGTATACTATGCCAGGCATCCCTCAACAAAATGGTGTGGCAGAAAGGCAAAATAGAACATTGATGGATATGGTTAGGAGTATGATAGGTAATTCCTTGTTACTAAAATCTTTGTGGATGTATGCTCTTAAAACTGCAGTATATTTACTGAATAGGATTCCTAGTAAGACAGTTTCTAAAACTCCTTTTGAGTTATGGACTGAAAGGAAACCTAGTTTAAGACATCTGCATGTTTGGGGTTGTCCAGTAGAAGCATGAGTGTATAGTCCATATGAAAAGAAATTGAATTCTTGAACTGTCAGTGATTACTTTATTGGTTACCCAGAGAAATCCAAAGGTTACAGGTTTTATTGTCCAAACCATAGTTCTAGAATTATTGAGGCAGGCAATACCAAATTCATTGAGAATGGTGAAGTTAGTAGGAGTGCTGACAAACAGATTGTGGATATCAATGAAGTAAGGGTTAATGTTTCATTACCTTTAAATATTCCTGAACCTACAGTCATTCCATACATTATTCCAGAATTACAAAAACAAAACAACAATGAACAATGTTTGAATGAAGTAGTACCCCATGAAGAACCTAACCTACCAATAGCTGACAAAATTGAACCATGTAGAATAGCTTTAAGTAAACCCATAAGGATACAAAAATCAGCTATTTCAGATGATTATTTGGTTTATTTACAAGAGTTAGATTTTGATTGTGGCATTGATGAAGATCTTGTTTCATATTTATAAGCCATTAACGATGATAAGTCTGATAAATGGATTAATGCTATGAAAGATGAATTAAAATCAATGGCTAAAATAATATATGGGATCTTGTCGAATTGCCAGAAGGTTCTAAACGAGTTGGATGTAAATGGGTTTTTAAAACCAAACGTGACCTGAATGAACATATCAAACATTTTAAAACTAGACTTGTTGCCAAGGGTTATACTCAGAAGTATGGCATTGATTATAAAGAAACATTTTCACCAATTTCAAAGAAATATTCATTAAGGATCATTATGGCTTTGGTAGCTCAATATGATTTAGAGTTATATCAAATGAATGTGAAAACAGCCTTTCTTAATGGGGATATAAAGGAAGAAATTTATATGGATCAATCCGAAGGTTTTTCCATGGAATGAATGGATTATATCATATTTAAACATAAGAAATCAATATATGGACTTAAGAAAATGTTGTTGATTGTGTTGATAGTAGAAAGTCAACATTTGGCTATATGTTCCAGTTGGAAGAAGGGGCAATTTCATGAAAAAGTATCAAACAATCTATCATTACCTCATCCACTATGAAAGCAGAGTTCGTATCCTATTATGAAGCTACAATTCACGCATTATGGCTACGAAACTTTATTTCAGGACTTGAGGTTGTCGACACCATTACCAAGCTGCTGAAAATTTATGGTGATAATTACATAATTTTCTTCTCTCAAATGATAAATATTTTAGAGGTGCTAAACATATGGAATTAAAGTACTTTGCTGTTGAAGGAGAGATTCAGAAACAAAGAGTGTGCATTGAACATATTAGAACGGATCTTATAATTACATATTTCATTAACATTAAGCTATTAATAATAATATTTGATGGAATTAAATTTTAAGCCAATGTGTCATTTGATGGGAATACCATATTGAAAGTTATATATATATCAATTGGTCCTCTCTCCACATTAAGAAAGATAGCAGATTAGAGAACCCATCAAATTATCTCCTATTTAGGAAATAAGGTTAAGAAAGAGAAATCAATTGTTTCTATCAAAACCTAATCAGATTCAAATCTACTATTATGATGAATTCCACATCAAGTAAGTTTTTTATATTTGATTTTATGTAACAAATTATTTATTGAAGATCCTATATGCTAACAAAGTTATGCAAAGGATATATCCTATTCTAATATTAATTCTATTTAGTTTCCATTTGACATATAATAGGCATTAAAACATCATCATATCTATTATCTTTAAATTTTTCACTAATTACATATGCTTTTTGTAAAATTAAACAAGAAGTTGGATAATAAATACCAGAAAGAATATTTGTAGCATCATAAAAAGTAACCAAAAAAATATTCTAAAATTTTACCTTTATTTCAATCAATTTCAGTCAATATAAATCCTAATCCACGATCATTAATATAAGCACTTAATAAGTTCTTATATGAATATGCATTATGTATCATGGTATAGGTACTATTTCAACTAGTAATTACATAAGTTTAAATTTTTTTAAACGTTTACCATAATCTATACATAGTTGTTTAAATTCTTGAAGTCTTTCTCTTGAAGCATAAAAAAAAACTGCATTTCTATTTTTTGAAATAACATCTTAAATTATATCCATGCCAAATTGAACAAAAAGATTTAATATATGATATACACATCTAATATGAAATAATTATCCATTTAAAATGGAATGTAAAGAGTCATTTAATAATACAACAGCAGAATTATTATTAGATGCATTATCAAAAGTAATAGATATTATTTTATTATTAATATTATATGAGCATATAGTTTGATAAATAGCATTTAAAATTTATTGTCCCGAATGCGGAAAATCAAAAGCACGAAAAGTAAAAATTCATTTATTTAGTTGCCAATCATTATCAATATAATGAGCAGTAATTGCAATAAAATAATTACTACCTACATATGCCGATCAAATATCAAAAGTTAAAGAAACTCTAGCATTTAAATTTGAAAGAGTTTCAGTTAAACTTTATTTCATTGGTAAAAAGTTTGTCATATCCACTCTTCTAAAGGTACGCCTACTAGTTTTTCTATAAGCAGGTTATAGGCCTAATTGAACATATTATTCAAAATTATAAGATTCATATAAACTAAAAGATAATTCATCCTGAACTACTCATCTTACAAGTAATTTTCTCTGATTTTTATGGTTATATGCAAAATTACCTACAAGTGATCCCCTTGTATATTAAGGGTACTTTGCTGACGGAAATTATGCATCCTATGAGTCTCTTGATGTCTTTTTAAATACCATATTCCCCAAGTACTAATACAAAAGTTTTGCATATTTTTATATTTTGCTTTGTAGACTACATCAATCATAATTCTATCAAAATCATTCCAAACATCACTAGTCCTCTTACAAGAAGAGGTTTGACCTTCACTGACACTGGCTCTAGAGAAAACTTGGGGTTGGGGTTGGGGATTAGTTTTCTCATCCTCAAAAAAAGGGCGCATGGCAAAATTACTTTCATCATAAGATGCCATGTCTAAAATTTTTAATAAATGAATGATAAAATAAAAGCTAACCATAAGAAGAAATTAAGAAGAGGTGGAGGCATGGAGCCGAGATTTGTGAGCTTCCTCTTGTGCTCTCGCCTCTCAACAAGAAGTAACATCCTTTCTCTTATACTTCTTAACAAGAACCTCCTCTTGTGTAGCACTTGAACACTTGCTAGAGTACTTGCCACTTACCAGAACACTTGCAAACTAAAAATTAAATTGCCAGAGCACTTGATAGAAGAGAGAAATAGTAGTAGTAGAGAAGAAGAGAAGAGTTGGTTTGGTGTCGTGAAATAGTAGTAGTAGAGAAGAAGAGAAGAGTTGGTTTGGTGTGGTGAGAACGAGGAAGAAATGGGCTATTTATAAAAGTTTTAATTTTTTTTAAAAACCCTTCAATATAGCTGTTATATGGTTGTTAGGGGAGGTAAAATGGTCAAAATCCCTCCATATGACCGTTTCTAGCCGTTTTAGCCGTTTCTAAAAATAACTATATAGTCGTTAGGGGCCGTGCTAGGCATGGCTCCTGGTGGGCCATGCTGGGCCAAATTTTTTTTTGACCATGTCGTGCCTAGCACGGCCCGTTTATTACTGGGCCATGCCAGGCACAGCCCGGCTATTAGTGCAATCCGGTGGGCCTCAATCATGCCGTGCCAGGTATGGCCCAGTGCCCAAGTCTACTGGTATTGTATTTTTCCGCAAGCAGATTAAGAGCTCACTAAACGGGTCCACCAACCCGTTAAGAACCCAAAATACTTTATGTCGCACCTCACTGCGACCGCAATACTCGCATGGATAGTCAATGTGGTATGCAATTGAGATCCGATGGCCCACCATTTCCTATCGCTCGTCGATGAACGTGCGATCCATTGCCCAAAGCTGTGATGTAATCTAAAATGTCCCCAATCTGAACATAAAGTTTGCATGAAGAATCAAAGCATAAAGTTTGCATGTTTTGAACAACAAATATAAGTCAAGCAATTGGACTGTCTCATATCAAGCAAGAGCAATCACTTACCTTATATAATGTTTTCATGAAGTTAGCTTTTCAATGTATCTTGAATAACTCAAAATGAAGGTCAAATAAAGAAATTATAAGCTAATTATAAAAGTACGGATGCCAATGAACTTTTAGAAAATTTTGAATATCCCATCCTGTGATGCATGGTGGGGAAGGATGATTTTTCTTTTCCTTTGTATAAACTTCTATTTTTATTTCAAAATTTATATTGCATGAATTAGAAGTCAATAAGGAGTTAGGAATCTATTTTTAAAAATTTATTTAATAATTATCTTTTTCTTTAGAAGATTTTAACTTTATGAGATAAGAAAGTTTTTTCGCTTAAGAGATCTCATTTTATAAACAAACCTTGATCGTATTCTATTTTAATGATCAATTATATTGATGCTTTCTTCTAACTTTTTGTATTAAGGAATAAGATTTGCCTCCTATAATGGAAATCAAGCCCATGAATTCAAAAATTTAGCCCAAGCACTTAAGAATTTAGCCAAAGAACTTACCACCTTCTCTTGATCTCCTGCATTCAATTAGAAAATATGTGAGACATCTCAGAGTTTTCCTCTAAAAAAATCCTCTAATGCTCAAGTCAGCAACTAAGACTAAGAAAAATAGAGCAAACAAAAAAAAGAAGAAAATAAGAAAAAAATAGGAGAGACAATGGGTCTTACGTGATTTTTAGTTGTCTGTAAAGTTGACGCCTTGGTTCTTTATTTACAAACAACTGAAGTCGATTAACCATAAGTGGGCTTCTTAGTAATTAGTGGACCAAAATTACTTCTTAATTTTGATTTGTTAAATCAATTCTTGTAGTGGTTAAAATGGTTATAAAGTGAACTAAAACATTTAATTTCAACTAATTAGAATTTAGCTTATGAATTTTAATTTTTTCTTATTTATTGAATTATTTCTACCATATGTCATCATCATATTCTACCATGTGTCGTCATCATATTCTGCTAGGCATCATCATCATAATTAATAAATTTACCCTCATCAAAGCTTGTTAAAAATCACTTTAATCTAGCTTTAAATTTGATATCATGGCTCAATATCTTGTACTAGATTTTAACATTAAAGCTCAAAATTCATCTGATCCTATATTAGATTTAATATCATAGCTTAAGATCCTATATTAGATTTTGGTACAAGAGCTCAAATTTTAGAACCATAGCCCGAAATCCTTATGATTCTGCAACAATATTACCTATAAGGTATGGTAAGATATGCATATATTTCTAGATTATAATTACATAAACCTCCTTAGGGTTATTATTATATGCATTTTTGCATCAATCCATTATGGTAACAAGATTGAAAGCACATAAATGCATAAACTATATTTTGGGATAGAATGGATTTATAAATTTATCATTTTTTAATCAAATTTCATAATCCTAGATAAAGAAAATTCTTCACCCTACTCGATCAAAACCTTAAATATGAAAACATCCACTATACTCATCTTCACTATATTTTTGCTGCTCATTTATAGACAACTAGAGTGAGTTAACCATGAATGGGCTTTGTAGTAATTAGTAGCCCAAAATTACTTCTTAATTTTGATTTATCAAATTAATTCTTGCAATGGTTAAGATGGTTATAAAGTGATATAAACCATTTAATTTCAATTAATTATAATTTAGCTTATGAATTTTGAATTTTTCTAATTTATTGAACTATTGCTGCCATATGACATCATCATATTATGCCCGGTATCATTATCATATTTAGTAAATCTACCCTCATCAAAGCTTGTTAAAATCCCTTTAATCTAGCATTAAATTTGATATCATGGCTCAAGATCTTGTACTAGATTTTAACATTAATGCTTAAAATCCATTTGACCCTATATTAGATTTGATATCATATCTTAAAATCCTATAATAGATTTTAGTACAAGAGCTTAAATTTTAGAACCAGAGCTTGAAATCCTTCTGATTCTACATCAATATTACTTGTAAGGTATGGTAAGATATATATATTCCTGCATTATAATTACATAAACTTCCTTAGGATAATTATTATATGCATTTTTGCATCAATCCATTATGGTAACAAGATTGAAAGCACTTAAATGCATAAAATATATTTTGGAATAGAATAGATTTATGAATTTGTCATCCCTTGAAACAAATTCACAATCCTAGATAAACAAATTTCTTCACCCTACTCGTACCTTTAGATATGAAAGCATTCGCTATCCTCGTCTTCACTATATTTTGGCTGCGTGGGCTTCTTAGTAATTAGCATCCAAAATTACTTCTTAATTTTGATTTGTTAAATCAATTCTTGTGGTGGTTAAGATGGTTATAAAGTGATATAAACCATTTAATTTTAACTAATTAGAATTTAGCTTATGGATTTAGAATTTTTCTTATTTATTAAATTATTTCTACCATATGTTATCATCATATTCTGCATAGCTCAGATTTAGAATCAGAATCTGAAATCTTTCTTATTCTGCATCAATATTACCTATAAGGTATGGTAAGATATATATATTCTTGAATTATAATTACATAAATCTCCTTAGGGTTATTATTATATGCATTTTTGCATCAATCCATTATGGTATTAAGATTGAAAGCACTTAAATGCATAAACTATATTTTGGGATAGAATAGATTTATAAATTTGTCATCCCTTTGAACAAATTTCACAATCCTATATTTAAAAAAAATAATTCGCCCTACTCGTACCCTTAGATATGAAAACATCTTCTATCCTCGTCTTCACTATATTTTTGCTGCTTATTTAGTGGGTTAACCATGAGTGGGCTTAGTAATTAGTGGCCCAAAATTGTTTCTTAATTTTTATTTGTTAAATCAATTCTTGCGGTGGTTAAGATGGTTATTAAGTGATCTAAACCATTTAATTTCAACTAATTAGAATTTAGGTTATCAATTTTGAATTTTTCTAATTTGTTGAATTATTTCTACCATATGTCATCATCATATTCTACCATGTGTTCTCATCATATTCTGCCAAGTATCATCATCATATTTAGTAAATCTATCCTCATCAAAGCTTGTTAAAACCCCTTTAATCTAGCATTAAATTTTATATCATGGCTCAAGATCTTGCACCATATTTTAACATTAAAGCTCAAAATCCATCCCATCCTATATCAAATTTGATACCATATCTTAAGATCCTATATTAGATTTCGATATGAGAGCTCAGATTTTAGAACCAGAGCTCGAAATCCTTCTGATTTTGCATTATATTACTTGTAATATATGGTAAGTTATATATATTATTGGATTATAATTACATAAACCTCCTTAGGATTATTATTATATACATTTTTGCATCAATCCATTATGGTAATAAGATTGAAAGTACTTAAATGCATAAACTATATTTTGGGGTAGAATAAATTTATAAATTTGTCATCCCTTGGAACAAATTTTATAATCCTAGATAAAGAAATTTCTTCACCCTACTCGTACCCATAGACATGAAAACATCTGCTATCCTTATCTTCACTATATTTTTGCTGCTCATTTACAGACAACTGGAGTGGGTTAACCATGAGTGGGCTTCCTAGTAATTAGTGGCCCAAAATTACTTCTTAATTTTGATTGTTAAATCAATTCTTGCAGTGGTTAAGATGGTTATAAAGTGATCTAAACCATTTAATTTTAACTAATTAGAATTTAGCTTATGAATTTTAATTTTTTCTTATTTATTAATTTATTTCTACCATATATCATCATCATATTCTATCATATATCATCATTATATTCTACATAGCTCAGATTTTAGAACCAGAGCCTGAAATCTTTCTGATTTTGCATCAATATTACCTATAAGAAAAAACCTCCTTTGGGTTATTATTATATGCATTTTTGCATAATCCATTATAGTAACAAGATTGAAAGTACTTAAATGCATAAATTATATTTTGTGATAGAATATATTTATAAATTTGTCATCCCTTGGAACAAATTTTACAATCCTAGTTAAAGAAATTTGTTCACCCTACTCATACACTTAGATAGGAAAGCATCTGCTATTCTCATCTTCACTATATTTTTGCTGCTCATTTACAGATAACTGGAGCGGGCTTCTTAGTAATTAGTGGCCCAAAATTACTTCTTAATTATTATTTATTAAATCAATTCTTGCAGTGGTTAAGATGGTTATAAAGTGATTTAAACCATTTAATTTTAACTAATTAGAATTTAGCTTATGGATTTTAAATTTTTCTTATTTATTGAATTATTTCTGCCATATGTTATCATCATATTCTACTATGTATCATCATCATATTCTGCTAGGTATCATCATCATATTTAGTAAATCTACCCTTATCAAAGCTTGTTAAAAATTCATATAATCTAGCATTAAATTCGATATCATGGCTCAAGATTTTGTACTAGATTTTAACATTAATGCTCAAAATCCATCTGATCCTATATTAGATTTAATATCTTAAGATCCTACATTAGATTTTGGTATGAGAGCTTTGATTTTAGTACCACAGCCCAAAATCCTTCTGATTTTGCATCAATATTGCTTGTAAGGTATGGTAAGATATATATATTCCTAAATTATAATTACATAAACCTCCTTAGGGTAATTATTATATGCATTTTTGCATCATTCCATTATGGTAATAAAATTGAAAGCACTTAAATGCATAAGCTATATTTTGGGATAGAATAGATTTTTTGTCAACCCTTTGAACAAATTTCACAATCCTCGATAAAGAAATTTTGTCACCCTACACGTACCCTTAAATATTAAAACATATGCTATCCTCATCTTCACTATATTTTTGCTGCTTATTTACAGACAACTAGAGTGGGTTAACCATGAGTGGGCTTCTTAGTAATTAGTGATCCAAAATTACTTCTTAATTTTGATTTGTTAAATCAATTCTTGCAGTGGTTAAATTGTTTATAAAGTGATCTAAACCATTTAATTTCAACTAATTAGAATTTAGCTTATGGATTTTGAATTTTTCTTATTTATTGAATTATTTCTGCCATATATCATCATCATATTCTACCATGTATCATCATCAAATTCTGCCCGGTATCATCATAATATAGTAAATCTACCCTCGTCAAAGCTTGTTAAAAATTCCTTTAATTAGCATTAAATTTGATATCATGGCTCAAGATCTTGTACTCAAAATTCATCTGATCCTATATTAGACTTGATATCATATCTTAAGATCCTATATTAGATTTTGGTACAGAGCTTAGATTTTAGAACCAGAGCCCGAAATCCTTCTGATTCTGCATCAATATTACTTTTAAGGTATAGTAAGATATATATATTCCTGGATTATAATAACGTAAACCTCCTTAGGTTAATTATTATATGTATTTTTGCATCAATCCATTATGGTAACAAGATTGAAAGCACTTAAATGCATAAACAACATTTTGGGATAGAATAGATTTATAAATTTGTCATCCCTTGGAATAAATTTCATAATCCTAGATAAAGAAATTTCTTCGCTCTACTCGTACCCTTAGACATGAAAACATCCGCTAACCTCGTCTTCACTATATTTTTGCTGCTCATTTATAGACAACTGGAGCGGGTTAACTATGAGTGAGCTTCTTAGTAATTAGTGGCCCAAAATTGCTTCTTGATTTTTATTTGTTAAATCAATTCTTGCAATGGTTAAAGATAGTTATAAAGTGATCTAAACCATAATTTCAACTAATTAGAATTTAGCTTATAGATTTTGAATTTTTCCTATTTATTGAATTATTTCTGTCATATGTTATCATCATGTTCTATCATATCATCATCATATTTAGTAAATCTACCCTCATCAAAATTTGTTAAAAATCCCTTTAATATAGCATTAAATTTGATATCGTGGCTCAAGATCTTGAGCCAGATTTTAACATTAAAGCTTAAAATCCATCTGATTCTATATCAAATTTGATATCATATCTTAAGATCCTATATAACATTTTGGTACGAGAGCTCAGATTTTAGAACCAAAGCCCGAAATCCTTCTGATTTTGCATCAATATTTCTTGTAATGTATGGTAAGATATATATTTTCCTAAATTATAATTACATAAACCTCCTTAGGGTTATTATTATATGCATTTTTGCATCAATCCATTATGGTAACAAGATTAAAGCACTTAAATGCATAAATTATATGTTGGGATGTAGAATAGATCTATAATTATGTCATCCCTTGGAATAAATTTCACAATCCTAGATAAAAAAATTTATTCACCCTACTCATACCCTTAGTTATGAAAACATCCGCTATAATCGTCTTCACTATATTTTTGCTGTTCATTTACAGACAACTAGAGTGGGTTAACCATGAGTGGGCTTCTTAGTAATTAGTGGCCCAAAATTGCTACTTAATTTTTATTTGTTAAATCAATTCTTGTAGTGGTCAAGATGGTTATAAAGTAATCTAAACCATAATTTCAACTAATTAGAATTTAGCTTATGGATTTTGAATTTTTCATATTTATTGAATTATTTCTATCATATGTCATCATCATATTCTACCATGTGTCTTCATCATATTCTACCTAGTATCATCATCATATTTAGTAAATCTACCCTTATCAAAATTTATTAAAAATCTCTTTAATCTAGCATTAAATTTGAAATCGTGGCTCAAGATCTTGTGCCAGATTTTAATATTAAAGCTCAAAATCCATCTGATCCTATATCAAATTTGATATCATATCTTAAGATCCTATACTACATTTTGGTACGAGAGCTTAGATTTTAGAATCAAAGCCTAAAATCTTTCTGATTTTGCATCAATATTACTTGTAATATATGGTAAGATATATATTTTCCTGGATTTTAATTACATAAACCTCCTTAGGGTTATTATTATATGCATTTTTACATCAATCCATTATGGTAACAAGATTGAAAGCACTTAAATGCATAAATTATATGTTAGGATAGAAATAGATCTATAAATTTGTCATCCCTTGGAACAAATTTTACAATCCTGGATGAAAATTTTCTTCACCTTACTCGTACCTTTTGATATGAAAACATCCGCTATCCTCATCTTCACCATATTTTTGCTACTCATTTATAGACAATTGGAGTAGGTTAACCATGAGTAGGCTTCTTAGTAATTAGTGGCCCAAAATTACTTTTTAATTTTGATTTGTTAAATCAATTCTTGCCGTGGTTAAGATGATTATACAGTGATATAAACCATAATTTCAACTAATTAGAATTTAGCTTATGGATTTTGAATTTGTCATATTTATTGAATTATTTCTATCATATGTCATCATCATATTCTACCATGTGTCTTCATCATATTCTACCTAGTATCATCATATTTAGTAAATCTACCCTCATCAAAGTTAGGTAAAAATCCCTTTAATCTAGGATTAAATTTGATATCATGGTTCAAGATCTTGTGCGGATTTTAACTTTAAAGTTCAAAATCTATCCGATCCTATATCAAATTTGATATCATATCTTAAGATCCTATATTACATTTTGGTATGAGAGCTCAGATTTTAGAACCAAAGCCCGAAATCCTTCTGATTTTGCATCAATATTACTTGTAATGTATGCTAAGATATGTATATTCATGGATTATAATTACATAAACCTTTTTAGGATTATTATTAAATGTATTTTTGCATCAATCCATTTTGGTAACAACTTGAAAGTACTTAAATGCATAAATTATATATTGGAATAAAATAATTCCATAAAGTTGTCATCCCTTGGAACAAATTTTACAATCCTAGATAACAAAATTTCTTCACCCTATTCGTACCCTTAGTTATGAAAGCATCCGCTATCCTCGTCTTCACTATATTTTTGCTGCTATTTTTCAATGGTAAGAACTCATATCACTCTCTTTCCCTTTGTACATGATTATCAATCTATTAGTTCTATTTCTTTTCAAGAATTATGCTCATCACTTTTTTTTCTTTTTTTATTTTAAAATAAAATAATATAAATCATAAGAAAAAATATGTTTGGTGATATTGATTTTTTATTTCTTAAATTTTTTTCATTATTTTTTAAAAAAATGAATGCAAATATTTTTTTAATATTATTTAAAAAATTATGTTTTTTAATTATAATCATCAACATAGCCTTCATCACCAATACACATTTGTCGATCATCATTGCTACAACAATCATTGCTATCCTTACTATTGTGGATGTTGCCACTGTCCCTTGCTATCATCATTCTTGCCTTAACAATGTCATCCATAACATTCGACTCTCGCAGACTTCTTTTATTTAAATTTTAACATTTTTATCCGGCTAAGGATCAAATTCAATTAAATCACAAACATGTAATTGAATCATGGTCAACCCCAAAATATTCCTTGTGCAGCATCTTTAGTCTATGGGGACCTTATGCTGGGTCCACTTTGATATCGTTTACACCAATTCATGACTTCCTAAAAAGGCCAATAACATAGAATCATACAACATATATATTCACTATATATTCTATCTTAAGATAAAGTAATCTTGACTTGGTACATTGGCATCTCTATAATGTCTAATGAACACCAGGGCGTTTATTCTCATGCAGCTGTTGGAACAAATCCAATAAAGCATAATATCAAGGATAAATTGCTAGGTTAATTTACACAGAATACAATCTACTGATAGATGTATGTGATCCATGGAAAATTTCAGAATGTATTTATTATTTCCAAACAAAAAATAATTTTTATTTTGATGTAAAAGATTGTTATGACCATCAACACTTCTGCAAACAAAACCTTGCCACGTAGCTTAAATTTTATTCGTCTCACAATTTAAAAATGAGCTTCCTAACATTAATTGTCTTCACAACCTCCTCTTGCTTCTAATATTGTTGTCGTGACTTTCCAATTAATTGTAGAAACTTTTCATCTTTAAGACATATTCGGATATTAACAAAATTATGGCAGATTCGCTGGTCGGGGCACTTGGGTGACCTTTGTGAGAGAAACCATTATCTTCTAGAATGTTTCCCGGAGGTGTGCAGTAAAATATGTTATAATGGTCACCCCGTGGCAGCTAGAGTAGAATGCATCGTCAATGAGATTTGCTGTTGCATATGATAGGTAGCTTTGGTGCTTGGTGTTGCTGCTACAAGAATAAATTAGATGATGGGATGTTCAGTAATGTAATACGTATCTCTTCTTCTGTTAAGTTGCCAATTAATAAAAGTTGATCACGAGCTCTCTCTTCTCGATCTATTAAACTTTCTGCATCTATATATTATCATAATGTTTTCAGAGGCTGAGGCCACATATCTCTCGAGCATTAATTATTATTTATTTTTTTATTATTCTTCATGACAAAGTAGCCTCCTCGTAGTCTTACAAAAACAAATTCCATTAGCATCAAAAGACTACTTATTTACTTATTTTGAAAGCTACCAAGCTTTTTGCATACGATGTCTGACTTTTCTCTTCCTTGTCAAGTGCAAGTTGTGTCTTAATCACATGGATGGGATCCAATCCGCATGCATGAGTCTAAAATCCAGTTTGCTAAACGTGATCGAGAGTCGCAAATGGATGTGTTTACCTTTCAATCATGCAGTACTATCACATATTCTTACCAAAAAAAAAAAAAAAAATTGGAGAATTAATGAATCAAATATCAACAATACATTACAGATATCATGTGCTATATATGCAGCTCAAGTTTTGTAATTTTAAACATGTTTTCTGTTTATTAAGTAAGGAAGGCCATCCTTGAAATAACTATAACAATAAGTACGTGTTAATTTTGATTATGCACTTGGTTTAGTTACATAGGTATAAGTCTTGGTTTTTATATATATATGGACTTAGTTGAATTAAATAGGATTATGTCTTAAAAGTACTCAGACCCAATAATCCATGCTGCATGTATAAATTTTATCCTATCTAACTTTACACCTATAAATATAAGTTACCACTGGTCAAGTACGGATCCGGGTTGAGAGACACTGGACCCGACCCATCCTGACTCCTACATTGGCTGCTGATATTGCATTCTTCTGTATGCGGATTGGGAGCTCATTAAACAGGTCCAGGTCCACCGACCCGTTAAAATATGAGTGGGGTTGACTAGTCTCTTTAACCAAGCTGGAGGGAATAACCAGTAGTGTGAACCTGAAGATTTTGAAACGGATGGCACCACAACCATCAGTAAGTATGTTAGCTGAGTTGTTCTGAGCTTGGAACAAAGCAGGTGACGAGAGTATGGGTGACAACTTTTTTCGAACAAGTGATAATCCAATTTGATATGTTCTGTTTAAATATGAAAGACCAAGTTAATGAGCATATAGAGTATGCTAATGTTATCACAAAATAATTGAAGAGAGATATCAATATCATGCAATAAATTGGTTATCCATACCAATTCAGCCGTGGTGGATATCATAGCATGAAATTCTGCCACAGCAGTGGATCAAGCTATAATGGATTGTTTCTTGGATGCTTCAAAGATATAATTAGCACAGAAGAACAAATAGAAGCCAGTGATGATGCTATGCTTGTATGAGAGGATAGCTTGCCCAATCAACATCACCAAGAGCTATGAAAGAAAGTAGACCATTTGAGAGATCAAATACCATGGTTGAGAATCCTTTTATATATCACGGTTCTCAAATGATGAAGTTGTAACTTAAAAAAATTTAAAAAAAAAGGCATTTAATGTTCTTTAGGGGAGCGAATTGCAAACAATGAACTTAAACCAAGAGAGCTTGAATCTGGCTCTGGCTTTTATGTTAAAGCTTTTTAGATGGCGAAGTAGAGGCTACTGCCCACTCGGAGCATGAAACAGTATGATTCCATTATAATAGAATATTTAATTTTTGAAAAAGCTGTGCTCTCTCTCTCTTAAACACACGCACATTCACAAAATCAGTTCCTTCGCCTGAAATATAATGGGAAAAATTATTATAACTAGAAGCAACATTTCAGCTTTTCTTACAACTTTATGGGTCACAAAATAATGCAGGCGCACCAAAATACACATTACACCAAGAAAAAGAATTGATAATTACATGTAAAAGGAAAAAGAAGAAAGCACATGGTTTTCATACTCTTATAAACAGTGTTATACCTGGAGTTGAAGCGGACTCAACTCTCTTTGCTGCAGCTCAACCCACCAAAAAAAAAAAAAAAGAAGGAAAAAATTAAGGGAGAAAACCACTCCACTGGAAGGGATAGAAGGCAAAAAACCACACCTCAAAACTAAAAGCCGGTTCTCACTAATCATTTTCATCTGTTTGCTTGACTCTGTCCCCTCAACTGAAGCGCCACTGACATGGCACGAAGCCTATCAGTAATCTCAGTAAAAGAGGGCCGGGATGCAGGATCAGGTGACCAGCACTGTTCCATTAGATTCCTCCACTCTGGATCACAGCGCTCAGGAATCGTCGGCCGAAGAGTGTTGTTGAGAATTCCTCCTTCACATTGCACAGCATATATTATTGTTGCAGAACCACACACGAAACGAATGATTAGCATGACAGCTAAAAAAAAATTGATTGGCACATCTAGGAAAAAAAGAAAAGCAAATTCCTATTTCATCCATGAAGTGCTGCATATAATTGACTGGAGCAAGCCTAGATATTGGTAATTAAAAATAAAGAACTTGTGTTAAAAGTGAACCACCCAAAGAAAAAAGGTATGGATCCTGCTTGTTAATGCAACTAAGAAATCACCTATTAATGAGACATTGCATGGACAAAATTGTGCTGTAATTTGTGTTACCATTTACATGTAAGAGGTAAGGATAAATCTTGTGTTTGCATTTACAAAGTTTCCCACTGTGCTTTATTTACCGACTTAGGTTACTTTAGCAAAACAGAGGGAAAGCTTTCCATATATTGCCTGTCAAAGGTCATTCTACTATGATGCAGAAGAAAATGAGAAACAATCACAGAATTATGTGAAATCCGCAATGCGTTATGTGTTGGCCCTTTTCCTTAAATAGTAGGCAATGTTATACTGCATGTTTATTATCCAGAAATGTGCAAAGTAGAAAGAAATGCATTCATCCCTCTTAAGTACCATACACTTATTTCATGCACATCGTCTTACTCAATGACAAGATTTAAGCAAGCCTTTATTTCTTGAAGTATAAAAATAGATTTACCTATGATTGCACCACAATGCATATTTGCATAGGGTTCCTCGCCAGTGAGGATTTCCCACATTGCTATTCCAAATGAGAAAACATCAACCTACATTAGCCCAAATATGCAGTTAGCATCCTCCAAAAAGTGTACATACCACACAATGGACTAAAGTACCTTCTCCGAAACTCCACTACTGCTTCCATTCAGCAACTCTGGTGCCATCCAAGGAAGGGTTCCTCGTACACCACCAGAAACCAAAGTATTGCGTTTAATTCTTGACAATCCAAAGTCTCCAACCTGAGGATACCATTTCCAAATATACACTAATGAAATTAATTGCACCATTCTAGTACCAACACCAAGAAATTCTCATAGAGATTGCATCATCAACAACGGTGACAACAACAACAACGGCTAATTTTTTAAACCATTTATCCACCCAAAAGCTAAAACAAAAGCATCTTCTTTCAGAAAATTAAATGGGAAAATTCAAGCTGAATTTTTTCAAATCAACATTTATGCCCCCTGTTATAGTTCTTCTTAACATCACCCCTACAAACTCACCTCACTCCCACCCACCACTCCCACCACCAACAACAACAGCAGCTATTTTTTAAATTATTTACCCACTGAAAAGCTAAAACAACAATATCTTCTTTCAGAAAATTAAATGAGAAATTCAAGCTGCATTTTTTTCAAAGCAACATTTATGCCCCTATTCTAGTTTCTTTTTAACACCCCGCTGCAACCGCACCCCACCCCACCCCACCCCCTCCCTGCTTTCCTTATACAGAAGTGATTGAATAACGGTAGGAAAAATGTAGCTCTAGCTGAAACATAAATCTATTATACCAGATTGACTACTCAAATATGTACTTGATTGAAGATGTAGGCCTGCAGTTTCTGGCACTACCTTGCATATTGGTCTTTGGGAATCTCTCAAGTTAACTAGTAAGTTGTCGCATTTCAAATCAAAATGAACTATGTTCTTTGAGTGCAAGTATTCCATTCCAAAAGCTGCATCCATTGCAATTATAAGCCTTTTACGGCGATCAAGTGCCCTGTAAATATATTTTAAGCATAATCCTGTCATAATCATTAAGAAGAAACAATATATGAGAATCTATGGTTTGCTCACCTATCCTTTCTCAATAGGACGTGCCTGAGTGATCCATTAACCATAAATTCTGTCACAGTGGCCAATGTTCCCTCAGCCCCATCAGGAACCACCCCATAAAATGCAACCACGTTTGGATGATGAAGCTTTGAGAGGATCTGTGCCTCCCTCCAGAAATCCTTGATCTGCAGAACCAAAGATAGTTATGACCCAAAATGGGAAGACTGAAAAGTGATTCGTGTTTGTTACCAAAAAAAAAAAGTGATTCATGTGGCACAATCAGGTAAAATGAATTACTGCTTGAAGCTAGAGGACAAGAGCTTAATCTAGAATTTTTTTACATTAGTGCTGGTTTTATCCAAAAAGTTGATCTAATGTTCTAGTTAAGGTTATCCAAGATTTGCTACTGCAGTTCCAACGCAACTCAAAGTGTTCCTTTTGGCATTGGAGAAAAGAGAAAAATATTGCAGCCTTTCTAGATGCATGATTTGTAAATGTACATCAATTTTAGGTTTGCGCCCACCCTCTTGAAGATGACTTCTGTTATATCTTTCAGAGTTACTACAGGCCTCCAAAACTGTTGAAAATACAGAGATGAAATCATAGAAATTGTACCTATGTATGGTCTTATTATCA
Source organism: Calamus simplicifolius (assembly GCA_900491605.1). Lineage (NCBI taxonomy): Eukaryota > Viridiplantae > Streptophyta > Magnoliopsida > Arecales > Arecaceae > Calamus > Calamus simplicifolius. The sequence goes on along the minus strand of UESW01001957.1, from coordinate 294,236 downwards.
TATTTTTTAGCACTAACAAACCAGAATGAAAAGCCTCTTGTCTTCATTTTGTCATTGTGATATGTTAAAAACTCTGCTTCAAGTAAAGACAAGCCACACCATAAAAAATATTTTTAGTTGCATTTCCAAAAGGGGCGCACGAATAGAAGACAAAGAAGGGAAGCTTTTATTGATCCTTCTCAATTTAAACAGAGAAGAAATACCAACAGGAAACACCTAAAACACTATCTAATCTACTCTAGATCTATTCTTATTTTATATGCAAGCTAGTTTCACCATGTTTTTACTTCCCACAAGGGGCAGGGGTGAAAAATTTGCAAAAGAATATACACAGGGTAGGCCTGCCTTAATAGACATAATCCCTGAAGAGGACTTCACAACCCAACTCAAACAGATGGAGCAGGATTTAGTGGCTCTGGTTATCCTAAATTGTGAGAAGGGATGTATTTAAACTCTCAATTCATCAATAAATTTTTAAAAATAGCAATTTCCAAACTTATATTCATAAGGCAATTTTAGGATCCATCATAACAGTTACAAACCAAAAAAAGGTAAAACAAATAAAAAGCAAACAAATATATTATGAGTGATCATGTTATCAACGCACCAATTGCTCTTGCTCAGATGATCTCCCTGAAAAGTAGCTTTTCTTAATCCGTTTGATTGCAACATCTGTTCCCCGCCATTTTCCATGATAGACGGTACCAAATGTACCGGATCCCAATTCACGTAGATCTTCAAGATCAGCATTTTTATGATCTGCTCATAAGCAATATGAAACTTTAAGTTTAGATTCTCAAAGGAGAAAAGAAAGAAATAAACTTTCTCAAATAGATAAACAGCAACATATCATCTAACAATGAGAAAAGAAAAGATGCCTACATGAGTTCAAGGGGGAGAAAAAGAAGTATGCATATAATAACCCATCGCTATATATAAGCTTTTGTATGAAAAATAGGTAGACTTTCCATTCAGTGGAATAGGATATATATAAAGATTTTCAAGAATAACATATACTCAATAAATGCAAATATTTAGAAGCTATGTTTCACTTAAAAAAAGTTAAAAAATGTTTTATAGTCGAGTTAATAGAGGGAGAAAAGTGTCCCCTGCTACATAGCTACAGGTTCTGTAATCCACAGTCACGTGCTTTGCATTTGCAAGAGGCACACACATCAATGGGCAGTTGCAATAGAGTATGGACAAAGAAAAAATTTCGTGTTTTTCTGCAGGATACACGATCATTGGAATGACCATTTGATAAGAAATAATTCATGGATCAGAAATTGTGAATCATGCTATCAAGATAGAGCTAACCAGCACAAGTTTTGAAATGGCGTGCTATTAGTTAACTAGCAACACTTTAGCTTCTTAATAAAGTTTAGGGTGTAAAACATATTTGATGAAATATCTCAATAAAGCATGAAATACAGGCCATACCTGCAAACCATATATACCAGCTTCTATCTCTGCAATTGCAGCATCACTAATGGATTCATCCATATCTCTTTCATCAATTTTTGCATCCTAGAGTATGGACAAAATACTATCAGATCTGATTTGAGATGGATTACAACAGTGACACATTTTAAATAAATACCACTGCAGTACTAACCTCGCTAACAGATTCTGGAGTGTTGCTCTCTCCATCTGTCAGTTTTGGTGACGAGATTTTACCAGTTTCTACTTCATCAACTGCCTCATGAAGTCCATGGGGAACAATTGTTGGGGAAGCTGGGATGTCTGAAGGAATTCTGTCATTTACATCTTCAGTAGTAAACCTTGTCTCCAATGGAACATTATTGTGTACATTACATACCAATCGTTTCTCTCCTCCCTTACATTGTATAAGACCACTGCCCCCACCATCAGCGTCAGTGACGCCTGAATCAGGATGGTTAATGGCGTCCTGATCAAGGAGAGAAACTTCAACATTTAAAATGTTGCCTGTGGCTGGATTTGGAAACAATGACCAATTTGTAGGGTCCTTAGCATGCAGGTTTAGGTTCAGACCAGTGCCAATTGGAGCTGCAGCACCTGAAACTCTGTATTCTTGTTTATCGCCCTGAGATATTATGGCTGGAGGAAGATGAGAAACAGGATTGCTTGATGGCATGTAAACTAAATCATGAGGAGTTCCATCACCATAACATTCTTTAGTCATGTTTTCAGCATGTTTTTTTGGGACTAAAGCTTCTAAAGAATCCTTTGGCCATGAAAGAGAAGGTGAGTAAGCCATGACACTGCCACCTTCACATGCAAGATCACCATTTAATGGTCCAGATGATTCACCATGCAGACCATTGGCAGTTCCATAGCCTTTGATGGAAATTTCTGGTTTCAATGCATCAACTGGGATGCAAGGACAACAACGCTCTTTGAGAATATCTGAATCAGACTTTAGTGAAGATGCAGGTAACTCCGGTGAAGAAATATGAGCACCATGCATACCACCAGGCTCATAGTTCATGACAAGTAATTTACTCTTGTGAGCCAAATTCTCTCGTGTTGCAACAACATCATGATGATAAAGTTTATTATCCTCAGGAAGAAGAGCTCCTTTTTTATTCATTTGTGTCATTGCATCACCAGCCAAACCATGTTGCACATAAGAGTCTTTTGACCCAGAATTCAGCCTGTTTACTCTTTCTTTACTCTGATGTTCTTCATGAGGATAATAAGCAGCTTGGTAATTAGATTCATTGCTTCCACAAATTTCTGGAAGATCAGAAAAAGATGCAGATTCGGGTCTAACATGAGAACTGGATGACATGGTCCTCTGCAATTTATCTGAAAGATTAGGGTGATTGATATCTATATTTTCATGAAATTTCACAGCTCCTTCCTGCAGGTTATTTTGGTAGATTTGTTGACAAAATGGTGATGCTGCAAATTCCATGAAGGGTAACATTTCTTCTGATACGTTGGACAAAATTCTTTTACCCTGTTCTTGAAGCACTGAATCAGAATTTGCATGAGGCATACCTTGAGGTGGGCCATTTGAATCATTGGATCCTGCTATCCAACTCAATGAATCTTCTATCCGATAGGGGCATTTCTCAGAATAAAAAGGAGGGGACTTCTCATAATAAGGATATGCACCCAAGTCACTGTCATTGCGAGTAAATGGTGGATTAACTAAATCTCTGATGTGCTTATGATTTTGAAAAGGCACTCGTTGAGAAGTGATAGACATATCGACATCATTGCACATGTTAGGATGCAGCTTCCGTATGGCATCATGTAGACAATAGCTGGTTTCAATCTCATAATAATTCACCAATGTTTGGTCTGCTAAGAACTGATTGTCATGTGATTGATTGCGAGAATGTTCTGCATCTATCTGCCGATTTGGCCTTGGAGAAAAAGGAGGGGATTGTGTGGGGGATTTCGGCGCAGTTTGAGAACTAACAAAGAACAGTGGACCAGGGCCATGCGTGAACATACCAGCATGATTTGGAGCAGAGGTTCCATTGATGACATCAGAATGAGGAAAAGAAGGAGACTCTCTCCGAAAACTTGGAGAATTATCGAAATGATATCCCATTTGGCTTGAATGGCTATTACCACTTGAGGTTTTCCGGAGATTTGGCTCCTGTATGTTATTCACAGCAACAACATACTGATACTCTGAGCTGCTCTGCAGGCCTCTAGTATCCACAGAAGAGTTCTCAGATTCACTCAGAGATATGAGAAATAATCTAAGTCTCTGAGACCCATCAGCCCTTTCGAGCCCATAGTATTCTTCCATCATATTTTGAAGATCCTCATCTGAAGAAACAGATATCAGAGCATCGAGATCTTCACCAGGAAGTTGATACTTGATAGTGTGAGGTTGGCTGCAAATACTCATGGTTTTTTTCATAAGTTCACTCCATGACAGATTCTTTCTGATGGAGATTATCCTTGTCTCACCGCCAGCGTACCTCAGTTTCCCATCAGCTGGCCGTGGCAAGATCTTTCCACCAAAGCTGCATAAGAATTTCACTTTACCAGACCGAGGGCTTTCTACGGTTCCGCATTCAAGAGGGTTATGTTGATAATCTTGAAAGGGCTCAGAAAGAGGATCAGGTTCGGAATGCTCCATACAGTTCTCTGCCACTTTCGGATCATTGTCACATGGAATCTTGCTTGTTTTGTCAGCATATCCCATACCCTTGCCATCCATCAAATTCCCTTTGGCCAAATTGTGATTCAAAACATCATAATAACCATTGGAGTCTGTTCCTTTGATTCCAACAATGCCTGTGAAATCCTCATAACCTGCATGAGAATTTTGGTAATCCTTACATCCAAGATTCTTCATATGACGACGATCTATACCAGGTCTAAATGTTACTCCTCTCGGTGCGACTCGATCTTGAAGAAAGTCCATGGAAAACTCCTCACCAGTCTGAACAGAGATATTATTGAAGTTCTTGTCTGAAGATATCTCACCCACAACCAAATGATTGTAATCTTGTGCAAATCTCTGACCTGCTGCACTGGGCATTTCACCATTCATTCTTCATCAGAGATCTGTCTCATCCACCCTTATACAAATCATTCCAGAACCCATGAATATGTGGTTCTCCAAGAGACCACCAAAATTCTCATGCCTTAAATGAAATTGTTGGATCCAAGTGATGTGCTTCTACGGTATTGCCAATCAGATTTAGCCACCACCACCGACCCACATTGTACCACCATTCAAATTGTCGATCAAATTTAGCCACAACCGACCCACATTGCACCGTAAAATTTATTTTTAACCTGGAGGAGCAACTCAATTCTCCAAACTGTTAGAACTTGAACCTATCATTTCGGAGCAATCTGCTAACAAGCTGATTCCACATTGCATACCAAATTAACGCCATCGATAATGAAACAACTCTGCAATAAAATTTTTAGAAGCTTTCATATAACCCGGTCTCCAAAACGCCAATAAGAAATCAGTATTAAAGATACGATTTATACACTGATACAGCATAAAAGAGAAAAAAAAAAAAAAAATCGATATTCACCAGAAGGAACCGATCATTCCACGACAAAAATCCAAGTGAGCAAACAGAAGAAAAAGGACAATTGGAGAACGGAACGATAAGAGCTGAAATTTCGAAATCAGATATCACAAGAATCGGGAACAAATCGAGATGCGTTTCGATCCAAGCGCGACTCAGAAAAAGATGGAAGCTAAAAAGGAGCTCAAAGTTACCAAAATTCTCGAGGGGACGGCATCCGCGATCACGGATCGCTCGGATCAAGCCGAGTGACCTGGAAAGGCCGAATCGAGGCAGGCGAGGGGGCAGAATCTTTGGATTTTGGACGAGGGAGGTGATCGGGATTCCGAAAATTTTAGGGATTTTTGGGCGCAGGCATCTTCGTTTTCGCTGAAGTGGGGATGGAGAGAAGGCCGATGGTTGCGGCCTGAGATTAAATATGGGGCGTCCGGGAAGGACATCATGAGAAGAGCCCGGAGGAGGCTGCAACTGAAACGACATTACCAAACTTTCCTCCCCTCCTCTCGCAGCACGTGACAAGCATGTGACATTTGCTTGGAACTTGAATAAATTTCACTTGCATCATCCACCACCAGCATAAATTTGCCATGCTTGCTTTAATGCAATGGCTTGTTGGCCTTCAACGTTGTGAGATATTGTTTCAGACTTTTATGAAACGAGATATATTATTTCACATCGTAGTAACAAGTGCTAGGTAAAATTATAAAAAGCATATAATATAATAGCGATCCATGATAGAATAAGATGATGATAATTAATTGTTCGAAATTTTATATCAAAATTCATTGGGTTAAAATGAATTGTTTGAAATTACTTTTTAATTATTTTTTTACCGTAAGAATTGATTTAATTCATTAAGCTTAAACCACTAATAATCAAACTATTTATCGACATTAAAAAACCTAACTCTTAATTAATAAGATAAATTCATTCCAAACACCTTGAAATAAAGAATCAAAGTCTTATTTAAGCGAAGTTTAAGAATTATTATCCCTCTTCTCATTGATGTTGCTTCTTTTAACTTAGCTCTATTATTTTTTGAATTCAAAAGCTAGCAAACTACAGGTACTCTTATGAATTCTTCTAAGCAAGTGCTGCGGTTCTTGATTCTCGATTACCTAACTTTTATTTTGTGGGCAGGATTCTCTCTACGAAAATTTCATGGGCTGACATATTGCTAAATTGATTCTCCATCAAAAAAAATTATCATCCAAAAAAAAAAAAAATCAACTGCAGGAAGATTTAGTGCTCTTAATTTTTTTTTTTTGTACAAAAAGATTTAGTGCTCTTTAAAGATGGGGAAGTTGCTCTCTATTTCTGAATAAATGTATAGCATTTATCCAGAGGATAGCTAAGGAAATAAGCATCTTTTTAAAATTATAAGTCTATCATCAAGGGATAACTTTAGTTATTCCTGGGTTTCTTAGGGAATAAGTTCAGTGGATAACCCATGGTTAAACATGGGTTATCCCCTGGTTAAACTTTTTCAGACCTATCCCCTTTAGCTATAGCATTTAGGTAGTGTTTGATAGGAAAAATATTATCCATGGATAAGTGTATAGGATAGAGTTTATCCCCTGGCTATCCCTATGGATATCCTTTGGCTATCCCATTGATCATATCAAATGCAAAAAGGTAAATCCATAGGATAACATTTTTTTACTCTTATTTGGAGGGATAACCAGCTATTCCTGCATTTTCTAGGGAATAAATTGAGGGGATATCCCATGATTAACCATGGTTAACCATAGATTATCCCTTTAGTTAACTTTATTCTCTGCTATCCCTTATAGTTATGGCTTTTGGGAATAAGAGGGGGATATCCCTTGGATATCCCTTCTTATCCCCTATTTCAAGGGATATCCCCTCTTATCCCCTATTTCAAACACTAAGGGATATCCCCTCTTATCCCTTATTTCAAACACTACTCTAGATATCCTTTCTTATCCTTTATATCAAACAAAGTCTTAATGAATCGAAAGGCAAGTATCTAGGCGATCTAAAAGGGTTATTCTTCTAACTTCTAACTTTAACTTGATAGTTTTTTCAAAGACTAGGAGATGACTTTTGCCATCCCGCCCAGTTCTTTCAGACGGTCAATTGCAAGTCTATTTCTCTAGATTTTGAGGGTCAATACAAGGACAGCTTGGAGCACCCCAGATGCATATAAGCCTCAACCTACTCTTCTAATAATATAAAGGTAGGCTCTCGATGCCATCTCAAGTTCTTTAATTGGGGTGAAACTTCCACGCACGAACAAATATTTTAAAAAAAAATCATGTCTCTCATATATGAAATCTAAAGACGATAAATGAAACGACAACAGACATGATGACATAACGAAAACTCAAACACACAAAAGAATTGAAACAATATTCTATCGTTTTTAAATCATGAAGGTCATCATCAGCACTGCCACAGCCGCCACCATCAAAAGTTGGTGCTCTGGTATCATTATAACCATGTTGGAGGAACCGGGAACCGGAGCGTGGGGGTGGGGGTGTGGCAGGGGCCTCCGAGCTCTCGAGGAGGACGGTGATGCCAAGCTTCTGGTTCGATTCACAGTGCCTGGCCTTTCCACAGATGTACCATTTTTCCCTGGCTTTGAGAGTGGGACTGTATCACTACCAGATTCTAGAGCCGATCTCCAGTGCTGAAACCTTGTTGCATTTCTGGAGTCTGGGCCACTGACTGAGGACGTTGTGAGTTCCGGAAGTGTACCTAAAGGCTGCCAAATTAAAGAAATACAGCTTCAAATCCATCGATTTTATTATCTCAGATATATAAATGACTACTCGTTGCGAAATTTTATGTTAGGCTTTTAAAATGCTAGCTAGCTGTCTTGGTGAATTACGTACATGAAGAACGTGTAAATTGACCATTATTTTTCGTCCATATATATTAACTGCATATAAATTTGTCCCCCGTAAAAGAAATTTGAAATGAAATTTTTCCCAACGTTGGAGCGTAATCCAAGTTGATGTTTCGCAGCTGGCATTGAAAGAGAGAGACTAGATGATCAGTCAGGGAGGGAGACAGGGCCACCCGATGTCACATGGTGTAATGGATGCATGCATGGATCTGATCAGAATCACTTGCTATTTATATCAACGCATCTTGTTGCATTGCGTGAAGAATCTCTGGCCATGTGAAACGCCAGCGAAGCTTGGATTCTAACTTTGAGACATTCGATCATGATCATGCGGCACATGGCGGCCGCGGCCAACGAAGCTAACGTACATGGAATGATAACATATATATATATATATATATATATATAGCTAGCTAGTTTGATGATCATTAGAGAATTACCCGGCCAGTGAGTCGCCGACTACGAACACCCAGTCGGTGTAGTTCACTCCAAGGCGCCACCCCTGGTCATCGATCCCCCACCACGTATTCGTACGTGGCCGGAAGGTTGGCCATGGCAGCAACCACAGCTACGTACTGCGAGGAAGGACAGCATGTTTTCACAAGCCATCGAGGAGCTCTTAACGTAAGAGACGTTTCCTGTGGAGTTATGGGGATGGGAATTCCACGAGGTGGAGGTATCATCATCTCTATTTATAGGGTTGTCTCGACGCCTTAATTTGCTTTGTTTTAAGCCGTGCGGTAGGTCATCGAAGCACTGCAATGGCAATGGCAATGACTATAGCTGGAGTGAGGGTTGCTTCTCAGCGTCGTCAATCGAGGCAGAATGCGCTTCTTGCCATTTGGATCCGTCTGCGGAGTATGGAGCAAGGAAAAGTCTTGCTGCACCGCCATCCACTCTCCCTTCAATTTTTTTTTCAATTAAAAAACAAGGATAAAAATTTATATTTATAAGTATATCATATTAATATTATAATATAATATTCAATTATTATAATGTTGTAATTATAATATAATGATATTATATTATTATAATAGTCTTATAATATTAAATTACCTAATATTAATAAATATAATATTGAACATTTTTTAATAAATAATAAGCATTTTAATTCTCAAGTTAAAATCATTGTTTAAGGATGATCTCAAACACTAGATCTCATGGATGGACGTATGGTATGATCTCAAATACGTACTCTTTGCTTCTCTGTCACACAAACAAGTGCAGGAGTCTCGGAGGTTCACAAAACATATAAATGGGTGCATCCATAGCAAGAATAAATAACATCTTGTTAAATCAATCACACGGATCACACGCCATATAAATGCTGATACTAGCAAATGGTTGCAATCGGCATTACAACCTGCCGAAATGCCCACTTAATTTTAGAATCAAGTTTCCTGCTCTTGTTTATCGCAAGAGAGACTTGCGCCCCTGCACATGACCAACGAACAACTCCACCTCATCACCAAACGAATAGGATAGAATGTCTTACCCACCCAGACTTTTATACATGGGAAACCTGCGCAATGCCACCACGTACACAAGAACATTTTAGGAGTTCTTTTTGAGGACCTCTCTACGGGTATCAGTCCAAGCTCCAGCAACCTAAATGAGGAAATTAGTAAAAGAAAAGACTAGTGGAAGCAGCCAGCTTCATGTGGAGCAGAATAGGAAAATCACTGGGGTTACCAAATAACCAATTGTTCCTTCAGCCTATCTGAGCATATCTTCCACTGGAGTTACCTTCACCATGTCAGTGCGGGTGCGCCTCGCACAATTTCGGCAATTTCATACCGAAAGCATCGAAAATACATCTAACGCTGGCATTCAGCGAGGAAATGCCAAGGTGATTTATTTATTTATTTATTTAACAAAAAAAGAAAAGAGTGTGCTCCTTTAATTTCAACCAATAAAGAATTCAAGCACAACTAGGCTCTGCTGCCAATAAAAAAGAAAAAACAAAGAATTCCTATAAACTTAACTAATTTCATAATCTGTGGATTTACATGTATCCAATGCTTTATACAATGTAAGGGAGTATCATTAGGATATCTCCCACCAAACCCTATATATTTGACCGACCGAAAGCTGGAACTTGCCTACAAAATAATGCTGATTCTCCTGTAAAAGACCTCTGTGGGAGGGGTGAAAATGAAACTCATCCCAACCCCATTAGCTGCCCCTAGAAAGAATTTCACAAATCTAATCCAAAAAATGATAATTTTACACGCTCAGCAGGGAAGCGAAAATACAAATGAAGAAAAATGAATAAATTTACAGAATTTAGAGAATAGCAAGAATCTAGCTTGAAAAGATGACTACGGGAACACAAAAATACTCGAGGTTCCATGGCCTCACTTCTGTAAAAATTCGAAGGCTGGGTTCTCGAGAAGCTCCTCTGCTGGTTTGACATCTACGAAGTCCCTTTCTTTTACAGAAATTGAAATGTCGTCGATTGAGAATGGAATGCTGCATCAGGAAACAGGAGGAATATTGATTGAATACTACTCAAGTTACAGGAATTTAGGCCAATCTACAAGTTCATAGATTTGCACAGCAATATGGAGGATAAAAAATTTCTGATCCTTCTACCTTGAGTTATCATCAAGCAAGAAGGAACTGCTATCGGCATCATTTGAATCCTCTGTCATTAAAACTCGCATGCTGGAAAGAACCTGTATTGAGACATGATGGAGCAAGTAGTTATTTTTTTTCCTGAAATGAACTCCTCAGACAGGCGCATTATTGCACCAATATGGTCATTGTAGCTAAGACGAAAAAATCAACAGGAAATGGCTGCAAGTCGTCAGGGGTAATTTTTTTTTCACTCTATATAGAAGTTATTTTGTAATTTGATTAGCTGGCCAACATAAAGCAAGTTACAACATCCAAAACTTAAGAAGAAAGTGCATATAAACTCTAGCAGAATAATGAAAGTGCATGGAAAATTTAACTTCATGATTCCTCATATACTTGAGGATGGGTACTAACATATTACACAAGACAGATGATCAATTATTTGAACTTACACTTGAAGAAACACTTTGTGTGTTGTACTTGTCATCCCAGTATTGCGTGCAAATTCTATAAAGTTGTTGAACACTAAGGATCTGTGGAAACAAATAATCAGCATGAAAATGTGAATAGTGTAAGAGGCAGAAAGGCACAGAAGCACATTAAAGAATGCTCATGCAAATGCATGCTAACTCCCTTGCTCCCTCCCACACACACACACACACACACACACACACACACACACACACACAGAGAGAGAGAGAGAGAGAGAGAGGAGGTATCATTACTGGACAGAGGTCATTAGCGATCTCATCATAAGAAATCCTGTACTTCTGAAATATTACCTGCATGTGGAGCACAGAAAACAGCAGGCAATGAGAGATACAGAAGAGCATTTATGTCATTAAATACTAATATCCTAATTAATTTCCTTCTGCAATAATCCTAAGAACATTTCAAAAAACAAAAAGTTAACATAATGTTTCTTAAAAGACTAGTGCTTATGAAGTGTTAATTTGATGAGTAAAGTTATGAAACAATAGCTTGACACACCACCAGTTCTAGTGAAGCTGAGAGAAGATTTCTTCCTATCATACATGGATATATGCATGCATGTCCATAAAGCCTCAAACCTTTAGAATGGTTGTGCTCACATTATTGTGAGAAAATTTAGCACATTTATAAAATGACAATGCATTACACAGGACCACAAAGCTCCACAAACCTAGAATATTGCAACATCAATGCTGCTTAATGATTGCTTTAGACACGGGGAAAAGAAGGGGACAAGCATCTGGATTCCTCTTGTAGCTGTTCTCCTTAATGGGATGGTCTAATTCTAATGATTTCTATAAACAAGAATTTGTCAAGATGGAGTGCTGAATAAAGCAACAACGTAGCAATCTTCAGACTAACATTTAAATCATCATCAGTGGCGGATAATCCTAGATTGGAATTTAGCAATCTGGCATTTTTATGTGCACTGGACACCATTTTCACCAGTCCTAGCTTTTTCAGATAATCGTATGTACTAACTTAAGCATTAAATCAGGGAACTAACAGCTCGCCAAGGATGCATTTAAAGAAGTTAGGATATGACTTTTCTAAAAACAAATTCTTTGGCATCCTAATTGAATCATCACCACCAGGAACGTTTATAGTATAAAACTGACAAGGAAAAAAAAACACACAAACAAAAAATTTGATCCCAAAATATATTGATTAAATTGTTTTAGGTAAAAGAGCGGCAGGGTATATGTAGCAAACTTAATAAGTAGGCACAGCAGGTTTTCTTATTCTGTGATCCATACACAAATCTCCTTATGGAAAGACTGTTGCATGTTTTGCATACATCAAGGAAGATAATAAGCAAGCACTACCAAAGTAGGATACACTGTATATTACACCCTATAATCTCTAGTAGGAATCTTTTTCACTAGATGGAAAATTTATTGATACAAGAACAGATTGAAAAATGTTACCGATATAATTATGGTAGCCTTAGGTGAAGTAAGGAAACTAGTAGAGAAGTTCAGTGGCAGCAGTGATGCCCAGTCATGCACCCCCCACCCCAACCCAAAAAAAAAAAAAAGATAAAAGATTATACTAATTCAGAATATCTTTCTCTTGGAAAACTTTCTACAGAAAGGAAATATGAATTTATATCTGTATATATTGTATCAAGATTCACAAGACGATTTCAACCATACAGGTTAGTTTTAATATGGCATACAATTCCAAATAAACTCTATGACTTGATAGTCTATGATGCTTCAGATGGTTGCACAAATTACATACCAAGAAACCAACAGCTTGCCTTATGTGCTTAAGTTCGTCCCAAGATGATCCAGCATACTGCAAATTCAGAACTTGTCAGAGATCGAAAGCTACCAGATGTTATAAACTGTAAATCAAAGATCATTACCTCAGATTTTGCTTGTGCACACCATAACTCCATATCAGCCAAACCAGCCTTTACATACTCTCCATTGCTGAAGGAGCAACACTCCCGACGAAGGAGTAGACTGCAGAGTAGCAGAAACAAAAAAAATTATAGACACAACCTTTACACAGATGAAAAGATAGGCAAATCAAAACAATAACTGACCTATTGAAAAGTTGTACATTGATGAATGAGAAAATCTGAGTAAACATCTTCTGAATTAAAATTGGAGCCACCTGGAAAACCAGCAGGTCAGTTACAAGAGAACAAAACCCTGAAACCCAACAAGTAATAAGCTAGACCCAGATTTAACATTCTGCACAAAATGGATTAGATCTGTTTGAGCCTAGCCCAGCCCTTTCAATAATCCAATCAAAGGCCAAGTTCTGGCATGTATACCTGGACTATTTTCATGCTAGGCCAGGCTCCGCAGGCCTAAAATTTCATCCCCAGGCTGACACTAAGTATTAGGGCTGTGCTGGCTCATTAGTGCCCCCAGAAATTACTTAAAACTTTACCAAAGAAACTTACATAGTTTTCTTGCAATGTTCGCAGAAGATTATTGAGGCAATCAATGATGCTCTGCCAGTGGCTGCTCTGAGTTTGACTCCCAAATGAACGCCCTGAGCCTCGCAGTGTCCTTGTTCTTGGAGCCTTAATTTTCAACATCAATTAAATTAGCAATTGAGATATGAAAGTTATGGTCACAAATATTCTACTAAACTGAAATTTGCTTACACATAGCAAAGCATCAATATCTTGAGGATAAATGAACATAACTAACAAAATCTACAAGACTTGCATACCAAACACCAAGGAGTGTTTCCATCCTACAATGTGCAAAATACATGATAAGCCATATCTAATCAGTGAATTCACACTGATTATTATGGCCTATAATACGTAAAATGCCAAGACACCAGAATAAACATTATGGAAACATCTTATCCATGCCTGGAGTTGTTGCAAAATGTATAATGACCAATAGCATGACAACAATTTCAGTTGATTAGCTTCAATAGTATTCAAAGCCTTTTATTGTCCTCATGTGTCTAATATGTAGGTTATTATCGAGGATACTAATTGTCAATTTTTGGGGATGACTTATATGGACCAATATGCATTTATCAACACTAGCCCTGAAAAAAGGTGGATGGTCTTATTGGTAGGGTCACAACTGAACCCTTAGAAACTTGTTAATTCAAGCAGCTGCACATATATAATGTATAGCATTACCAATGTCCCAAAGAGTAATTTGCATAACAAAACTGTTAGATAGAAAACACTCATTAACTTAAGGTTCAAAATAAAATTTAACTCCAATAAACTGATCGAAGTATTGTCCGATTTTACAAACTATTTTTGAAAGAAAATATATAGGAGTATAGCCTTTATATACAAGCAGAATTGGTAATGAAAGCAAAATAGCGCCCAGACTACCTGAATACATGATGAAAGCAACGAAGACAAGTCTTTTTTCATGTTATCACGAACAATTCCATATATCTTCTCCACATAAGCAGTGAGTTGTTGCTTGAAAAGCAAGGCTGGATACTTGGCCTCAACTTCACGCACGACAACATTCAGTTCCTCCACGGGAAGATTTGCAGAAGAATGAAATCTCTAGAACAACATGCCATGATAAAGGACATAAATGTGTTGTTATCAAGACAAAATACATTTTGCATCCAAGGCAAAGCATAAATACAGCAGTAGTCATGGATATGCAATAAAGAAAATCAAACTTAAAGAAATCATAAAAATCACATACTTTTGTCATCCTCCCAAACAGTGATGTTGGAGGAGGGGGTTTGCGATGCTGAACAGCTCCAGCAGTCTTGAGACTCTGTTGTAGCAGGAATAACAAACTGGATGTATTTGATAGCCAGTAAACAAGATGGTCATTGTTCTCCTCATTCTGCATCACAGTTTTCATCAGAATGAGTTAACCATGGTAAATTACAGATGTTGATATCACAAGCAAATACCAAATAATAACTACAGATAGTATCAGGGTCAAGTTTTTTGATTGAGATCCTCTTTACAAGTTGTATAGCTTTTGCTCGGTCATAAACAGCATCCAGTACAAAGCATATTTCATAGAATAGGTATCACCAGCAGATCATACATGACTGATGTAATATATGCGAGTTAGCAATAAGTTGGTGATAGGCTTAAAGGCTCAAGACAGTTGATCCTGTACAGGTGGCACAATGGAACAATTTCACATTTCAAATAAGTTGACAAAAATCTCTCTTGTAAAAATAAACAGAAAATATCAGCCAAAATGCATAATAATCCTGACACCAAGAATTGAAGCAACAAATCACATTACCCTGCAACATTGTATATTGACATTGATATACTCAACTCAACTCATCTAAGCCTTTTCCCAACTAATAATATTGACATTTATATGAAAAAAAAAAATAGCAAATGTTAATTTGCTTTTATGGAAATTCTATTTCACCTTACATAGTGCAATAGTCATTTGGGAAAACTTGTTTACTGCAACATTGGTGAAATCTATACCCTTTAACAGTTGCCATCAAGCCCTGCCAGTTATTAAGCAGCTTTAAATCTTTCATCATTTTCACCAATTATTCTATCAACAGTTACATCTGTTGTCACTAAGATTCTTCCCCCTCTGTGTTGAACTTTAGACACAGATGCAGGGTCCTCTTATTAATGAGGGCACTTCAAGTCAACTCGCTTGCTCATATGGTCTGAGTTCTCCAATGTCCTCAATTTCTGAAATATGATATCTCTGAAGGCTTCATTTGTAGTAGTAGCATAGAATTATAAGAATGGAGTCATAAATTATGAGAGTTATACAACAACAAAACCAAAAAAAAGAAAAGAAAGACATCTCAAGTTCAAAGCATTTAAATTTCTAGTTTGTTTTGTGGGTAACAGATTTAAGCCCAACTGCCCAAGATTTCTTTCTCAAGTTCAAAGCATTTAAATTTCTAGTTTGTTTTGTGGGTAACAGATTTAAGCACAACTGCCCAAGAAACCCTGGTAATATCTGACAAGACTTCTTAAACTGGTCTGAGAAATATCTTTCTTGAAAACATTAAAAAATTTATCAAGCATATTTTTGGCCCGGACCTTGCAGTGGCAGGAACCTGATGCAGAACACACACCCCCCCCCCCCACCCCCGTCTCTCTCTCTCTCTCTCTCTCTCTCTCTCTCTCTCTCTCTCTCTCTCTCTGCCGCGAATGGTATATGTGTGTGTATAATTAGGCACCAGAAGGATCATATGAAAGTCTTAAAGAAGGGCCAGAAATATAACAATAATATTCAGTGAAATTTGGCAAGCCATTTGAGTTTTCAAGTAAAAAAGGGATCACTAAGACTCAAGCTCTGTTTCAGAAATTTCAGTTTTTATATTGAATACTTTTCAGCAACTGTAGGTTGCAGTGATAAAAGTCAAGCTATCACTAAGCCTAAAGCTACACATATATCATAGTCTATAAGCAAGCAGGTTTAATAATCAGTGGCTCAGGTTGGGTTGAGTTCACATAATTAACAAGGACCTATGGACCTGACCCAAACCCAACCCACAATCAACAAGGCTGATCTATTTAATTAGTTTAGACAAATTTAATTTTAAGCTTTTACTTGCATGAATAGACTGCTTATTTTCCACACTCTTTGTGCTGTTATAATTATCTCAACATATTAGCAATACATACAGGACAGACCCTTCTCAATCCATTCTTTTGTCAAATTGTGCTACTAATCAATATATAACAGCTCGCATTACCCACTGCATAAAACTGTGTGCATATTAAATAGTTTCATTACGTATGCAAGTCCCATGACCCAACAAGCTGACAGGTCTTGACCGGAACCCAACCTGACCCATGAATCCAATGGGTCGGGTTAGCCGAGTTGGGAAACAGGTCCCTGTCAAGATTTCCATGCCTATAAGTATGAACTGATCTGCTAAGACAGAGAGAAAGTTTAAGAATAAACAATTAGTTAGAAATATTTACCTCAATCGCAGAACCAATGGTCTGAATAAGACGATCAAAAACACTAGTCTTTTCTGCTTCAAAAGATCTCCAGTGCAAAAGGCATTTGTATATGGTAAGCGCAGCAACTGGTTTTCCTTGACTAAACCCAATATGTTTGCTAACACAATTAGTGAGGGCATCAACACACTCCTGTAAAATTAAAAAAAAAAAACTCATCAAAATAAATAAATAAAATCATACACAGGCACAGTATGCATGGATAACTGACTAAGCTCACTCGTGCACAGCACAGCTAAATGAGTAATTTCATTGTGACATTGTGCACCTACATGCTGTCTTTCTATATAAGATCTCCGCAACTTAGGATCGGTGTTTGCAAAATCCTTAATAGCTGGAGGCGCACTTTGGGGTTCCTGCAGAAAAGATATTCTCATGATGCAGAACTTTTATATAATTATGTTCCCAACAAACAACAGAAAATGATCACAGAAAGCAGAATACAATGGTGGACAACCTTAGGGTCTTCAATGTCATGGTGACCATTCTCCAAATTCTGGCAAAATAGAAACCAGAAGGAATAAGAAGCATCACTAAATAATATAAAGAATTAAATGAACTTTTCCAGAACATGTTGGTACATGTTTTGTTGGAGTTGCTGGAATTGACAAATGTTCAGACATGCGTTTTACAGGTGCATGCAACAAGGACTGCTGCCGGAGAATTTGATCCTCAGACTCCATGATAGATAGTTTTTCTTTAAGACTGTTATAAAAGAATAATTAGGTGCCAGTTAGATGGTTTTTCGCTGAGTTAGAGAAGAAAGCCAGGAAAACAAGTAATAACTTCCAAATCAAAAGAATAGTATAGGGCAGCACACATCACAGAGAAGAGGTATTCATGCATCTGGAAATTTAGGTGAGGAGAGAAAAACAAAAAACCTTTGCATCGCATTGTTCAGGTCAATTATTTTTGACTCAGCCTCCATTGCCTTCTTTAGCCTTTCCTCACTAATCCTGCTTGTTTCTTCATTCTTCTTCTCAGCTTCATCAATCTTCTTTTCAAGAGAGCTCACCAAAGTCTGCATACAGTCAAAAGAGTGTCCAGTGCTATAATTTTCAAGGACAAACATTTACAAAACTTGGGGGGTATGTGTAAGAGAGAGAAAGTGAGAGAGAGAGAGAGAGAGAGAGTAAAATAAATGAAAATCCAACTACCAACAACCTCTTCCCTTAAAGAATTGCAGTTACCATCCAAAATGCACCATCTCCATGTATCCTCAAAGGAGGAAAAAAGTCTACCTTAAAGGAGGACATGCACATATTTGGGCTCACCTTAAGCTTCTCATTTTCCTCTCTAAGGTTATCTGTCAAGGTTGTATCAATAACTGGGACCTCTTTAATGACAGGAATTTCCTCAGCAGCTTTTCTGGCAGCCTCACGCTCCTTTATCAGCATAGCTTTTGTTTTGTTAAACTGCTGCCGCATCTCCTGCAATTCAGCTTGTAATTTGTATTTTCCTGTGTTTTTGCTTCCTCCAAGTCAGCCTACAAAGAAAAGGTGATGCCTTCATCATCTTGACAAGTTAAGAAGCCAAAAAAAGCACTGCATGCATAAAAGGACTCAAATACACATTGACTCATGATACATAATGAAAATAACAACCAACCATCCGTATGAGATGACTGAGTACGACTGCATTGAAGGGCATCCAACTCAGGAAACTATTATCAGGACTGTGAAGTTTGTGTTTAGGAAAATCAGCAGATCTCACAAAGCTGTAACTGTCAGAAAATCATCTAGGTATGCAAGTAGGCCAGGCCTGATCCAAGAATATCCAAAATTTGGAATGGGATCAGCCCAAACAATGTGGAACTTGGCCCACTGGCTAGCCCAGTTGAATCTCTAAAACCATCCCTCAAGTCAAGGCAATGGCTGGAAGATGCAAACACCAATGCAAGAATCTATAATTCATTCTTGCATCCGTAATTCATTATGGCCGAATGGTTTCAAGTAACCATGTTACATGTTTGCTCATTTTCTATCTATGCAACTTGTTTGCTAATGCAGGGCATTTATGGCAACGATATTGCCTAATATTTTTCTTCCAACATTTTTCCATATACCTATTTGCTCTTTCAATAGCATTCAAAAAGATTCAAGCATCATAAGCTATTTAGCACTCGGTACAGTTTCTAACAAGATCTCAATCTGAACTTAACAAAATATGCAAAGAAAAGAAACAAATATATAAAGCTACAAATAACAGATTTTTCTCTTAGATTCCCCTCTTCCAAGAAAATTTTTTTGAAATAAGGTATACAATCCTTGTTCTTTTTCATTTTCTCAGCAACGAAAAGTTACAAAAAAGGTTTTATATGCAAATTAAATCATCAAGCCATGGCTCAAAAAATAAAAATTAGAGACATTGTACTTCGCATGCTATCAATTGGACCAATTCAGCTACCATTACTCATAAACCAATTCTGCAGGTGGTACTGGTGGCTTTCAGATAAAAACCACTTCAGGGAAATAAAGTCTAGAAATATAGACAATAAACAGGTGAAATTAACAGATAAAAGTATGACCAGTTTAAGTGTTTACCCTCATGCGTCTTTCAAGCTGTAGGCGCAATGCAAGTTCTTCAACTTGTTTCTCCAATTTATTTTGGCAGCTTGGAGAGCACCAGTTTCTTTTGCCGCCTGATGATGAAAAGAAGAAAAGTAAGCAACCTAGAAGATTAGGTTAAGGCATAATCCTAAACAATATCTTTCCAAGGGCCTCTGTTGCAGAAGGAAGAAATAGAGGTATCATATCTGAATTTACCATCCAAAAACAACATGTTTTATTGTTGCAAGCAGGTTAAGATAATTTCAACCATGTATCAAAGAAAAAAAGGGACAAAAAAAAAGGATGAATGAATGATATTCCAGAGCAATGTGATGCATAGAAAATCCAATTTACATATTTCCTAAAGGATATCAATTTTAGCCCATGTCTCCAAGCATTAAAAAATATCAAAGAAAGTTGTTGAGCCCATCCAAAAAACATACAAAATAAATGCTATCTAAACAGAGCTTTAACGTTGACAAAAGAAATTTACCATTTTAAGTTTCCGTAGCTCTCTTCTAGCAAGCCTTCCTCTCCAAGCACATTGAGTTGTAATTGCAGCTTTTTTTATCCTTGAATAATGTAAGCATGCCAAGTATTGGCGGCATTGACTCTAAAATAGAAATATGATTAAGGTGAAAAAAGGAAGTCTCAAAATCTTCTTTTGACGACAGAAAGTTAAAATAAAATAAAATGTTAACAGAAAGAAAATGAAGTGTCAGTAGAATGTGTATGCTACATAATCTCAAGATACAAATAAGGACGTTGTAATGCCCAAGCCCACATGCTAGCCCAATTAACTTCATTAGCGGGCCGAAACCTCATGGCTCAAAAACTCGAGTGGAAGTTAATGGATAGCAAATGGACTTGAGTTATAAGTACATAACACATTCTTTTCCCATCCAATGTGGGACTAAATGTGTGGTATCACAATCTCCCCACTTTATAATGCAACATCATCGTCGCATGCCACAAAATAGCCCAAGTATAAATATCATAATGCTCTCTTCTTATCCACACACATTTATTAGTGTATAGACAAATGCACATATGCAAGTGTAAACTTGCATGTGGTCGTCATGGTATGCTTGTATGTTGCCATAGTAGTATTGTAGCAGCAAAACTCTGGGGTCCCTATGAATGTATTGATACCGATTCATTATCTTCTATTTTACCTGAATAATAATTGCAGCTCTTGTCTGCTGCCTGAAATGAAGTTCCTTGCGAGCAACCATCCCACGTAGACCAGTTTGAATCATAACAGATGCCAAAGACAAACCTTTGTAAGCTTTTCTTGCAAGATGCATGCGGAAACATGTCTGGATCCTCAGAGAAGCAGCTTGTCTTCTCATGGCTTCATAAAGTTGCCTTGCAAGTTGTCCTTCAAGGAGCACAGAAAATAATTGGATCAGATTAGGATAAATTATGAATATACCAATCAGAAAAAAGCACTAGCATTTAAGAAAATAAAAACAGGTCAGTTTTGGATACCATTTATGTTAGACATCTCCAGTAATTACCTCTGCATATAGATTGAATCTGTACAGCTGACTTTTTCAGTAAAATGAAATTTTTACGAGCCAAGAATGACCGAACTTTTCTCTGAATTATGCTAGCAGATCTTCCTAACACTTCATTCCTACGAGCATCTAGTTCAGCCATCTGACCAGCCCGAAGAAACACCTTTGTTTTCCCAATCTGGAAGTAGGAACTTATGAAGTAAGATAAATATTGCCACTACAATCAGTAAGATAATCCATCAAGCATGCATGCACGCATGAAGAAAAAATGGCAATGCAAATACAGAAAAGTAAGTCGTTTGAAAGTAAAGACCCACTAGTAACTTAAGCATATGGGAAAATAGAAATTTCAATTAATTTAGATGACTGGAAGTTATGTTAACTAATTTTCTTTTAAAGAAACCTGGTAAAAGAATATATATTGTGAAAATAGAGAGCATAAGAAAAACAGTACCTCTAGATCATCATCTTGTTTCCCTAAGGATAACTGAAGGCTAAAGCACATCAGCACTATTTGTGACACTAATTAGAAGCAAAATCTTAATAACAATCTTATTTTATTTTTTACTTCTGGTAATCCCCCTAATAGAAAGAGGCTGAACATCATACTACGCAGATGTCTATCTATCTACCTATATATCTATCTATTACAAGAAAAAGAGAGATGAAAGGTGTGAGGATAAAGAAGGCCCAGGACACCAGATCAGGTGCTGTAGGCCACAAGCAAGTTAGCAGATGAAAGAGTTCAGAAGCTAACCATATGCTACAGTTGAGCAATCATAGAGCAAAAATACTTCCATATTTGGTTATTATGTAATGCTTGGCACTTGGGAGTTAAGGCTGCATCACGCATTCTAGCTTCCACCTACACATGGTATCTAGCATGTCCTTTGGTCTAATATCATGTTTTGAGTAAATATAACTGATGAGCTAGTTTTAAATCCATAAGCATAAGGTTGCAAAATTCTTTGTCAATATGCATGCAATTTGCTTGAAATTATGTTGGCAAAAGTGAATGACAATAAAAAAAAAAAAACTGGCATGGCTCTCAAAATTTGCAAAACTGTTGTCTAGTTGTAGAAGGCAAAAAAAGGGAATGTGAATGAGCCATATTATATCTTTTTGTTGCAAGTACCTGATAGCCTTTGAGGTCCACTTTTTCTAACAACCTCCTTGAAGCAGCAGCCTCATCACAACTTCCATGAGAAAAATTAAAATAGAAATGTGAGACTAAGCAAATCTAAATTTTTTTTTATGAAACTTCACTCAGAAATACTCTTACCTCCCATCCAAAACATCTGGTGCAAGAATGCCAAAACGATCTACAAACTCATAAAATGCCCGTCTAGTTGGATACCCAGCACAGCTTATCCTAATTGCCTCCATCACTCCCTAAGGCAGAAGGTGATGCATCATCATAAACCTGTCAGAATTTGAAATAAATGTAGAACAACCACCACCATAAACCTAGTAGAAAATCCTTACCCCACACCTAAGTTGCTGCAGGATGCTAGTATTCTCAAAAATCGCTGGCTTCAGAAGATTGTTCGGTTTAACACAGCGAATGTAGTGTGGCTCAGTGGCACTCAGAGTTTCTAGAAGAGCTTGCAGTTGTTGCTGCATGGTTACAGAAGATCTCATGTATCAAACCATCCAAAAATTAAGGACATAATATATACTGATTTGAGAGAATCATGTTTGCACCTTAAATCTTAAGCCTATTGATGAAAACTTTGAAGATTTGGATGAATCCTCAGAAAGAGGTGGAAATAGGCCCGAGACAAAAGAGCATTTAGAAGCATTCAAGAGTGCCTGATGCTCAGCAACAACATAATCCTTGTTCTTATCTAAGAACAACTCAGTCTGATACGTGACCTGAATAACAAAAAGAGGCTTTCTTTAGTTTTTGTTCTGTACAAGTACTGTTTATGTAACAATGAAAGTATTGGATGTGGAAGACAATATTAACAAGAGGTCCTCACATCACCAGCATAGTGGGAAATGGTGAAATCAGAGGGTGATAATTTTGGCTTGCTGAAGCGTTGGTGGTTTTTGAAAGACTGATACAGCTTCTGAGCAAATGTTTCATGCGTTGATCTTGGCAACATACTGCACAAAGAAAGCACTCAGTCATCTCGCTATCTTGCTTAATCAAAGGTAGAATTTCAATCTACATTCTCTATTACATAAAAACAGAAGAGAAGATAGTTGTGATGTTATGCCTACATACCAAGCCTCATCCAGAAGAGCAATGATCCCGCCCGGTTTCTGGAAACAAGTAATGAAATGTCAATACAATAAAACTTCATAAACATGCTTAAAATATAAAATATGTATTCATTATTGACAGTCAACATACAAAATTAGTGGCAAATGAAAATGTGAACCTAGGACTCAAAGCATTTGCAGTTGGTCCTACTGGAACATACATGGTGCTCAAACTAACAAAATGTTGCAACATAATTTAATCTTTATGGAATTGTTGTTTTAACCCTAAAGCTTCTTTCAAATTTTCACAAATTAAAATATTTTATGGGAACCAAAAACTGCAGAGCTAAATTCAATTTGGCAGATTTGAATAAGGAGGATGGACAGTAATAATGTTAGACAGTCCTCAACAAATCTTAAAAATAAACCATCCAAACACTATCGGACCCATGGATCAAAACTCAGTTCTGAATATAGTTTCAGCCAGACCAAATATGTTGCGACTGCAACAAGTTCAGCAGTTTCTGCATTGGTTTTACTTATAAAAAATGAAAATATAAAAGAAAATGACAAATAAAACAGGAAAAGATAAGAAACTATAAATCATTTTGAAGTATTTTGGGACATCAAACATATTTTTAATGGTCTCTAATAAAAATCAATACTTTATACATTAAGTAAGATGTTGAAGAACCATATTTACTGTGCAATTTATCACATTAATGTTTGATCTGAGGTTAATAGTCTGATAGCATTTTAACATTTGATAATCTAAAACTCTGATATGTGAGTGTAAGATGGCCAAACTTACATTAAAAAAAAGTATTCTCTCATTTCCTTAATTTCTTCGGATAAGGCCTAATGTTTCAAATGTTCTCAAAATTCATAAGATGTATGGCTTTCATACAAGCACAGTTTCCATCTCATTCTCTACCTATTATTTCTAAGAAAAAGGAAGTTAAGTTATACCTTTTCAATGAGATCAAGAACATCCTGATTATCAACAAAGTCAATATAACTCCAATCGATTTCTTCTTTAGTGTATTCTTCCTGCTCCATTTTAAAAACATGCTGTATGAAACAAAACAATGAGTCAAAAGCTTATATTTGGTGGAATAACAATTGTCATCATATAGTAGATAAGTTGGAGAATGACACCATTAGTTTTTGTCAACCTGATTAAAATGCTGTTGCAGTTTTTCATTTGTCAGATTGATGCAGAACTGCTCAAAGCTGCAAAGAACAAAAATATTAGAATCTAAACTCCATGATTATGCACATGACAATGTCAAGGGTTAGAATGTGACACTAATTCATGTCAAAAGGATTAAGGATACAACAGCAGCTACAAGTGGGCATACCAGACATTGAGAAGCTTAAGAAGGGACTTGCAGTTTCCAAGAAAAAACACAGAGAATTTCCCTAGACATTATGGGGTATGGCATCACCAAAATTTATTTTGACAGGCTCAAAAAAGGGTCATGTATATACTTTTGAAGTCTGCCAAAGTGAAATTCCTTGTGAACTACAAACAAATATTCAAATGTCACAAACTACTCTGCCCACATATTCCAAGCCAAATGCATGCAGGCAATCACACATGCCTCTGCATATCTAAAAGATGAAAGTGTTAATAATTCCCAACTTGCCTCAGAAGACATTCCTCATGTCTTCCCCATTTGTTTTATTTCCTTTCAAGGTTTACCATCTCAGTACCAGATCCCAAACCGGTACTATAATGGTATAGTGCCAGTACGCTCAATATATGGATCAGTTCAACATACTAAAACTCCATTCAGTGCTAGTAAAATTTAGCCGGTAAGGAGCAGCACACAGCAATACAGCATACCATGTTTCCTTTTGCTGTAAAAGATTCTAGATAGAATATATTATCTTTTACACAAAAATGCTACTGTAATTTCCTACTTGGCTCCCTTCTGAAAGAAAAAAGTTCATGAACTTCTTGATCAAACTCAAAATCTTGCCAACAAAGAATCGGAAAATGCAATAAAGTAGTCAAAGACATTTTTCTATATAAGCTACAAAGACTAAAGAATCATTTAATCAGTCAAATAATATCAATATACTGAAGAAGTCTGAAGAAACCTTTATGCAGAATAATCTAGGCAGTTCACAACAAGATGTCCATACATTTTAATGACAAACACAAAAGCATACCGGTTAAGCACCTGTTTGTCTTGAAACTTTCAAAGCCATATATATCTAGCACTCCAATTAAATTCTTCGAATTGGGATCTTGACCAATGGAATTGTTGATCTTATTCACAAGCCTGCAATTAAAAATTATATAGATGCACTCACCAAGGCAGTTCGACAGAGCAATTTCAGAAATCATAATTAATTAAGATTTGTAACTTATGAAAGAAAGGTTAAGTGGGGAAAAGAACCCTAAAAGGTTCATGAAAGAATTGTGTGGACACTTACCAATCAAACAACCGTGAATATACGATCTTTGCCAAGGCATCTCGACTAAGAGTTGCAGCTTCTGGGTCAAGAGTTTTTATTATATTTCATCACGGGTTACAATAATACGCTTACATAAAGAATCCTCAAGGGCCTTTGCATCACACCTGTAGAATGTTCGATTAAGGTCCTTCAGAACATGTGGCATCCAATATTAACTTAGCCAGTTAAAGATTCTTTAGGAATCAGTGCTTACAGAAAAAGCTCAGCAGCAATTCTTAAATGGAACCATGATTTTTCATCTTTCAGTTCAGATGAATCTATTTCTTTTCCCTCTGCAAATTCAATATTGCCTAAGTGGAGAATAGCAGCTACAACCCGGAATATTGCATCCTGAATGAAGAAAAAGTCGCGTCACATAAAAGAAGAGGCTTCAGGTAGCTCAAATAACCAATGATAACAGGAAATGAAGATTTTCTTCCCTTGAAGTCAACAGAAAAATGAAAAATTCTACCTGTTCATCAGAACTGATTCCGATAATATCCATCGCCTTTCTAGTTTCCAGGTATTCCTTGGAATCATCTACACCATCAAGCTCAAAGCACTTGGACTGGTTAAGATAATGAAATGTTCTAGGATTTCCCAATTTATACTTCTCAACATCCTGACAAGCAATGCATTTATGTGTTAATAGTCAAGATGAATGATTTAGACCCTTATAGCAAGTTTTAGAAAAAAGGGTTTGCAAAAAGTCCAGGTCACAAGTAACAAGTAAAATTAAGAAAAGTAAAACTAATAACTCAAACAAATATGTAGGCTGCCTATATAATTGCATTTTTCAATATATCATGCAGACATTGGAGTAACCTGCTCTAGGGCAAAAGATATAGATTGTCCATAAAAAATTTGACATGTAAACTAGGCCCAGAAGGATGCATTTTGATATATGTGCCACTTAAGCATTAATAGTTGCATTACACATCTAATATCAAAGATACAGGAACTCTAACACCAATGGTATTCATTAAAGACTCACAATCAGCATAGTTATTTCCACCTCTTATATAGTCATTCTTCATCTTTTTTTCTCCCTCCACTAGAACTAAAGCAAGAAACCATGCATGAAATGTCAACTTGTCTATATCTCTCTCTCTCTCTCTCTCTCTCTCTCTCTCTCTCTCTCTGAATTTTTTTTCTTTTACAGCAACATTTTAAGTCGATGAACGAAATGAGTACTGCTATGGAGCATAACATTAGACAATCGACACATGAGAACAACCAGTCCTTCCCATCAGCAAATTTATGAAATATCAATTACTTTCTACTTCTGAGTCTTATATACCCAACTGTGTTCTGATTATGAAGGTTGACCCTAGAATATTGACTAATAGCGAATCCAGAAACCATCGATTGGTGCATGTATATTGTGCCCCAATTCTTCTGATCTCGGAGAAACAATGCATTAATTTAGGGTTTCTCAGCTCACTGATTATGACTGCAACCCTGCAGGTCATGAAATCTAGAATAAATATTTTCCCAATGCAATCAAGTGCACTGCACATTACAGATTGCATCTAAAATATGGGCTCTCTTTCCAAAACCTTAAATAAAATGCATTGGGCTCAATTTATATCGGATATCTGGATATCAAATATGCTTTACATCCATGACCATGAGGCACATGGAGGATCTAAGTTCAATACCCTAGCTATTTATATACCACTTGGTCTAAGAATCAACATTATTTGAAGACCCCAATACTTAAGCAACCCTCCCTGCTTTTGAAGGTCAAGTAGTGCTGCCAACCCTGCAAGGCCTATATTGTCCCTAAAACTAGATTTCTAAGATTCAATCAAACTCATTATTCACGAACATATGAATCATAAATTCATGTCACATTTCCACTCTTGATCTTCAAGATCTCAGTTTCAGGATGAGAAGTTGGGGCCCATGGACCTCAAATAATAATCTACTTGGTGTCGGACTCAAGTATTGCATCTAATACTGGTTCTGCCTCAAGGACATGACCCTCAAATATGATTAATGAACCCATATCTACCGCATAAATAAGCTTAGAGAATAGGAGGTTACACGCCGACCCCATATAGTTGGGAAAAGGCTTAGATGAGTTAAGTATGAGTAGAATAGGAGGTTGCACGACAATTTACAAATTAATACTTCTGCGCCATGCCACATGGCTTCATTCTTTAAAAGGTCGCCGTAAGTGCAAGAATAAATGCAATAAAGCATGGCCATTCTACAGGCATCCTTCCAATGAACCCATCCCATGATGTATATCAAGGAGCGTGTATACCATATGATACAAATATAGGTAAAACAAATATTGTATATGAGTAAAATAAAGAAGCATGGAAACAATTAGAATCTGATTAATGACAAACACTCAATACCTCTGGTGGTGCAGCACAAAGCATGTAGAAACAGTGATAATTCCTCTCAGGATCAGATACTTGGCAGACACGAGATCTTTCAAGAAGGTAAGTTCTGATAGCAGCTCCTGAAATCCTCCCCCTCTTATCAAACTGAATCTCAACAAACTTGCCGAAACGACTATCCGCACAAAAAGTGAATCAAGACAGACATGCATCAATTTAAAACATGCTCGGAATGCATATTTTACACAACAGGATTGAATATCATGATAATAATTTCCCCACCTTGAGTTATTATTTCTGACTGTCTTTGCATTGCCAAATGCTTCAAGAACAGGATTGGACTGCATAAGAGGACTCAGCATACTCACAATAAGGTGTAGGCAAGAATAAAAAGGGGAAAATATTTTCAAAGGGAAAATTTATTAAAAAAAGAAACTTTTCAAACAGAGACAATGTACTTTAAATCCTGACACCATACTCAGACACAAGAAAGAAAAATCAGCAACTATTTCACCTGAAGCACTTGTTGCTCCACTGTTCGGCCTTCAGCTGCAGCTCTCCCTCCCATGAAAGCGAGATAACGCATAAGCATTTTGGTGCTTTCTGTTTTACCGGCTCCACTTTCTCCACTTACTAATATCGATTGGCTTACCCCCTCATTTCTCATCAGTCTGCATTCACGAAAGACTCGTGATGAGAAAGATAAGGCATTTTAGAGCTTCCAGTGTGTCTAACGGGAAGTTAGTAAGTACCGGTATGCAGCATCTGCAACAGCAAAGGGATGGGGAGCCAGCTCACCAAAAGCTGCCCCTTTGTATTGTCCCATCATGTGGCTATCATAGAGATGGGGCAGTTTTCGAAAAGGATTCACAGCAATCAATATACTACCGGTATAAGTCTGCTCGCAAATTAGAATGATTAGCTATTGCCTACTTCAGAATGCCCAAAAAAAATTAAGAAAAAAAAAGGGGGTAGAACTGCCTAAGATATACAAGAAGCACTATCACAAATGCAGCCATGCACTATGCTAATGATATACTACTCCTTCTTACAACCCGTGAAGTGCACTTACATAGATTTCGTTTATCTCATATCTGGATCTTAAATTATGCAGAACCCCTGGTTCATGCAAATAGGCAAGTTTTGTCATGTCATCAACGCCACAAGGTGGTGCATCAGGATCCTTAGGATGAGCACCAGAAGCCTTAACTCTGACCTGCAGCAGAAGGAACAGAGTCTCCATTTTGATTTCCATAAGCCAACAAAATTAAATAATGATCCTATGACTGTAACAAGTTAGAGCACAGAAAAGCTTTTCTGGATTAGTTCCCCGTATTTTAATGGTAAACCAGCATGAACAAGCATAGGTAACCAAGAAGAATAACTTTTGACGCACTTCTCCAGTAAAGACAAAATAGCTAGAGCAAACTATGATTGTGTCCACGGGCATAAAGCCCGTTGATCTATAGACAGCAAAGTGTGCAACATAAAATAGTCGATAAGAAGCACTCACCGTCTTCCCCGAAGTACAGCTGACCATTATTTCATCACCATTGACCTCCAAGACTTCTCCATCCATCCAAGCCGCCTCGGCATCCTCGACCCAAACCTGAGATCCTACTGTGATACTAGCTGATGTCACCTGCCAAGGATAAGGTTTTAACGGGTTAAGAACTTTAGACAGTGCGCATTTTCTATGCAATGGGAAACTTAAGTGAAGCACCATCAATCTCTCACAATGCAAAGAAGTGATTTGGACATCCTCCATAGACTACTGATTGCGAGTCATATATGAAAAAAGACAAAATGTCTGTGATGTATGGGAGCAAAACTTAATGCCAAAAACTACAGCTAAGTCATCAGACCCATCAAGACAGATTTTTCATTTGATTGAAGACACCCACTAAGTCATCAGACCCATCAAGCCAGTGGCTTAAATTTACATGGCAACATGAATAAAATCCTTACAAGATTCTCCATCAATGTGAGGGGTGAGTTTAGTATATAAACAGCCATGCACATTACAGATTACTTACGGTTCAAGATGTCATCCGATCGTCTTAAGTTTATTAACCCGATCAGGCGCAAGTAACAATACATAATAAAAACACTGGATTAACCAAGTACGGCATGAAATTAGAAATCAACGAAAACAAAAAAAAAAATCAAGAATCAGCGGTCTCGAGTTCAGGAGATTCCGTACCATTTCAGATCTCGACAGGATAAGACACTCAAGACGTTCCTCGATCCGCCCCTTTCAAAGGGTTTCCAAAACCCTAGCAAAGATCCAACTAAAAGAACTCAGACAAAAGAACAATTTTGGCGACGATACCAAGATTCCAGTTCCGCCTTGGATCCACCACCTCCTATATCTAAAAAGAACCCTTTTTTTATCTCCTCCTTCCGCCGTATCCTCCTCTCCCTACCTCTACCTCTATCCCTCCACACCTTGCAGCCGAGATCAGCTCCGGCGCTCCAATGCCTAGGCCTAAATCAGGGCAAAGAACTCCCTCCTCTCCCTCCCCTTCTTCTCCGAGTTCCGTTTCCCCTTCTTGTGGCCCACGGGGTACCGTCGCGGAGAGCGAAGAGCTGGGACTTTGGAGGTGGGAAAGAGGAGAGAGAAACTCTTCTTTTCCTTCTTCTTTCCCCGCCGGAAAACCCCCTTTCCGCCGCTCCGACCTCTCCCGCTTTCCTGCCCTCTGGCTTCGCTTTCTTTCGGGCTTTGGCTTCGGAGAGGGACGCAGGCGGCGTTTAATATTTTAATTACGTTCGTTTCCGGGAGCTGCCCCCGACATGCGGTGGAATTGCGAGATGTGCCACGCGCGGTTGCCTTCCCGCAAGATGACGCGCTTTTGGCACCTGACGCGTTTCCAGATGGAAAGCATCGGCGAACTTAAACTTGGATACGATTCGGGCCCTTCTCGGGCAGCAAGTACATGCATGCATAATGGAAAAGACTTTGTGCACAACCGCGCCGCATCCCGTATGCATACGCATATTTCAGATTATTAAGCTATTTTATACACGTACGTGCATGAATGCACACTTAATATACATACGTATTTGATATACAACTTTATGCTTCCAAAATGATGCATAAAGAATTTTTTTTATGCATAATACTTTGAATAAATGTAGGTTCCGTCGTGACGGAGTTAAAAATTTTTATTTTTAAAAATAAAAAATTTAACTCATAACATAAAAAATATATTTAATTGAATTATTTTTAAAAATATTTTTTAAATAATTTTAAAATTTTAAAATTTTAAATAAATCAAAAAAATATTGAAGTAATGTTTTCTTCGGATTCATCTTATACGTTTTCTTTGAATTTTTGGATAGAATTTGCTGCTATTTTTTTCAAAAAAAAAATTTTAAAATACCAACCAAATATCCTCGAATACTAAAAATCAACCAAATATAACTTAAATTTTTGGATACAATACATATTTTCAAAAATAATTTTCTTTTGAATCACCAACCAAACATAACCGTAATTTTTTAAAAAATAATTAAATATTTAATAAGAAATTAAAATTTTAAATAATTTTTATGTTTAAAAAAATTGAATAAGAGAGTTAAAAAGATAGGGTTTTTTTTTTCATGTCCTTTGATTTTTTTTCATGTCCTTTTACTATTTGTGCATTAAGAATTTTATAGTTCAATTTTCTTGAGAAAGTATATAATAGGATAATAATAATTTGTTAGCATTAATTATATTGTATTTTATATAAGTGATATATATATATATATATATATATATATATATATATATATATATATATATATATATATATATATATATGTTGAGGGATAAAATCGCTATTGCATTGATAACTGTGTGAAGGGGCTAAGATCAGCCTGGCCCTCACTTGCTACATTGTGCCCACAAAGAATGAGCTAACCAATATGATTCGGCGGATCGAGCAATCCATAGCTCGGCTCCCCCGAGCAATCCATAGCTCGGCCTTCCCGAGCAATCCGTAGCTCGGCCTCTTGCTTGGCCTCCCCGAACAATCCATAGCTCGGCCTCCCCAAGCAATCCATAGCTCGACTCCCTCGAGCAATCCATAGCTCAGCCTTCCCGAGCAATCCATAGCTCGGCTCCCTCGAGCATCCATAGCTCGGCCTCCCTGAGCAATTTATAGCTCGGCCTCTCCGAGCACTCCATAGCTTGACATGCGCCTCCGCGGAACGAAACTGTTTTCACGTCCGGCTTATTTCTTATGTCATGTCTTAGCCGCCCTCGTATCTCGGCTACTCAAGCCATGCTTACGCTCCGGTAGTGCGAACTATTTGTGCATTTCGGCCATCAAGGTCGGGTCGTCCCTCGACCGTCCGAACCAAGCCTTTCTACGCCCCTGCAGAACCTGGCGCGGGAGAGCCCAAGTTCAGTGTAACAGAATTCCAAACGATGAATCATATAGAGACGTGGCCTAGGACCTGCAATAACGGCTTAGGACCTACACAGTCATCGGATCTCGGGCCATCAGAAAGCTCTCCTAGTCGTCGATTCCCTAACGGATAAGGTACGGATCTTACCGGCCTCGCAACAGCTTAATTCAAATCATCTTCGAATCCCAACAACCTTCGAACCTTCTAGAAGGCGCTTAAGATTCAGGCGATTACCTATAAATAGGACACTTCCAGATTTTCTTAGGTACTCGATAGGTCATCCCTAGAGAGACTCTTCGGAAGGGTCCTTCTCCCCATATTTGTTGTTCGTCGATCTTCACTGACTTGAGCGTCGGAGGGTCTTCCGTGGAGGGCCATCCCTAACGCCTTCCGTGTGAGGACTTCTTTGCAGGTCCGCTCAGAAGAAAGCCTAATCAGAAGACCGATCGCGTCCAAGTCGAAGGACAAATTCTGACGGCAACAATATATATATATCTTTCTCTAAGCAATGAGAGGAGAGCCTTGCTTCCATAAGGGTGGGAGAAGGACTTCCATCATTCATGAGAAAATATCTTTATAAAAAATTACTTTCCTTTTTTTAACAGAACATGGGAAAGTTGGAAAGTTTGACCAACTTTCCTGCCCAACTCGGCAGCAAAAGGATAAGGCGTTCGTTTGACTTGAAAAATATTTGAAGAAGAATTATAAATTTTGATTTAATTGATAGATGATATATGGAAATAATTTTATCTTTGCTTATCAAAAAAATAAATGTAATTATATTCATAATTGTTTTCTTTCGATGGAAGATGATTTAATAAAATCATTACCCGGTTAACAAAATTATTAAGCATTAGCATTTATATAGATGAGTTAATGTGGTTTTTGTGAAAGGGTTACTAAAAGATTTACTCCTACTAAAGGTGGTTTATGAGTTACTAACATTTATTGGTTTTAAAGTAAAATGGAGAATGATATGAATAAAATATATGTATTATATTAAAAAATTAAATTTGAAAAATAGTTTAATTAATTTGAAATTATACATTTAAAAATTATTTTTTAAAAAATGTGAGTTTCAACTATAATTCTTTTAAGAAAAATAAAGCCAATAAACACTATGCAGCAAAATCTTAGGTCTCTACCGACTTTGAAAATAACTATTGTAGTAAGAGAGCTTCTTGTTTATGGTGTTCTCCTCAACTTAAACTTAGTTTCCATATCAGCATTATGCTTAGAAAATGTCTTGGTATTGTCAATTGGTTTTGAGAGGTAATGACCATAGATTTAAAAATTTATCCATGGATGGCCATGTAAACCTAAATGCTATTATGCTGTATGAGTTACAAGTGAAGGCATTTTACATGTCAAAATTGTTCTATCTTTCTACTTAATGGTTTTAATCATTTCTGACCAATATAGCAATATATTTATAAGCTTGTCCAGCATTGCATTGTTAACCAAATTCCAACCTTATATTTGGAGAGATGCACATCATCGTTGAAGCATTTCACCCTAGCAAGGTAGTAATACATGGAGATGATATAGCAATGCTGCTAATTAATGATAATTTTATTTGAACCTGATAAAGAAACTACCTTAACCAAGAAGGAGTGTTTAGGGTTTGACTTCGGCCAAGTGGCTTTTTGAAGGCCAAAAAAAAAAAATGTGATCAATATTACGGTAAAATTGCTTGAAGCCCATTTCAAATCAGCCTTAAATCTATATCTAAATTATATTTCATTTTATCTCTCTCTCTCTCTCTCTACATATATATATATATATATATATATATACACATTAAGTTCAAATTTGATTATGCTTTTTATCCTTTGATTTATATGAACCATAGATCTTAAAGATTAAAAAAATATATATAAGAGTAAGAATCAGAGATTCAAATTTAAGATTAGAGATATGGCCTAAATTATTATTTAGTAGGGCACGTGATCGAGATGGGACCATGGAATGGAACGAGGCATGGAAGGTAGGAATGGCAAGAGAGTGGACAAACTTGGCTCCGACTGGCTTTTTTGCCATTTTTACCATGAGTTCTCTAAGATAGTGTTTGATAGAAAAAATATTATTCATGGATAAGTATATAGGATGGAGTTTATCCCTTAGCTATTTCTAGGGATATTCCTTAGCTGTCTCATTGATCATATCAAATGCAAAAAGATAAATCCATAGGATAACTATTTTTTACTATTATTTATAGGGATAACCAGCTATTCCTACATTTTCTAGGAAATAAATTGAGAGGATAATCCATGATTAACCATGGTTAACCATGGATTATCCATCTGGTTAACTTTACTCCCAACTATCCTTTATAATTATGGATTTTGGGAATAAGAGAGGATATCATGGATATCCCCTCTTATTTCCTATATTAAACATTACCTAAGTGTCACGGTGTTCTGCTATTAGCTCTCGAAGCATCACGATGCACATTCCATGTGTTGCCCAGATATAACAACCCATGGAGGAGGGGTGAATTGGGTTTCTCAATTATTAACTAGACAAATTAGCAAGTATGTGCAATTAAATTTTCTTTCACAAATAAGCTAAGTGTAGTGCAGTGAAGATAATATGCAAGCAACACAATAAATAGCACAACCAAACACAAAGGAATTATAGTGGTTCGGTGCCAACCTGCACCTACATCCACTCCCCAAGAACACCTTGGGTATTCCACTATCATCACTAGCCTACCTGGCTAACAAACTTATTTAAGGACACAAGTAATCAAGCCTTACACACTAGCCTTCCAAGCTAGTCTTCTTATTTATGGGTACAAGGGGACCTTACACACTAGCCCTCCAAGCTAGCCTTCTTGTTTATGGGTACAAGAGAACCTTACACACTAGCCCTCAAAGCTAGTCTTCTTGTTACTGGTACAAGGGGACCTTACACATTAGCCCTTCAAGTTAGTACACTTGTTTACGGACACAAGTAAGCCTTACAAGTTTAAGCACAATAATATCAAGATTATACAACAAGCTCCTAATAAATGAGCAAATAAAGTAATGAAATACTTTAAATATTGAAGAACACTTCTCAAGATGGCTTCTTCCTTTAAGCACACCGGAGCACCAATAAAGCCTTTGATTGAAGCTTGAATGCTCTTCAAAGAATGGTTGTTGAAACTTAAATCACCACGCTAAGAATTAGAAATAAATGCACTTTGGTGGCTTTGAAATAATGAATGTAACTCTCCAATAAACCAAGAATAAATCTCTCTTTCAAATGATTCTTTTCACAAAGATTTTCAATAAGATTTTCACTCTATATTTCGCATGATTTTTCACTATTTTTTTCTTTCTTTTTCTTCTATTTTTCTTCTCTCTTTTCTTTTTCTCTTAAATAACTAACTAATCAACAACTCAATATATAGAAGAAGAAAAAATATAGCCGTTGCATATTACCGTTCTGAAATAAAGGAGGGAGTGAGAGAGAGAGCAAAGCTTGAAGAAAATAATCAGCCAAGAAAACGACCATGAGTAAAAATCCCAAAACACAGAAATCGTCAGCCCAAAGTCCTTAAATCAGTAGCCCAATTTCATAAGACAGCAAACCAGAAAAAATTAGTATCCAAAAGTCCAAACCGACATTCCAAAATCTAGAAATTAGCATGCCAAAAAGAAGCCAGCCATTTGAATTTAAAAGTTGGCATTCCAATGAAAAAGATGGCATCCCAACCTTGCTACAGAAATTCCATCAGCCAATTGTTTTAAGAGTTGGCATCCCATAAATCCAAAAATAGCATTCCAATGAAAAGTTGGCATCCCAACTATCAAGTGACAAGGAGCCGGCATAGAGCTATTTAGAATTGGCATTCCAAAATCAAGTGACATGGAGCCGGTAGAGAGCGATTTGGAATTAGAATTCCAAAATCAAGTAACAGGGAGCCAGCATTTTAGAATTAGCATGCCAACACCATCCATTAGCATGCCAAGATAAGGTGCCAGGAAATCGAATGCTTTTAAATCTTAATCATTCAATATAAAATTTCGATCATCCAATAAATATTTAAAAAATAGTTTTAGCACTCAATCAACTCCAAGAAAATATTCATGACACGTAGAGGCTAAATAAAACTTTATAGAATAAAGATTTGATTGCGGAGATTGTAAGAATAATTTGTAAAATAATTAAACCCAGTTCAAGATAATGCAAATATAATTAAACTTGAAAATCATTTTATTAAGTGAACCATCCAAATATAAAACATATAAAAATCATCCAGTGTTTACAAAATTCAAGTCCTTTGAAAAAATAATTTAATCGCTCCAAACCTTTTGAAAATAAATTAAATTATAAAGCATATCTATAAAATTAATACATTACCTTTCATTTTGAATCACAATTTATCTTTTGAAGTAACACCATCTTCTTGATGATTCATCTGAAATTCATTTAACTCAACCACAAGATCATTAGTATCATACTTAATTATTTTATAGTCATCAAAATCAATATAAGGCCAACACCATGCATATATGCATGCATATTCACCGTCTATCAAGACTTCTTAAGCCTTTGTTTGGATGAAAAAAGAAGTAGGAAGGAAAAAAAATAGAGGAAAAAGTAGAAGAGAAAATAAAATTTATTTTATTTGAATGAAGAAAAAAATAGAGAGGAAAGAAAACTAAAGGAAAAAATAGAGAAAGAAAAGCGATGGTTCCACGCAAAAATTTTCTCTCTAAAATTGAAAAGATTTTGAAAGAAAACTCAAAGTGTTCTTTTTTATTATTATTTTGATATTGATTCTTTAAAAAAAAACTAATATTTTTTAATTATTTATAATAAAATTATTATTATTATTATAAATTATCAAATTTTTTCTATATTTTTACTTCCATCCATTCAAAAAAAAAATCACTTTTTTCTTTACTTTATTTTTATTTTATTTTATTTTATTTCTTTTACGAACGGTCCAATCGGCGCGCCCCCATCACGTGAACCGACCCCGTCGACAAAAAATCCAGCTTTGATGCCTAAAGGCGAAGCCAACGTTTCCGTTTGTCGCCTACCCTTCAACGAACCCCGACGCAACCGCGTTGCTGCCTCCGACCATATCAACGGTTTAGTGGACCAACTCCCATTAACGAAATTTAAAATGATCGCTTCATCCATCGATGGACGCCTCCCTGCCACCCGACTCGGCTGGCCACCGTTCAAATCAGCGCGTCACGTCGATCTATCTGTCCCGACGCTAGGGGAAAGGCATTCTCGTAAATTACCCCAAACGGCGGGGTCATCAGTAGGGTTGTTGTTTAAAGGGCCATTTAGCTGTCCAAAAAGGGTTTGGTTTTTGTTTTATTTTATTCCAAGGAAAAGGTGATCCAACGGTCAAAATCAGGACCATTGGATCTCATTAGTGGCTCCTACCACCGCCGCGTTTCTTGGTTTTTATTTTTTCTTTTGGAATCGGACGGCCACGACGGTGCCGCGATCCCACCGACAGGGCGGAGGTTACGCCTCGCGGGGCGGGAGATTCCGTCGAGCGTCACGGGGAGTGACGACGCGGCGACGCCAACTCGGATGGCCGTAGGAAAGCGACGGCCGACGGCCGGGATGGGTCCTCGATCCGGAGGGATGAGATCCTGGCCGTCGAATTAATTGAGGGGGATTCTGGGAATGGGTCCAAACTTTCCATAGGATCCGGAGGAGATGACGCGCGGACGACGACTACAAGCGACCTTAATTAATTAAGTCTCATCAGTTAATTTACTTGCTGGAAGGCATGGTGTGCAGTCTGCTGCAATGGGTCGCAACTCGTGCCAAATTCGTTGATCAGATGGCGATGCAATGCTACAGCAACTATTGGCTCTATGACCATTAATTTCATCAATAATGGAGCTCATAGTCCGCGCGATGGTCTTTTTCTTTTATTTGAAAATACAGTATATAAATCATTTCTGACAGAGCTTTAAGCTTAACCTTTAATGCCTGACACTGAGACACGATTTTTGATGAGTTCGAGTCCTCCATTGAGTTTGTAACCGCGACCAACTCAAAAGGCCGAGAAGGTCCAGCTGCACGTTGCTCGAGTCTAGTCTCGGATAAGGAGTACAAAAAATAATATATCGTCGAGTTTTATTTTTCTGCATTAATTTCATGATTTATTTTTAAGTATGACATCTGTCCCTCAATGTGCACGTAGAGCGCATTACGCTTATTCTTTTGAGCACCGGCGTGGTTGCAGTCTTGCAGAGCGGAGGAAAAATTTGAGAAAACTTCTACGCGACAAAAAAGATTTGGCCGTCACAGACGTAGAAGGCTACTTGCTCATGAGCCAAAAAGCTAAAACATGACGATCGGCCACGCATCCGCATGTCTCTCTCGCGCATCGCCAACCATGCATTAATGCTTGTTCTCATCATATAACGCTCATTGATTGGATAACGATTCAGTACAACTCCACCACATATTGATGACATTGATGACAATTTTTAGCATGACATCTAAAAAATACTTGATGAGCACTACCAGAATATAAATCACAATGCACACACGGAGTCCAGAATTGCAGCTCAAAAAAATAAAAATAAAAATAAAAAACTTAATTAGCACTAGATATAAATTAGTATAATAATTAGATTAATTTGAGAGGAGCTTTGAACAACTTTGCCTTCAAGGTTTGCCCAGTAGCACTTGGAATAAATCAAGGAGACTCGCAATGGCCTAGTCTTTTTGGCCGAGTAGCTTATGCGAGCGAGCACACACTCCTTATTAACCTACATTACTGAAAAACGTATTAATAGTCCAACAAACTATTTCATGATAGAATTTGTAAAAATCGAATACAAATCCATTGCCCCAGAATCCTTATATCAATAATATCAAACACAATATATAATTGAGAAAGTATAGAATTCGTACCTTGTTCTGCCATTATTAAGATGAAGAATACTGTAACCGAATGCAATAGCGTCGGCTGATTTTAGTTGAAAACAGTGCTTTTAGTTTGTTAACACAATTGCAAAAAAAAATTTCTGATAAAGATCAGAGTTATCATAAATGCTTAAATAGAAAAACTTATCACCTTGACGGAACCTTTCCGATTTTCGAATAAGCATCTCTTTACTGAAAAGATACCTATAACCTTTCCGAAGAGACGTTTCCTATAAATCATGTTCAAACCAGGGACTATAACCATTTGACTTTATGTAATCATGTTTCTATTCAGCTTATCATAACATTAGAGTCATATTACATGTATCTACACATTGTGTTCCATATCAAAAAAAAAATTAATCCTTAATGTCCAATTAACTTTATTAGATCATCTATTATTGGACTAACATTATGATAATTAAATATACACATTTACATATGTTGGTCCACATGAGTATTTTTCAACAATCTCCACTTGGACCTCATATGTAACCAGATAAATGTGCACTATTTTATGAGTACTCAAAACTTTTATTATATAACTTAAGGATTTCGAACAATCTGGTCCATTGACTGCACTAGTGTAGGATCAAAGCAGCCTTCGCTCACATTGGTAGTAGCTGGACCATCAATGGTCACATACACTAATACAACCAAACGACATAGATCAAATATGGTTGTGTAACATGAAAATTACATGTAATATGATCTGAACATGCCTATTTTCAACTGATCCTTTCTTTAGCGAGATCAAACTTTATTCCATATGAGTCAAAGTAAATAAAACACTAAAATCTTTATTTCTGCAGAAACTGTCATACAAAATACAGACTCCCATTAAACCAAAATATCATCAAATAATACAATACCCATTTGATTAATATGCTTATGAAAGACCTTGGGTGTAAGTCCTTTAGTTAGTGGGTCGGCCAACATAAAATTTGTACCTATATGTTCTATACATATTTGTTTACTCTGAACTCTTTCTTTTACAACAAGAAATTTAATGTCTATGTGCTTTGACTTAGACGAACTTCTATTATTGTTGGAATACATTACTGCTGAGTTATTGTCACAATATATTATGAGTGGCTTTTCAATACTTTCAACTATACACAGCCCCGTGATAAAGTTTTGCAGCCATATCCCATGATTGGATGCCTCATAACAAGCTATAAACTCTGCTGCCATGGTTGAAGAGGCTATGAGTGTCTGCTTAGCACTTCTCCAGGAAATAGCCCTCCAGCCAACATATATATATAGCCTGAAGTGGATCGTTTGCTATCTTGGCATCCAGCAAAATCTGAGTCGGAATACCCGATGATCTCTAAACTATCCGACCTTCTATATGTGAGCATGTAGTTCTTTGTTTTTTGTAAGTAGCGCATAACCCTCTTGGCTGCTTTCCAATGATCCATTCCAAGGTTACTCATATATCTGCCTAACATCCCAACAATAAAAGCCAAATCAGGACGAGTGCAAACTTGAGCATACATCAAACTTCCTAATGCTGACGCATAGGGATATTTCTTCATTTCCTGAACTTCAAGGTCATTCTTAGGACACTGATTGAGACTAAACTTTTCTCCTTTAGCTACCGGGGTTTCCAAAGGTTTACTATTTTGCATGCCGAATCTTTTGAGAATTTTATCGATATAGTTCTTTTGTGATAACCCAAGGACACCTCGAGAACGATCTCGATGTATCTGTATACCTAACACAAAAGATGCTTCACCAAGATCTTTCATCTCAAACTTGTTTGACAGAAATCTCTTGGTTTCATGTAATAAGACTATATCGTTACTCGCAAGTAAAAAATGTCATCGACATACAGTACTAAGAAAATAAATTACTCCACTGAACTTATGGTATATACAATCATCAACCACATTCATCTTAAAATCGAATGTGAGTACTACTTGGTGAAATTTAATACCATTGTCGGGATGCTTGCTTGAGCCCGTAGATGGATTTCTTAAGTTTGCAAACCATTTTCTTTGGATCACCAAACACAAAGTTCTCTGGTTGCTTCATATAAATTGTTTCATCAATGTCATCATTGAGAAAAGCTTGAAATGTGCCACTAATGCCATGATGACCCTAAAAGAGTCTTTCGTTGAAACTGGAGAGAAAGTCTCTTTGAAGTCAATACCTTCCCTTTGAGTAAAGCCCTTTGCAACAAGACAAGTTTTATACCTCTCTACATTGCCATTCGAATCCCTCTTGGTTTTAAATATCCATTTGCAACCAATGGGTTTTTTTCCGTCAGGCAATGGAACGAGATCCCAAACGTCATTGTCTTTCATAGACTTCATCTCGTCTTTCATAACATTGATTCATTCTTGAAAGTTAGAACTTTCCATATCTTGTCGAAGTTGATAGGATCATCTTCTGTCAAGTCAAAAATATCCTCATGTTCTTAGAGAAAGACTATAAAATCATCCAAAATTGCCTTTCTCTTTTCTCTCATGATTTTCTTAATGGCACTTATTCTTGAGGCTGTTGAATTTGTTCTTGAGATTGTTCATTAGGAACAATTTCTTCAATCTGATCGAAGAGTTTCTGCATCATCTTGAAGTTTCGAAATTACTCCTTGATCAATGACATGAATTATAACCTGATCCTGATCATTGTTATAAGTAATGGTAGGAATCGAAATCGATTCTTCTTCAAAGATAATGTCTCTTAACCTGATTTCTTCCCTCAAACTCTATATCCTCAAAGAACGTTGCTATTCCCGATTCGAAAATTACTTTGGTAGTGGGATCATAAAACTTAAAACCTCTAGATCGTTCAGAGTAACCTATAAAGTAACAGCTTACAGTTCTGGAATCCATTTTCTTTTTACTTGGCCTATAAGGCCTTGCTTCAGTTGGACATCCCCAAATATGCAAATGCTTTAAACTTGGTTTCTTACCCGTCCAAAGCTCATAAGGGGTCTTAGTGGCTGCTTTAGTTGGTACTCTGTTGAGAATATAGGCTGCAGTTTTAAGTGCCTCTCCCCAAAGTGACTCTGGTAAGGTTGAATGACTTATCATACTCCTTACCATATCTTTAAGAATCCGGTTTCGTCTCTCAGCAACACCATTCATGTTTGGAGAGCCTGGCATGGTGTATTGAGGGACTATACCGCATTCCTTTAGGTATTTGGCAAATGGTCCTGGACGTTGTTCACCTGATCTGTCATATCTGCCATAAAATTCTCCACCACGGTCAGATCTAACGGCTTTAATTTTCTTGTTAAGTTGATTTTCAACTTCAGTTTTTAAAAGTTTTGAACATATCCAATGCACCAGACTTATCTTTAATGAGATACAAATAGCCAAATCTTGAGTAATCGTCTATAAACGATATGAAATATGTTTGACCATTCCAAGCAGCTGTAGGGAATGGTCCGCATATGTTTGTATGGATGAGTTCTAAGACATCCGAAGTTCTATTAGCTAGTAATCTTTTGTTGTTGTTTGTTTCCCTTTAATGTAATTTACACAAATATTGAAGTCTGTGAAATCAATAGAATCCAGAATTCCTTCTGACACAAGCCTTTCTATTCTCGTTTTAGAGATGTGACTTAATCGCTTGTGCTATAAGAAAGCAGAATTTTCATTAGCTAATTTACGTTTTGTACCTCTAAAAAAAACATGCAAAGTTTCATTAAATGGAGTAATAGTGTCAAGTATATAAAGGTTATCGTAGTAAGACAAGGAACCAGTACCAATAACAGTAGAATTTAAAGAAACATTAACTTTCTTATTTTCAAAAGAACAAAAGTATCCATATTTATCCAATGTAGAAATAGAAATTAAATTTCGTCTCAACGACGGTACAACAAATGTGTTTCTCAATTCTAAATAATATCCTTTATTAAGTAATAACCTAAAGGACCCTATAACCTCCACCTCTACCGATTCTCCATTGCCCACATAGATGAATCTTTCAGCATCAATTGAAATTTGGTAGTTCAGGCAACCCTGCATGGAAACACTTATGTGAATAGTAGCACCAGAATCTAACCACCAAGTGTTTCTAGGTACAGAAGTTAAATTAATTTCAGAACAAACCATAGTAAGAAAAGTACCTTTCTTTATACGCCATGCGTTGTATTTGGTACAATCCTTCTTTATGTGTCTAGATTTCTTACAGAAAAAATAACCATCCTCATATTTCTTCTGCTTCTTTTGTGAAGGACCTTCAACAGCCTTTTTATCCTTCTTTCTTTTCTTGCTCTTAGAGGAAGTGGCCAAATGAGCACTCTCAATTTTCTCTTGCTTCAATCTCTCCTCCTCTTGTACACAAAATGAAATGAGCTCATTGAGAGACCATTTCTCCTTTTAGCAGTTGTAACTAACCTTGAATTGACTGAATTGTGCTGAAAGAGAAATTAGCACCAAATGAACGAGCAAATCCTCTGAAAGCTCTAACTTTAGTGCCTTAAGCTTAGAAGCAATGTGAGATAATTCCATAATGTACTCGCGAATGTTTCCTTTGCTTGTATACCTCATGGAAACTAAGCTTGCCAAAAGCGTGCTCGTTTCCGCCTTATCATTTTTAGCAAAACGTTTTTCGATCTCATCAAGAAAACCTTTAACTGTATCAATATCGGCCATAGTGCCTCGAAAAGCTTCTGAAATGCCTCTTTTGATAATCATTAGACTCATGCGATTTGAATGCTCCCATTTCTCATATTCTCGCTTGGTTTCAGCAGTACTAGTTTCCATAAGAGAAGCATGGCGTTCAGTCCTTAATGCAAGGTCCAAGTCCATACATCCAAGAACAATCATGACATTTTCTTTTCAATCCTTGAAGTTGGTCCCATTAAGCATAGGAATCAATTAATGCTAGCAGATATATTAGAAGCAGATAATGTAGCTGAACAAAGAACAAAACACAAAAAAAATATACTCACATCATACCAAAATAAAATATTGAATTTAATTTAAATTCCATCACAAGAAATCTACACAACATTAATATCTAGTCATTGGACACCAATATTAACTTGTAATCGAATACTAATAGTAAGTCTGGTCAAGCAATAGTCTTCCTTTAGGACCGATCTATTGCCCATATGGATAATCCCTATAACTATCACATATTCATTACCACAGGTATGCATGCAATTTGGCCAAATTTTCACCTTCCTTTGGGACCGGTTAAGAAAATGCATAAATTACATACATACTACCTACTTATTTTTTTAAATAAATTAACCTACACATGAGAGCTTACTTTGGCGAGATGATGCTTCAGTCAATCTATTCAAAAATTGATATACTTTAATTAAACTTAATGAAATTTTCTTGATTTTTTTTGATTTTTTTCGTATGGGAGTAATTTAATACTTTAGTTACCAAAAGTTTCATAATGGTAGTAATAATAGGCTATATATAATTCAATTATGGGCAATTCATTACCGTAGTAATTCATTAACTGAATCAGAAGAAAGCATCCGTAATAAATATTTCCATTCACTTTGAAAAATTTATTTTCATACATGAAAACCAGAGTTTTACGGTGAAATCAAGACTACTCTGTCTCTTGATATTTTACAACGCAAAGACCATAAAGTCTTGATTTGGCCATGTTAAGAGATAATTAAAGCACAAAAAAAGAAGGTGCAA
Source organism: Calamus simplicifolius (assembly GCA_900491605.1). NCBI lineage: Eukaryota > Viridiplantae > Streptophyta > Magnoliopsida > Arecales > Arecaceae > Calamus > Calamus simplicifolius. The sequence goes on along the minus strand of UESW01001957.1, from coordinate 249,347 downwards.
ATAATTCTTAACCGGCCATAAAAGATAAGTCTTAGAAAGGCCATTAGAACAACCACGCCTTCCCTTTGGTGGTGGACTTCCATGATATCCACAACTACCTCTTGCCCTCACATTGAAATCTTAATCCCTACGTAAATTGAAACATCTCGCAAAACAGGGAATAACTTTTGCAAAATAGGAAAAGAGAGATGGTTGGCATCTCCCTAACATGGACGAGATTAGTTTACAAACTTCCCGTAAGGCTATCCATTTATTCTTTTCCTTTTTTTTAAAAAAAAATTATTCATAATAAATTCAAATCATATGAATCAATGATGCTTATCTTATCCAATTATTTTAAAATAAAAAAATTATCCACAATTGATTTAAATCATATGAATCAGTGATGTTTATCTTACTCAATTATTGTCTCAACAACTCTGTCGAATCATTCAAAGCATAACAAGATAAAACAACAAGATGGATTCAACGATATATCCATTTAGATAGGCATGAACAAGAAAATAAGAATTATTTTTGATATTACAACATAAGGTGGCTCTAATATTACTTGATAGAATTCATGAAAATCAAATACGAATCCATTGCCCCGGAATCCTTATGTCAATAATATCAAAACAATATATAATTAAAAAGCGTAAAATTCGTACCTTGTTTTGCCATTATTAAAGATGAAGAATACTGTAACCGAATGCAATAGCATTGTCGGCTTCCAGTTTGTTAATACAATTGCAGAAGATTTTTCTGATAAAGATGGAAGTTATTAGAAAATGCTTAAATAGGAAACTTATCACCTTTCCGAAAAGACGAGACCTTTTCAATTTCCAAATAAGCAACTCTTTACTGAAAAGATACCCATAACCTTTCCGAAGAGACATTTCCTATAAATTGTATTCAAACCACGGATCATAACCGTTTGACTTTATGTAATCATGTTTCTATTCAGTCTATCATAAAATTATAGTCATGTTACAGATATCTAAACATTGTGTTCCATATCAAAAAAAATTAATTAATCCTTAATATCCAATTAACTTTATTAGATCATCTATTATTAGACTAACATTATGATAATTAAATATATATATTTATTTATGTTGGTCCACACAAGTATTTTTTCAACATTCCAAGCCTACTACTTGCATTGAAAAAGTTTCTCTGTCTTCTTACCCGAGTCACCTCATGAAAAAACAAAGACAACCTTGATGACAAGGTTGGTGCCAAACCAATCATAGGATGACTCCCCTCTATCAACAGGCAACGGTAAGCACGCAAGACATGAAGATAATCCTACCTATAGAGAGCAAACAACTTCACAAGCAGTTGAGCACATAAATAGTACGGGACCACCTTGAGCGTGCTCTTGCCTATTTCCAAGCACCTCATATCACCCGTACAAATGTGATGTGTTGAGCACTGGCATTACAAGTTTGTCAAAGGCAACATTATTTTTCCCCCCCAACCCCACCAAAAAAGGAAAAAAAGTAAATTCTTGCAGGGCTTTCATGATGCCTATATCAATTATTTTTAAAGGAAAACTTAAATCCAATGATAATTGATCCATCCATCCATCCTCACCACTTATTTAACACCCAATGGTGCAACCCCAGGAGGATGATATGAAAAACAGATATCTCTGCTTGATTTGGCGTTTCTCGCCAAATAGAACATTCTGGCAACAACCAAGGACAAGAAAATCCTGCAATTAAAAGATCTGGAGAAATTCTCTGAGCAAGCCTAAGACAGTGTTTGATATAGGGGATAAGAAAGAATATCCCTTGGATATCCCTCCTTATTCCCAAATGCTATAGCTAGAAGGGATAGGTCTAAAAAAATTTAACTAGAGGGGATAACTCATGGTTAATCATGATTAACTATGGGTTATCTCCTGAACTTATTCTCTAGGAAATTCAGGAACAACTAAAGTTATCCCTTGATGACAGATTTGTAATTTTTAAAAATACTTATTCCCTCAGCTATCCCCTGGATAAATGCTATCCCGTATATTTATTCAGGGATAGTTTTGGGTTATCAAACACTACCTAAAACTCAAATACTGTTATCTCGCTGACTGTAGAGCCATAAGCAGGTCCAACATTACGATATAAGATAAGATACTCCACGGGGTAGTCTTCCTGTTGGTGTGGCACGATGCCAAGATCGCTAAGTGTTAGAGCTGCGGGAAAACAAGGTCATGTGAGCAGGGTAAATAGGTGCTGGTGCCATTAAAGGTTCTTGTGATAATACCAACCACTCTCCGACACTACTGTATCTTCAGTAAGTGCATTGATCGATCTGATCAAGATTGAATATATCTGGATTCGGCAGAGGAAAGGGAACATTCTTTAAAAGGAATTCCCGAGGAGATGCAAGTGCTTGCGGTCAATGTCACATTGCTTAATAGTAATAAACAGGCATAGTGTAAAAGGAAATATTTCTGCCAAAAATAGCGGTTAACAAACAAAAAGTTACAAAGCTAATGGTGATGAAGGCGAAAATTAAAATAGCACACCCTCTAAACAGGCATTCCTTCCTTTGCCCTTGCATTTATTTTTGCATGGAGTTTAGATAATCCTAGAAGGAATAGGATTGCTTGATTTGTTGAAGAGTCCACAATTAATTATCGCTAGTTGTTAAAGCAAGTAGTGTTTCAGGCTTTGGTTTTTTTTTTTAAAAAAGTTATTTTTAAGTCAAGTTGTATCAGAATTGTAGGTTTGCTATAAGGGTTCAGGCGTTCAGCTACCATGCTTTTCTATCAATTTTTTTTTTTTTTTTTTAAGAAATAGAGCCCTAATCCTAACCATTCAACACCCACCCTCCTCCTCCTAATACAATGATGCCCTTATGCTCTTATACAATGCCCATATACCCTTGAAGTTGCCATTATTTATGGCACCACCCACAAACAGCCAAAAGCATCATAGAATTTATCTTATTATAAATATCTTAAAAAGCACCTCTTAGGACTATCCTATATTGTTTTCATGTTGATACCAATAATCAGTGGTTTATGAAGATGGTTCGTTTGAGCACATTTTATGTTTTTTATGGTAATAACAAAATTTGGATGTTTTCTTTCTTAAGTGCCTACTTGTGCTCTCTTTTCCCTCTCCTCCACCCAAAATTGCCAAGCCCCTCCATCTCCTCTCTCCTTCCCCCCCTACTACTTTGATCCTTTTTTTTTTTTATGGTCCATTACTGTGTTCAGCAACTGCGATCAGCCAACATCTGAGCCTGAGGAGTTGAAATATAGCCTTTGAATCACATATGAAATATTTAGGTCTCATTTGCATGGCAAGAATTAATTATAGGAAAGATGTTCTCCTAAGAAAGTGAAAAAATAACTTTGTTAGATTGGAGGATTCAAATTGGTCAATAGAAAAGTGGTCTTCCCGTGGAAAAAAAAATTTCTTACATCCACACAAGTAGAAACCTATCCAGAAGATGGAAAAATCACTTTTTCAGAGAGAAGGAAACCACTTTTTCATCAAATATCAAAAATGCCCCTGACACAAAAAAGAAAAATCTTTGCCAAATTCATGAAAAATTTTCTTCATATTTGCCTACCTTTTTCTGATCAATATTAGTTTTGTAATATGTTGTGATTATTGTCATCAAAGAATAAAAAAAAGGCTCATGAATTCATGAGCTTGCATTTTATGTCTAGGGGCAAAAACATTACTTTCATTCCATCCAAAGGAAAGTGGATGGCCAACTAACATGAGGCACTTGGGAAAGTTTGTTTCCCAGACTTCTTTTCCATGGCCAACCAATATAATCCTATAAACCCACTCTTCAGGAACCTACTACCTAAGCATACATTTCCCAAGAATCCACTTCTTAGGCATGATCTTTGCATTTCCCAAACAAGGCCCTAAATGCAATCAAACAATTAACTTTATGATTAACATATGGAACACAATGGCAGAATAAATGCTTCATGATGAACCTGAAAAATTTATATAAAGGCACTGTTAGAATTGGACTTAAGAATATATCAGACTTCATTTTCCTACCTTTGCAACAGGAAAAGGAATCTTCACATACCATGGCCATTCACGAATCATATCATACATTAGTTCAGCCTGCGACATGTTTTAGACTTTAGTATGAAGTTCTTGTAGATTGTTGAAACACAAAAGTAAAGAGAACAATAACCACAAGTCTTAACCCAACTCTATATTGGGCTTTAGGATTCTTATGATTCTATTCAATGGCTACAGTATTTCCAGTGCATTTGAAAAGCAAAGCAAACTTATTCACAACAATTACCAGTTGGTGTACAGTGAAAAGATCTGCTCCACCAAGCTCATAGACCTTCCCCATACTAGAACCATCCTCCTGCAAAGAAGCTAAAATGGCTGAAGCCACATCCACAACATAAACAGGCTGAATCCTGCAAATTTAGTTTCAATTAGCTGTAATCTACACGTACACCAGAGGTTCATGTTATGCAGGAAAGAAAGGGGAAAATGGGGGGAGGGGAGGGACTATTTCATGCCATGACAACGGTAGCTACATCCAAAACAATCACTAACAATAAATATGTAATCATGCATACTTTGTAGATCTGTCACCAATGAGTGGAAGAAAGCTCCATTTTTTAGCAAATTGTGCCCATCTGCTCAATATCTGGTCTTCAGTAACAATCATGATTCCAGATTTCATCATTGTGGCCTGAAAATGAAGCATGGACATGAGGTAGTCTAATAGGATTTTGGTGAAAATGATGAACAAAAAGATATCCCTGTGCCAGGCACATTCTCTTACAAGTTTTAACAGCATTTTGTTACAATTTCCACCATGCAATGGAATTGATGAAACAAATCAAGCTTTAACTACTATTTTTCAAAATATACATTAAAATAAGCTGACATCATAATGGCCCAAATCATTTACACTAAGATTGTACGGACAAAGCCATAATCCTATAACATCCACATTGTATTTATGCTGAATGCCACTGAGTTGTGCTGAATTTTTCCACAACATCCAGGTCTTATACAAGATTAATGACATAAATTTTGGAAAACTGGAAAGCTACAAGCATCATAATTCATAAAGGTACCCAAAAAAAAAAGCAACTATACAAAGACTGCAAAGGTGAAACCACATAAAGGTAATCTATACCGAACAAAAAAAACTGATCATGAAGCACGAGCTACATCAACTTTGTCTTTATGATGTACAAGAATATATAGAAAGATGTTGACCTCAGGAAACTCTATCAATACAGATTCCTCTGCAGCAGGTTTTGCCCTCACCATTCTGGAAGGAGATGATGAAGATGCCCCTAAGCATGACACTTGTATAAATCTCATAATACCACTGTGTTCTGTAGCAATCTGCTTGATGTTAAAGGGTTTAAAAAGAGAATCATATTTATATAAGAAAAGGTGGAAAAGCACTTTAAGCTTTGCATTGCAGATATGTTATACTGTTATCCAACTAAAAAATCAAGTAAATTTAGCAAAAAAAATGCCTTAACAAAGTACAAAGCATGCAACTCGAGACTTCAGGAAGAGATTGAAAAAATAATAAAAAAACCAACCAAGAATCAAACCCAACAAAAAGTAAAGAAAATGCCTACAGCAGAAAACATGTGAGCCAGCTATACAAACCCTTGGTTATGCCCAAATATAACTCTTATTAGATTTAAGGTTTCTTTAGAGTGAAAGAATGAACAAGTGTCATGCCATATGCACCTGTGGCCGCTAATTTTTAAAACCTTCTGGCCTTAGATGCTTCATCAAGTTTCTTCAGTTGCTTCTGAAAATTTTGATTGAGTAAACATTTAATTAACAACAATTACAAGATGGCAGGCTGACAGGGTGCCAACTTGAAGCTGGAATGGTATGTACAGTTCCCTACGGTGCTAGTGTTTCACATGCACTGGCACAATGGTGTGGCAAACACCAGAGCACAGCTGACGGTTGGCCCCCATGCCAGTGCTGCAAGACATAAATGCACAAGCATGATATGCATTGTGCTGTCCATACAAGCAATTTAATTATGCTATTCACCAAAAGAAAAAAAAAATCATGCTAACTAGAACTTTCTAAGAATTCCTTGGAAAAAAGTATATAACTCTTGAAAAAAAAGGAAAAATAGCAAAGGACTTGAAATGAATGATGAAAAATGCCTTTCCGCAGGCATGGACAGAGCCCACAGGATTACAAATATATAACATGCAACTTTCAGTTTCATGCATTTCTCAACCACACGAAAGCATTTATGTTGCCTGAAATATCTGATGCTTTATTTTCAAGCATCGTCCCATATTTATTTTCAACACAGCAATATGATCAACTAATACGGGATCCACTCTTAATTGGTATAGGATAAAGAGGCTGACATCCTTATAAGTGATCTCTTCATCATTCATCACTACTTGTTCAAAGAGAAATCAAGATTCAAACTTAAGACTGCTCATGCTAAGGAAGTCAATAACTACACATAGATGAATGGAACATCAATTCAAGACCAACACACAGAAAACAGACAAACACCCTAGCCCAAAGTCTTCATGTGATGCTTTCAATAAGTTATTGAATCTCACTTTATGTTGAATTCATGTGAGTCAATGGTAAGAAAGGGGAAAGGGGGTGGCAGAGGAAAGCCATAGTCACTTTGGTGGCTTATACAAAATGTCTATAGAGTATGTTCCATTGGTTTCCCAATACTTCCAATTCAAGGATTTAACACAATCTCCTGAAAAGAACAACTTTGTAAATGGGTAGGCCTACTACCCTTCAATAGAATCTTATGGAAGCTAATTGATACGTTCTATAGCAATTAAGGTCCTATAAAATCTGGGATAGTAGAATCATGGTTCATGGAGACTAAAGGCAACCTGTCAAGAGAGAGAGTTGGCAAAAGCAGCATAAAACCTAAGAAAACCTAACAGGAGGTTGCAGGAAAGGTTTCAATTTTGAAAAGGGATGCAATACGTATTAATTAAGAAATTGTAACTTAATTGGAGTTTTTAAGGGGATGTCAGAGGAGGATCTTAAGTAAATGAGATTGGGCTTGCTGGTTATAATTTTTGACAGATTGATTAGGCAGGAGCCTAACCACTTCCATTAAGAAAAGGACGGCAGAAATACAGGCAAGACAGACCCAAGATAGAAATACGGAAAACGGGAAAGGTAGGGCTGATTGGTTATTATATGATGAAGTTAATTTCAACATATAATTCCATGTCTTTGTTTCTAAATTTGGAAGGCCATGTTTTATAAAACAAATGAGAATGTTGACCACTACAGTTCCTCATCTTTACATGCATCCAGTCACAATACCTTTACCAAGAATATTACATACAAAAAATTTTTATAACCGGGCACAATGCAACTCTTCACACCGAAATGAAAATTTTAAATCGCTAATGAGGAACATTAAACATCTCTTCTCATGATTTTATCTTTTAGCATGGTTACACAGCAGAAAATAAATAAATAACATACTACTGCAAGTTGCTCAGCCATGTCATGGTTAACTTCCTCAAAGCTGTAGTTTCTTGTCTCATACTCCCTTCCTGTCATCAGAAAAACCGATCAGAAATGTGTATCTCTCAATCTGTTTTATATAATGTTATTACATATACCGATAAGATTCAAACCCACATTTGCCTTAGCCATCACAGTTTTAATAGAATTTTCATCTCTTGGATTATACTTCATTGGCACAATCTGAGGGCAGAAAAGAATAACCAAAAACAATCCAGATATAAGAATTTAAGCACAACTATATGTGACATGTAAAAAGAAACCAAAATTATAAGCTCGAGGTACCATTGGATGCAACACTGAATCAAAAATGATTAAACTAATTCTAGTACCTGACCCAAATCACCCATCAACTTGAGATGCGGGGAAGAATCCTCAGACCCTCGAAAAGGAACTGTGATTTGTGACCCCATTTTAGCTGCTCATTAGCAAAAGACATTCTGTGATCATCACTTTTAATAACTGGCAAAAAATCATAAACTTTCCGTCATCTACATTCAAATTCAACATGTAACAGGAACAGAAGCAAATTTTGTGCTCAAAGAGCAGATCCCACACAACCAATCCACAACTTAATATGCTATTGTCACATCCCAGTAGCTCCAAACACTGTTGCAACAATTCCACTGCCGAAATGGGTACCCAGTTTCTAAATTAGATAACCAAACCAAAACACTTAAAAATCCATACATTACAATTTTGAACTCCACAAATAAATTTCACAACAGAACAACAAAATTTTGGCATGAATGCGCCATCGGAATGCAGATCAGCATACAACAATAAGCCACCCAACCAGGAGTCAGTGGATATAGCACTGCATAACAGGCAGCAATGGACTTCTCCATCGACATCAACAAGAATTAAATCTTGATGCAATACAAGCTACCAAAGCGATAAAAAACATTACGCTTCATGCTAAATCAGTTTGATCCAAAGCTACCAATTTTCGAGATTTCTAAACCAAAGTCCAAGGACAGCAGACACGAGACACGAAAGAAAACAAAGAATTAGTGGATAAAAGGGCACAATTCACCTCACAGACGACCTTCCACCTGTGCCCTTGCGGACAAGATGGCCCGCTCCCTTGATGGAAATGGTGGATACATGCCGCAGGTTATCGATCCCGTAACCTGATAGTTTCGTTAAGAAAACAACCATCAAACATTTGAGAAAATAATCATGAATCAGGACGAAAACAAGAAAACAGAGCAGTCCTAGAAAGAATTGAGCTCTTAGAAACCCTGGACGATAGATCGATGGGAAGGGGTGCGGGATGGATGGATTTGAATGGAGAGATAGCCGGATAGTGATCAAGAAGTCGCTGCCCGGAGCGCCTCCAGCAAACCTGCATCGTTCGGAGGAAGGGAAGAGGTGGAGGCAGTGAAGCGGAGCAGCGCAGCCGGATGCATGGCTTCGGCCGCTTGATACGGGCTGAAACAGGTTAGAAGGCCCAAAACAACGTTTTTTTCCGAGAAAAGTCTTTGTACACCCTTCCGGTGCAGCAAATCCTATGTGGACTGCACTACTTTTTTATCATTGGTCCACATAGATCCCATATGGTCTGACATAATAGGATAAAATAGTAAGGAGATAATATTACTTTTTGATAGTACATTTATTAAAAGTCGTTCAGCCTTTCACCATTGGTGTGCAGACGAAAATATCCTTTCTCTTCAACCTACTTCAACCCGCCATCTTATCAGAATAGATGAATTGATCATCGGAGTGAGGATACCAAAGACGTCGAGGGCATAGACGGCGTCTTCGGCGTGGGAATCCTCCGGGCGAGCAACCCTCTCTTCTTCGCGTGGACCATCGGGTTCGCGTTGATCAGCCCTAGCATCATCTCTTCCCTGCCAACTTCCCTTCCCCCTCCCTCTCTTTGCTTCTTCCACCACAGTCAAAGCTCACCTTAAGACAAAGCATCAGTTCAAAACCCACGACACCCTAGTTCAAAACCTTAAGACAAAGCATCAGTTCAAACCCACGACACCCTACTTGGAAACCCACGACACCCTAGTTTATAACCCACGACACCCTAGTTCAAAACCTTAAGACAAAGCATCAGTTCAAAACCCACGACACCCTAGTTGGAAACCCACGGCACCCTAGTTCATAACCCACGACACCCTAGTTCGTGGGTTTCCAACTAGGGTGTCGTGGGTTATGAACTAGGGTATCGTGGGTTTCCAACTAGGGTATCGTGGGTTATGAACTAGGGTGTCGTGGGTTTCCAACTAGGATGTCGTGGGTTTAAACTGATGCTTTGTCTTAAGGTTTTGAACTAGGGTGTCATGGGTTATGAACTAGGGTGTCGTGGGTTTCCAACTAGCATGTCGTGGGTTTGAACTGATGCTTTGTCTTAAGGTTTTGAACTAGGGTGTCGTGGGTTATGAACTAGGGTGTCGTGGGTTTGAACTGATGTTTTGTCTTAAGGTTTTGAACTAGGGTGTCGTGGGTTATGAACTAGGGTGTCGTGGGTTTTGAACTGATGCTTTGTCTTAAGGTTTTGAACTAGGGTGTCGTGGGTTATGAACTAGGGTGTCGTGGGTTTCCAAATAGGGCAGCGTGGGTTTAAACTGATGCTTGTCTTAAGGTTTGAATTAGGGTGTCGTGGGTTATGAACTAGGGTGTCGTGGGGTTCCAACTAGGGTGTCGTGGGTTTGAACTGATGCTTTGTCTTAAGGTTTTGAATTAGGGTGTCGTGGGTCATGAACTAGGGTGTCGTGGGTTTTGAACTGATGCTTTGTCTTAAGGTTTGAACTAGGATGTCGTGGGTTATGAACTAGGGTGTCGTGGGTTTAAACTGATGCTTTGTCTTAAGGTTATGAACTAGGGTGTCGTGGGTTATGAACTAGGGTGTTGTGGGTTTCCAACTAGGGTGTCGTGGGTTTGAACTGATGCTTTGTTTTAAGGTTTTGAACTAGGGTGTCGTGGGTTATGAACTAGGGTATCGTGGGTTTCAAACTAGGGTGTCGTGGGTTTGAACTGATGCTTTGTCTTAAGGTTTTGAACTAGGGTGTCGTGGGTTATGAACTAGGGTGTCGTGGGTTTTGAACTGATGCTTTGTCTTAAGGTTTGAACTAGGGTGTCATGGGTTATGAACTAGGGTGCCGTGGGTTTCCAACTAGGGTGTTGTGGGTTTCCAACTAGGGTGTCGTGGGTTTGAACTGATGCTTTGTCTTAAGGTTTTGAACTAGGGTGTCGTGGGTTATGAACTAGGGTGTCGTGGGTTTCCAACTAGGGTGTCGTGGGTTTGAACTGATGCTTTGTCTTAAGGTTTTGAACTAGGGTGTCGTGGGTTATGAACTAGGATGTCGTGGGTTTTGAACTGATGCTTTGTCTTAAGGTTTTGAACTAGGGTGTCGTGGGTTATGAACTAGGGTGTCGTGGGTTTCCAACTAGGGTGTCGTGGGTTTAAACTGATGCTTTGTCTTAAGGTTTTGAACTAGGGTGTCGTGGGTTATGAACTAGGGTGTCGTAGGTTTCCAACTAGGGTGTCATGGGTTTGAACTGATGCTTTGTCTTAAGGTTTTGAACTAGGGTGTCGTAGGTTATGAACTAGGGTGTCGTGGGTTTTGAACTGATGCTTTGTCTTAAGGTTTTGAAATAGGGTGTCGTGGGTTATGAACTAGGGTGTCGTGGGTTTCTAACTAGGGTGTCGTGGGTTTAAACTGATGCTTTGTCTTAAGGTTTTGAACTAGGGTGTCGTGGGTTTCCAACTAGGGTGTCGTGGGTTTGAACTGATGCTTTGTCTTAAGGTTTTGAACTAGGGTGTCGTGGGTTATGAACTAGGGTGTCGTGGGTTTCCAACTAGGGTGTCATGGGTTTGAACTGATGCTTTGTCTTAAGGTTTTGAACTAGGGTGTCGTGGGTTATGAACTAGGGTGTCGTGGGTTTTGAACTGATGCTTTGTCTTAAGGTTTTAAACTAGGGTATCGTGGGTTATGAACTAGGGTGTCGTGGGTTTCCAACTAGGGCATCGTGGGTTTAAACTGATGCTTTGTCTTAAGGTTTTGAACTAGGGTGTCGTGGGTTATGAACTAGGGTGTCGTGGGTTTCCAACTAGGGTGTCGTGGGTTTGAACTGATGCTTTGTCTTAAGGTTTTGAACTGGGTGTCGTGGGTTTTGAACTGATGCTTTGTCTTAAGGTTTTGAACTAGGGTGTCGTGGGTTATGAACTAGGGTGTCGTGGGTTTCCAACTAGGGTGTCGTGGGTTTAAACTGATGCTTTGTCTTAAGGTTTTGAAATAGGGTGTCGTGGGTTATGAACTAGGGTGTCGTGGGTTTGAACTGATGCTTTGTCTTAAGGTTATGAACTAGGGTGTCGTGGGTTATGAACTAGGGTGTCGTGGGTTTCCAACTAGGGTGTCATGGGTTTGAACTGATGCTTTGTCTTAAGGTTTTGAACTAGGGTGTCGTGGGTTATGAACTAGGGTGTCATGGGTTTTGAACTGATGCTTTGTCTTAAGGTTTTGAACTAGGGTGTCGTGGGTTATGAACTAGGGTGTCGTGGGTTTCCAACTAGGGTGTCGTGGGTTTGAACTAATGCTTTGTCTTAAGGTTTTGAACTAGGGTGTCGTGGGTTTTGAACTGATGCTTTGTCTTAAGGTGAGCTTTGACTGTGGTGGAAGAAGCAAGTGAGAGAGGGAGGGGGAAGAGAAGTTGGCAGGGAAGAGATGATGCTAGGGCTGATCAACGCGAACCCGGTGGTCTACGCGAAGAAGGAAAGGGTTGCTCGCTCGGAGGATTCCCACGCCGAAGACGCCGTCTATGCCCTCGACGTCTTTGGTATCCTCACTCCGATGATCCATTTATCTCTTCCGATAAGATGGCGGGTTGAAGTAGGTTGAAGGAAAAGGGCATTTTCGTCTGCACACCAATGGTGAAAGGATGAACGACTTTTAATGGATGTACGATCAAAAAGTAACATTATCTTTCTGCTATTCTGTCCCATCGTGTCAGGCCATATGGGATCCATATGGACCAATAAAAAAAAGCGGTGCAGCCCACGTAGGATTTGCTGCATCGGAGGCGGTGTACAAAGACTTTTCCTTTTTTCCGAAAGAAAAAGTCTTGCTACACCACCTTCTCTGATACAATAATCATTAGGCCGTATATAAGCGGTTTGAATGCTTACCCAATCAATTAGTACATGTAATACATGCGCTTCATGAGATGCAAGAAGATTTTTTTTTTATTTTTTTCCCGCTTGAAATTTAAACCATGTTGAACCTAAATTTAGACCTTCTTCGTTATCCAATGAAAAAGTCTTTATGCACCATGCTTGATATAGACTATATGCATAAGATTACGCATAATCAAAAATAATTTTATCCTTTTGTATATTGCATGGCCATACACGCGCAAGGTTAATTAGCTTGCGCGATGCATGCCATCATGCAGTGCAAAAGAATTTTTTCTTATTCAATTGCTATCTATATCCGCATGTACTAAAGATGGACTATTTAGTTCATAAGAATCGTCTTTGTGCATCGCGCATGATGATTGGCTATATAGGTATGTAGCCATATATGATCAAAAATAATTGTATTCTTTTGCATACTGCATGATTGTATCCGTGCATGACTAATCAATATGTGCAATGTGAACGGTTTAAGCATAGTATAAAGGACTTTTTCTTATTCAATTACTACCTGCGTTTGCACGTACTAAAGGTGGACTAGCTAGTTCATAGGATCGTTCTTTATGTGCCATGGGCGATGATTGGACTAGCCAGTTCATAGGATTGTTCTTTATGTGCCATGGGCGATAATTAACTTCGTGTGCATGCAGCCATGCATGACTAAGCATAATTTTATTCTTTATGTAATGCACGGTGCTCGACCACGTGTGCAACACCCGCGAAGCCTTTTTTATTTTTTTATTTTTTATTGGCTACTCAACTGCAATCTCATAGCAAATCCGGCATATTATCTGCCGACATTGATTCGGCACGCGATCCGCTGGCTACTTGGTCTATGGCCGAGCTCTGATACCCCAGCTGTCCTCGGAAGCCAGACCTCGGTCATTCCTTCCCTTCGAATCGGCGAGGCGAGAGATCGCTGGGGAGAGCTGTTGGAGAGGAAGTTGGCAACTTTCTCTTCTCTTCCCTCCTCGTCGACAGCTTTTCCTCCAGTCTCTTCTTTCACTACTTTCACTACTTCCCTCACTCTCTTCCAATGGAATCCGATGATGAGAATTCCTTTTCTTCGACTTCCTCTCAGCCGGCAGCAAGAAGTTGTCGCAGCAGCATCAAGAAGATATCTCTTTAAGTCGAAGGGACTTTCATATCGCTTTGGTAAGCCTCGCCGGAGTTTTACCTCTCAGCGATTACAATGATCTATCGCTCAAGATTTTGCTTGGATGTGATCGGGAATCATGGCATCTTCGATGTTGATACATTTTGAAAGAAAAAAAAAATGCTTTTGATTTTAATAACTTGTTATGTGGACCTCAAACTGCATCCAGAGCTCCCACTTTTTTCATACATGGAACTGAAGAGGCTGTGCTTTCTGAACATTGAGAATGTAGCTCCATTGTTTGCTTATGTACCACAGGCTCAGGCTTGTTAAATTTCTGAACTCTGAAATTTTATATTTTGAAGAAAATATAGTGGATCATCCTTGGAATCGGTCAATCATTTGTGCTTAAGATGTCCTTTCCCGAAGAAAGTGTGGCATCCAGTCAAAGTTTGTCTAGGCATTGGAGGAGAAAGAACATCAAACCAGACTTTAAGCAAGGTTGGGAACAGCTTTTGGGGGCTTTATGTCATCAATTATGGTCTGAACGCAATGCCACTACATTTCTGAATAGAAAATCATCCCCAAATTGAGTCCTGCAGAAAGCAATTCATAATTTTCAGTCATGGTCCTCTCTTTGTTTGTCAGCTTTTATCTCTTCACAGCAATCATGTTTTTGCATCGGTGTTGCCACCAATTCGGAATGGTTCCATTAAAGCTTCAAGCGGGTGGTGGTGTTGGGATTTAGTCTTGATGAATAGCAGTGAGATTCTTCGTTAGAGAAGTATCTTTAGGCTTTTATCCTTTGTTATCAACAATTAGGTGTATAGTCTCTTGATCCAAGATTCAAAACATAACGACCGCTTTCGTCTGGAATCAATTCCTCTTTTACTCTGAATTAATTCATTCCTTCCCTGTTTTATCGCACTTCTAGAATTAATTATGTAAACCAAATTAATTCCTTCCGTTTCCGTGAACCTCCTTCACGCTACTCTACAAGTTGAGGAGTTGATCACCTTTGACTTGTTTTGGCTTGGAATTTCCCTCCCCCTTCACGTGATGACTTGGGCGTCTTCTTTCAAGAAACCACAAAGCCTCTTTAAGAAAAGTCATGAAGAGTACATCTCTATTCCAAGATTCCTTCTTTGACCAAGAAGCTCTTTGAACAAGAATCCCCTTGTGAAGTCCTCAGGTTCTCTAAAAATCAGGATTGAATCATTTTTTCGGAATCCGACCTATTCAATGAGTTTTTTTGTTTTCATCGGGTCATATAGAATCAATTTTAATAATAAAATTGGACCGAATTGATAACCGGTTCCTAGTTCAACCAATTCAAAGGACTGGTCCAGTCCAGTTTTCAAATCCATACTTTTTATCAACAAGTTGGCAATCCCCTTCTCGAGCAAGTTTAATACTAATGGCATGCTGAATTATGAATTTTCTCACTTTTACAATGAAAACATTCCTAAGCCACTTAGTTAGTGGACCTTGATAAAAGGAGTCTATGTGGGTTCTCCTGCAAACATGCCTTAAAAATTCAAGCACTTGATAATTCAAAGATGGGCTGAATGCAGATCAAGTTTTGACCAGTAAGGCAACTGTAGTAGCAGTGGTGATCATTTCTTGGATGTTCATGCTGACAACCAAGTGCTGATAGCAATGTTGGCATTGTGACAATGGACATGCGATGTGTGTGTCATGCTGCAGATCTTGGTTATATGCATCTGTGCACGCACTTGCATGTTTGCTTGTATCATGAAACGCATGAGCAACACTTTTTTCACAGTATTAAGAGGGAGTTCACATAAACTGATGGAAATTTTCGATGTTAGAATGTAATGGATTCACCATGTTGCTTTCTGAGGACTTTCAATCACCTCTTCTGGACGTCGGGAACGGAGGTGCTTCTAGAATCCTCGCTTTGCCGGGTTGCCTGCAAAGAAGTCCCGGAACCGGAGGGGGTCTCCGGCGGGACCCTCCGACGGTCAAGTTAGTGACTGAGGTCACAACTGAAGAAGGGCTCGAGTGAGCCATGTTTTGTGTGGAAAGAGGGATCTCAAGGAGGAGAAATTCCTTTGAGAGTTGAGATGGCGATTTTGGGGGTTATCGCGCATACCTGTTTACCGGGTGGATTCACCTTTTTATAGGGGTTGATTCTAGCATGATCACGTGGGATTGCATGAATCAGAAGATCTGCTGAGCCCTCGCGTGAATCTGGGCCGATTAGTGGGCCACGTTCCATCAACTGGCGGGGCTGTCAGGCGGCGTGCGTCGGCGCTGTCAGGCGGCACGCGTCTGGCGCTGTTGGGCAGCGCGCATCAGAGAGGCGGTTTCTTGAGCTGCTGGGGGCTGATCTGGCGGGAACTGGAAAATCTCGTCTCATCAGGGCCGAGCTGGGTCGACCCGAGATGGCTGGGGCCTGTCCCGCTGGCAAGGCAGTACGGGGCGGGGCCGAATCGGCGGACTTGGAGACGTCGGGGCTGAGTCGGGCCGGCCAGGGATGGCCTTGGCCGACTCGATGGGATTGGAGACGCCGGGGCCGAGTCGGGCCGGCCTGGGATGGCCTTGGCCGACTCGACGGGACTGGAGATGCCGGGGCCGAGTCAGGCTGGCCTGGATGGCCTTGGCCGACTCGGCAGGACTGGAGACGCCGGGGCCGAGTCAGGCCGGCCGGGGATGGCCTTGGCCGACTCGGCGGGTCTGGGGATGTCGAGGCCGAGTCGGGCCGGCCTGGGATGGCCTTGGTCGACTCGGTGGGACTGGAGATGCCGGGGCCGAGTCGGGCTGGCCTAGGATGGCCTTGGCCGACTCGGCGGGACTGGAGACGCCGGGGCCGAGTCGGGCCGGCCTGGGACGGCCTTGGCCGACTCAGCGGGACTGGAGACGCCGGGGCCGAGTCGGGCCGACCGGGGATGGCCTTGGCCGACTCGGCGGGATTGGAGATGCCGGGGCTGAGTCGGGCCAGCCTGGGATGGCCTTGGCCGACTCGGCGGGACTGGGGATGTGGAGAAGGCATCGGGGTCGACTTGCTTGGAGAAGTAGAGGCCGGCTAGGAAGATGCCGGGGCCGCCTGGGGGGTGCCGGGCCGCCTAGCTTGGACACGCCGGAGCCGGCTAGGAAGATGCCGGGGCCGCTTGGGAGGTGCCGGGCCGCCTAGCTTGGACATGCTGGGGCCGGCTGGGAAGTGCCGGGGCCGCCTGGGAAGTGCTGGGGCTGACTTGCTTGGAGACGCAGGGGGCCGGCTAGGAAGATGCCAGGGCCGCCAGCTTGGACATGCCGGGGCCGGCTAGGAAGTGCCGGGGCCACCAAACTTGGAGACATAGGGGGCCGGCTAGGAAGATGTCGGGGCCGCCTGGGAGGTGTCGGGCCGCCTAGCTTGGACATGCCGGGGCCGGCTGGGAAGTGCTGGGGCCGCTTGGGAAGTGCGGGGCCGACTTGCTTGGAGACGCTGGGGCCGCCTGGGAAGTACCGGGCTGGCTAGGGAGTACCGGGGCCGACTGGGAAGATGCCGGGGCCAGCTTGGAAGCGTCGGGACCGCCTGGCTTGGAGGTGTCGGCCTTTGGGGCCGACTGTCTTGGAGGTGCCGTCCTTGGAGGTGTCGGCCTTTGGGGCCGACAGTCTTCGAGGTGCCGGCCTTGGAGGTGCCGGCCTTTGGGGCCGACTGTCTTGGAGGTGCTAGCCTCAGAGGTGCCGGTCTTGGAGGTGTCGGCCTTTGGGGCCAACAGTCTTCGAGGTGCCGGCCTTGGAGGTGCTGGTCTTTGGGGGTGACGGTCTTCAAGGTGCCGGCCTTTGGGGCCGTCGGGTGTCGGGTGTCGGCCTTTGGGGCCGTCGGTCTTGGAGATGTCGGCCTTTGGGGCCATCGGGTGTCGGTCCTTTGGGGCCGTCGGGTGTCGGGTGTCGGCTTTTGGGGCTGACGGTCTTCGAGGTGCCGGCCTTTGGGGCTGTTGGGTGTCGGGTGTCGGCCTTTGGGGCCGTCGGTCTGGAGCCGTCGGCCTTTGGGGCCGTCCAAAAAATTTTATTTTTCATGGGGTCAACTGGCCCCATCAAATGCCCCCCACACTCCTTGAGCTTGCGTGCCCCACATCGGCTAAGCGAAAGGAATGTAGAACTTTTACCTTGGCATCTTGCGCTGCCTTGGATGGACGTCTGCGTGCCTTCTTTGGCTAGCTGAGGGCGGCTAGTAATCTTCTCTCGACGCGGAGTCTGGAAGTGAACCCCGGAGGGTGACCTGAGGGCTGAGAGTCGTCAGGTTCCTTTTGAACCGCCTCGGGGGTGTGAAAACCGCTGCGAGGGGCGACTCAGCTGGGTACGGAGCCTTTAGAGTCTTAACCTACTCGGGGGCACCGCCGTGCCGGGGCCGAGTGGTGTCCCATGGGCCGCGATGCCAGTGAGCTCCTTTTAAACCAGCTTGGGGGTTTGTGTGCCGCCCAAGTGGCGACTCAACCGGGTACGGAGCCTTTAGGGTCTTAACCTACTCGGGGGCACCGCCGTGCCGGGGCCGAGTGGTGTCCCATGGGCTGCGATGCCAGTGAGCTCCTTTTGAATCAGCATGAGGGTTTGTGTGCCACCCAAGTGGTGACTCAGCCAGGTACGGAGCCTTTAGGGTCTTAACCGACTCGGGGGCACCGCCGTGCTGGGGCCGAGTGGTGTCCCGTGGGCCGCGATGCCAGTGAGCTCCTTTTGAGCCAGCATGGGGGTTTGTGTGCCGCCCAAGTGGTGACTCAGCCAGGTACGAAGCCTTTAGGGTCTTAACCTACTCGGGGGCACTGCTGTGCCAGGGCCGAGTGGTGTCCCGTGGGCCGCGATGCCAGTGAGCTCCTTTTGAACCAGCATGGGGGTTTGTGTGCCGCCCAAGTGGCGACTCAGCCGGGTACGTAGCCTTTAGGGTCTTAACCTATTCGAGGGCACCGCCGTGCCGGGGCCGAGTGGTGTCCCATGGGCCGCGATGCCAGTGAGCTCCTTTTGAACCAGCTTGGGGTTTGTGTGCCGCCCAAGTGGTGACTCAGCCGGGTACGGAGCCTTTAGGGTCTTGACCGACTCGGGGGTACTACCGTGCCGGGACCGAGTGGTGTCCCGTGGGCCGCGATGCCAGTGAGCTCCTTTTGAACCAGCATGAGGGTTTATGTGCCGCCCAAGTGGCAACTCAGCCGGGTATGGAGCTTTTAGGGTCTTGACCGACTCGGGGGCACCATCGTGCCGGGGCCGAGTGGTGTCCCGTGGGCCGCGATGCCAGTGAGCTCCTTTTGAGAGACTTGGCGCAAGGGAGAACAAACTGTGGCATCAGAAGGGGCTTTCTTTATTATTCATGCTTCTGAGAGCATATTGGTAATACTGGTGGAGGTCGTCCGCGTTCTAGGTACGTGGAACGGGCTTTCCGTCAAGCTCTTCTAGTTTGCATACCCCCGGTGAAGTGTTTCGGTGGTGCGGTAGGGACCTTCTCAGTTGGGGTACAGCTTGCCCCCCTCGGTAGGCTTGGATGCCTCGGCCATTTAGGTATAAAAGCTGATCCCCAGGACACCATCCCGATCGTCTGCTCTGTGGGAGTGTTGTCGACGGTGGCTTGAGCTGGTGGAGGCCCCATGATGGCCGGCAGCGGCTGTTGCATCTTCTGGACATACTTGCCGAGGTAGCCCCGCTGGATGAGCTCCTCGATGGCCCGCTTCAAGCTGTAGCAGCTGTCGGTGTCATGGCCGTAATCCCGGTGGAAACGGCAGTAGCGGCCCACGTCGCGGGGTGCACCTTTCTTCATGGGGGGAGGACGCTGGAGGTAAGGCTCGCCTTTGATCTCCATCAGGATGTGGGATCGAGGGGCAAGGAGAGGAGTGAGCTCATTCTCGTCAGGGACGGGCCTCCATCGCTTGTTCTCGGAACGGTGAGGCAGGTCAGCTCGCCTGTGTTGAGGGGGCCCGTTGGAGTTTCTTGAGGATTCCCGGTGGGTGAAGTCGGCTTCGTCCACCCGGATGTACTTCTGGGCTCGGAGGAGGAGGTCGGAGTAAGAGCTCGGGGGCTTCTTATCCAGGGAGAAGGTGAAGCGAGACGGAAGGAGTCCCCGCTTCAGCGCCAGGGTGGCCACCGCATCGTCGAGATGGTAGACCTCGAGGGCGGCGGTCTTGAATCGGAACACGAAGTCCCGTAGTGACTCTCCTTCCTTCTGACGGATGGAGAAAAGGCTGTCTGCCACCTTCGAAATCCGGTGACAGGCATCAAAGTGGGCCAAAAATGCCCTCTCCAGCTTCCGGAAGGAGTCGACGCTGTGAGGGGGCAGGCGTAAGTGCCATGCACGGGCAGCCTTCCACAGGGTGGCGGGGAAGGCTTTGCAGAGAAGGGCGTCTGAGGCGCCCTGGATTTGCATCATAGCTTTGTAACTCTCGAGATGATCGAGAGGATCCGTCGTACCGTCGTACGGGTCCACCTGGGGAAGCAGAACCTGGAGGGAACCGGTTCCTCCAGTATGCGGCGAGTGTAAGGAGGACGAGTGTCGAACTCTTCCTCCGGCTGATGGTTGATCTTCTTGGCGAGCTCGTCTAGTCTCCTGTTGTACTCCTCCAGGAGTTCCTTCGCCTGGCGGCTGATTGTCGGGGCCCTCCGAGATGGCTCGGAGGAAGAAGAGGAAGAGGAGGCAGAAGGAGATGGAGACGGAAGTCGGGACTTCCGCCTGAGTTCCTCGTGATGATGTGGCTTGGGAGGAAAACTCGTTGGGGCCGTGGTCAGGGGCCCGTGGCCGCTTGGAGGGCTTGCATCGAGGCTTCCTAGGGGAAACTTGACGTCGGCCGGTCTCTCACCGACTGGCCTCCCGCCAAGGGGAACCTTCCCTCGCCGACTTTGACTGGTGAGGGGAGCAGTCTAGTGTTGGGTAGCCACGGACTGTCGTTGCTGGAGCCCGTGGATCATGGCGGTGAGATTCTGGACTTGCTGGGAGAGGGTTGCCAGCTACTCCACTGTTTGGATAGCGGCATCCGGTGGCGGACCGGCAACCGGAGGGTTGGTAGCAGGGGGATCGGCCTCCTGCTGCCTAGCTGACGGGAGGAGCCCTGCTGGGTAGCTGACGGAGGCGTCCTGGGCTCGAGTCACCACCATGGCTTCTTGAAGAAGAAAGGGGATGAAAAGTGTAGCTCAGGGAGAACGTTCGCTACTTTTTCTTATCCCCCCTTCCTGGCGCGCCAATCTGATGACGCTCAATCACCTCTCCTGGACGTCGGGAACGGAGGTGCTTCTCGAATCCTCGCTTCGCCAGGTTAACTACAAAGAAGTCCCGGGACCGGAGGGGGTCTCCGGCGGGACCCTCCGATGGCCAAGTTAGTGACTGAGGTCACAGCTGAAGAAGGGCTCGAGTGAGCCCTGTTTTGTGTGGAAAGAGGGATCTCAGGGAGGAGGAATTTCTTTGAGAGTTGAGATGGCGATTTTGGGGGTTATCACGCATACCTGTTTACCGGATGGATTCACCTTTTTATAGGGGTTGATTCTGGCATGATCATGTGGGATTGCATAAATCAGAAGATCTGCTGAGCCCTCGCATGAATCTGGGCAGGTTAGTGGGTCACGTCCCATCAGCTGGCGGGGCTATCGGGCGGCGTGCGTCGGTGTTGTCGAGCGGCACGCGTCAGCGCTGTCGGGCGGTGCGTGTCTGGCACTGTCGGGCGGTGCGCGTCAGAGAGGCGGTTTCTTGAACCGCTGGGGGCTGATCTGGCGGGAACTGGGAAATCCTGTCTCATCAGGGCCGAGCTAGGTCGACCCAAGATGGCTGGGGCCCATCCCGCTGGCAAGGCAGTGCCGGGGCGGGGCCGAATCAGCGGACTTGGAGACGCCGGGGCTGAGTCGGGCCGGCCAGGGATGGCCTTGGCCGACTCGGCGGGACTGGAGATGCCGTGGCCAAGTTGGGCCGGCCTGGGAAGGCCTTGGCCGACTCGGTGTGACTGGAGACGCCGGGGCCGAGTTGGGCCGGCCTGGGATGGCCTTGGCCGACTCGGCGGGACTGGAGATACCGGGGCCGAGTCGGGCTGGCCTGGGATGGCCTTGGCCGACTCGGCGGGACTGAAGACGCCGGGGCCGAGTCGGGCCGGCCGGGGATGACCTTGGCCGACTCGGCGGGACTGGGGATGCCGGGGCTGAGTCGGGTCAGCCTGGGATGGCCTTGGCCGACTCGGCGGGACTGGAGACGCCGGAGACGCTGGGGCCTAGTCGGGCCGGCCTGGGACGGCCTTGGCTGACTCGATGGGACTGGAGACGCCGGGGCCGAGTCGGGCCGGCCTGGGATGGCCTTGGCCGACTCGGTGGGATTGGGGACGTGGAGAAGGCATCGAGGCCGACTTGCTTGGAGAAGTAGAGGCCGGCTAGGAAGATGCCGGGGCCGCCTGGGGGGTGCCGGGCCGCCTAGCTTGGACACGCTGGGGCCGGCTGGGAAGTGCCGGGGCCGCCGAGCTTGGAGACGCAGGGGGCCGGCTAGGAAGATGCCGGGGCCGCCTGGGAGGTGCCGGGCCGCCTAGCTTTGACATGCCGGGGCCGGCTGGGAAGTGCCGGGGCCGCCTGGGAAGTGCCGGGGCTGACTTGCTTGGAGACGCAGGGGGCCGGCTAGGAAGATGCCGAGGCCGCCTGGGAGGTGCCGGGCCGCCAGCTTGGACATGCCGGGGCCGGCTGGGAAGTGCCGGGGCCACCGAGCTTGGAGACGCAGGGGGCTGGCTAGGAAGATGCCGGGGCCGCCTGGGAGGTATCGGGCCGCCTAGCTTGGACATGCCGGGGCCGGCTGGGAAGTGCCGGGACCGCCTGGGAAGTGCTGGGGCCGACTTGCTTGGAGACGCCGGGGGCCGCCTGGGAAGTGCCAGGCCGGCTAGGGAGTGCCGAGGCCGACTGGGAAGATGCCGGGGCCGCCTAGCTTGGAGACGCCGGGGGCCGCCTGGGAAGTGCCGGGCCGGCTAGGGAGTGCCGGGGCTGACTGGGAAGATGCCGGGGCCGGCTTGGAAGCACCGGGACCGTCTGGCTTGGAGGTGCCGGTCTTGGAGGTGTTGACCTTTGGGGCCGACTGTCTTGGAGGTGCCGTCCTTGGAGGTGTCGGCCTTTGGGGCCGACAGTCTTCGAGGTGCTGGCTTTGGAGGTGCCGGCCTTTGGGGCTGACTGTCTTGGAGGTGCCGGCCTCGGAGGTGCCGGTCTTGGAGGTGTCGGCCTTTGGGGCCGACAGTCTTCGAGATGCCGGCCTTGGAGGTGCCGGTCTTTGGGGGTGACGGTCTTCGAGGTGCCGGCCTTTGGGGCTGTCGGGTGTCGGGTATCGGCCTTTGGGACCGTCGGTCTTGGAGATGTCGGCCTTTGGGGCCGTCGGGTGTCGGCCCTTTGGGGCCGTCGGGTGTCAGCCTTTGGGGCTGACGGTCTTCGAGGTGCCGGCCTTTGGGGCCGTCGGATGTCGGGTGTCGGCCTTTGGGGCCGTCGGTCTTGGAGTCGTCGGCCTTTGGGGCCGTCCAAAAAATTTTATTTTTCATGGGGTCAACTGGCCCCATCACTTTCGATAACAATAACTTCATCTATAGTTGCAGATTGTTGATCAGAGTCCTATTTCCTTGTTGGTATTTATATGTATATAGATATCCAAGAATGGTATAGGTTGAATTTTCTTTTATAGCCTTTAATGAAATAGTCATCAACATATTAAAACGTCAAGGCTCAACTTTGATAATATTTTCACGTAGACTTACGAAACCAACAGGCACTTGAGGTCCTGTTCCACTGTAATAATTGGTGCGTCTAGAGAGGGCCAAGACATGGTGATGGGAATGATCTCAACCCAAGGTTTTTGGGCCTCACCTAGAGGACCAATCGTTGCAGAAGAATGATCTCAACCCAAGGTGGTCATGAGCCTGTGGTTTATCTTTGCCTGTGTGGCGATAGGCATGAACCTTTAGGACCACCTGGTCTTGGTATGGCTGCTGCACTCTTCTGAAAGCTGTGGACCCGTTGCAAAGGCCAATCAGTAGATAAGCACAAGGTGACCACAAGCTCATGGTCAGAGAATCCATGCTTACCAGCGTGATGGGTCGGACCTCCCTCCCCATGCCCTGTGGTTCTGTTTTATCTTCAGGAAAAGGGAACTTTGTGTGAAATAAATTTCTATACCGAGTTACTTCAGAATTGCTAAATGATAGACATAGAGAACATCTGATAGGTGTAAATTACTGAAACAAAGATTGATTTATGATTCTGTCCAAATATGGGTTTCAGTATATGCCTGTTTCCCAGGTGAATGGAATAATTCTTGCCTTGGCAGAAATTATTCAACACAATCTGGGCCATTGCTTGGTGTTGGAAACTTTGTGTTACTTAAGACACATGAGGTCAGGATTTTATGGTTTCTAATGCAAAATATGTAGCCCATGAGCCATATGGTGGACTTTCTTTGTAAAATGCCTCATCTTAGGAGGGAATATCCCCACTCATATTTTGTTGCTGCTTTACGGGCAACTAGCATGGAAGAGGCAACAATGCCAATGTTATTATTACTAGATAATTATTGCTAAAAAAAAATAAAATATACTTTTGATCCTCAGACTTTCACTCAAAATGTATTTTGATCCTTAAAATTTATAGCTGTTATGTTTTAACTCTTCATTTTTTAAGAATATTGCATTCTTAACATTCTGTTTTATAAAATTAAAATTGATGGAATAGCTTACATGGTAGCATGAGAAAGTTTTTACATATCTGCATCAGGGCTGCATGCCGGGCATTCCATTAAGGACCTGTTTGGATCACTAATGGATTTGCATTGGTTTAAATTCCCAATCCAATGTCATGCTTGCAAGAGTAAAGATCTGATTGCAAATCATCATTTAATCATGAGTCTTGATGACGCTCGATCACCCCTCCTGGACGCCGGGAACGGAGGCTCTTCTTCTTCACCGGATTGCTACAAAGAAGTCCCAAGATTCTCCGGTGAGACCCTCCGACGCCCAAGTCAGTGACAGAGGTCACAGCAGAGAAGGAGCTCGAGAGAGCTCTTGAGGAGGGAGAGACCTCAGAAGGATCAGATAGCTCCTTTGAGAGTTAGGGCATCGAGTGCGTAAGATGTGCGTACCTGGTTTTCGATGTAATTTATCCTTTTATAGGGGTTGACGCTGGCATGATCACGTGGGTCTGCGTCCCATCGACGGCGGAGCCATTGAATTGTCGGATCTGATGCTATCGGGCGGCGCATGTTGGCATAGCGGCGCACATCAGTGCTGTCGGGCGGCGCATGTCGGCGCGGCGGCGCGCGTCGGTGCTGTCAGGCGGCGCGCGTTAGGTGTGTCGGGCAGCGCACGTCAGAGAAACGGATTTTTGAATCGCTGGGGGCTGATCTTGGCGGGAACCGAGGGTCCCGTCTTGTTGGGGCTGAGCTGGATCGTCTTAAGATGGCTGGAGCCTACCTTGCTGGCAAGGCAGTGCCGGTGGGGGCCGAATCGCGGACTTGGAGACGACGGGGCCGAATCGGGCCTGCCTGGGATGGCCCTGGCCGACTCGGTGGACCGGAGGCACCGGGGCCGAGTCGGGCCTGCCTGGATGGCCTTGGCCGACTTGGCGGACTGAAGATGCCGGGGCCGAGTCGGGCCTGCCAGGGATGGCCTTGGCCGACTCGGCGGATTGGAGACACCGGGCCGAGTCGGGCCTGCCTGGGATGGCCTTGGCCGACTCGGCGGACTGGAGACGCCGGGGCCGAGTCGGGCCTGCCTGGGATGGCCTTGGCCGACTCGGTGGACTGGAGATGCCGGGGCTGAGTCGGGCCTGCCTGGGATGGCCTTGGCCGACTCGGCGGACTGGAGATGCCGGGCCGAGTCGGGCCTGCCAGGGATGGCCTTGGCCGACTCCAGGGCCGAGTCGGGCTTGCCTGGGATGGCTTTGGCCGACTCGGCGGGACTGGAGATGCCGGGGCCGGGTCGGGCCTGCCTGGGATGGCCTTGGCCGACTCGGCGGGACTGGAGACGCCGGGGCCGAGTCGGGCCTGCCTGGGATGGCCTTGGCCGACTCGGCGGGACTGGAGACGCCAGGGCCGAGTCGGGCCTGTGCCGGGGCCGGCCAACTTGGAGAGGTCGTGGCCGAGTCGCTGAAGAAGTAAGGGCTGCCTGTCGTGGAGACGCCGGGACCGGCTAGCTTGGAGGCATCGTGGCCGGCCAGCAATGTGCCGGGACCGGTCAACTTGGAGAGGTCGGCCTTTGGCGGGTGTCGGCCTTTGATGTGCCGGAGTTGACGCTGAGTCAGTCACTGGAGTTAGAGTTTGGGCCTTTGGGGCCGTCGCAGGAGCTGGCGTCAGAGTCTGGGCCTTTGGGGCCGTCCAAGAATTTCGTTTTTTCATGGGGTCAACTGGCCCCATCAAATGCCCCCCACACTCCTTGAGCTTGCGTGCCCCGCAGCAGCTAAGCGAAAGGAGTGTAGGACTCTTACCTTTGTACCTTGCGCTGCCTGGGATGGTCGTCTGCGTGCCTTCTTTAGCCAGCCGAGGGTGGCCAGTAATCCTTCCCCAGCGCGGGGACCAGGAGTGAACCCCGAGGGTGACCTGCGAGCAGGGCGTCGTTAGGTTCCTTTTGAACCAGCCTGGGGGTTTGTGTTCCACCCAAGTGGCGACTCAGCCGGGTACGGAGCCTTTAGGGTCTTAACCAACTCGGGGGCATCGCCGTGCCGGGGCCGAGTGGTGTCCCGTGGGCCGCGATGCCAGTGAGCACCTTTTGAACCAGCCTGGGGGTTTGTGTTCCGCCCAAGTGGCGACTCAGCCGGGTACGGAGCCTTTAGGGTCTTAACCAACTCGGAGGCACCGCCGTGCCGGGGCCGAGTGGTGTCCCATGGGCCGCGATGCTAGTGAGCTCCTTTTGAACCAACCTGGGGGTTTGTGTTCCGCCTAAGCGGTGACTCAGCCGGGTACGAAGCCTTTAGGGTCTTAACCAACTCGGGGGCACCGCCATGCCGGGGCCGAGTGGTGTCCCATGGGCCGCGATGCCAGTGAGCTCCTTTTGAACCAACCTGGGGGTTTGTGTTCCGCCCAAGTGGCGACTCAGCCGGGTACGGAGCCTTTAGGGTCTTAACCAACTCGGGGGCACCGCCGTGCCGGGGCCGAGTGGTGTCCCATGGGCCGTGATGCTAGTGAGCTCCTTTTGAACCAACCTGGGGGTTTGTGTTCCGCCCAAGCGGCGACTCAGTCGGGTACGGAGCCTTTAGGGTCTTAACCAACTCGGGGGCACCGCCGTGCCGGGCCGAGTGGAGTCCCGTGGGCCGCGATGCCAGTGAGCTCCTTTTGAGAGACTGCGCAAGGGAGATAAACTGTATCGCCAGAAAGGACCTTTTTCTTTATTGCTAATGCTCCTGGGGGTACATTATTGATAATATCGGCGGAGGTTGTCCGCATTCCAGGTACGTGGAATGGGCTTCCCGTCAAGCTCTTCCAGTTTGTATGCCCCCCGATGGAGCGCCTCGGCGACACGGTAGGGGCCTTCCCAGTTGGGGGATAGCTTGCCCCCCTCGGTAGGCTTTGATACCTCGGCCTTTCGAAGCACCAAGTCTCCGCGGCGAAAAACCTTGGGATGAACCCGGGCGTTATAGTACTTAGCTGCTCACTGGCGAAAGGTCACCATGCGCAGTCTCGCTCTGTCATGCGCCTCGTCGATGAAGTCTAGGTTGGTCCGAATCAGCGCGGGGTTGTCTTCCTCACTGAAGGACTCCACCCGTGGACTGGGCAGTCCGATCTCGACGGGATCACGGCCTCGGATCCGAAGGAGAGGCTGAAAGGAGTTTCGCCCGTCGGGGCTCTGGGCGTTGTGTGGTAGGCCCATATCACACTGGGGAGCTCTTCTACCCAACGCCCTTTGGAGCCGTCTAGGCGAGTCCTGAGCCCTCTGAGGATGGTGCGGTTCATGACCTCAGCCTCCCCGTTGTCTGGGGGTGGCCGACGGAGGTGAATCGGTGGCGGATGCCTAGCTCCTCGCAGAAGGCTCTGAACGCCTCGTTGTTGAACTGGCGACCGTTGTCGGTGATGAGGGTGTGAGGCAAGCCGAAGCGGCATATGATCGACTTCCAGAAGAAAGCTTTAACTTTGCTCTCCGTGATTTTGGCCAACGCCTCAACCTCGACCCACTTGGTGAAGTAGTCGATGGCGACCAATAAGAATCTCCGCTGTCCTGAAGCCGGGGGGAACGGTCTAAGGATGTCCATCCCCCACTGGGCGAAGGGCCACGGAGCCGAGAGTGGGCTCAGCGGGGCAGGTGGCTGACGCTGGATATGCGCGTGGCGCTGGCAGCCATCACACCTTTGAACTAGCTTGGCCGCGTCCTCCTTCATAGTGAGCCAGAAGTACCCCTGATGGAGAGCCTTCTGGGCCAAGGATCTGCCCCCAGATGATTCTCGCAAATGCCTCGTGGATTTCTCTGAGGATGTAATCGGCGTCGGCGGGGCCTACGCACTTAAGCAACGGGTAGGAGAATGACCTTCTGTATAGGCGCCCGCCGACGAGGTGAACTTGGAGGCCCTCCACTTAAGCAATCTGGCTTCGTTGCGGTCATCAGAGAGGGTGCCGTCGGTGAGGTAGTGGACATAGGCATCCATCCATGTGGGTTCGGGGTGAGCGGGAGGACTTCTCCCCGCCCTCTACACTGGGCCTTTCTAGATATTCGATGTAGGTGTCCCTTGTCAGGCCGTCGGTGGAGGTAGCCAGTCGAGAGAGGACGTCCGCCTTTGCGTTTTCGCTCCGGGGGATGTAGCTGATGCTGAAGTAAGGCAATGAGGAGGTCAAGAGTTGAACTTTTTCAGATATTGCGCCATAACAGGGTCGCGCGCTTCATACTCTCCATTGATTTGCCGGAGACGAGTTGCGAATCCGTGAAGGCTCTGAGGTGCTTTGCTCCAACCTCCTGGGCTAATCTTAACCCGGCCAGGAGGGCTTCGTACTCCGCCTAGTTGTTGGTGGCTTCAAAAAGAAATCTCAGGGTGCATTCGGTTCTTTCTCCTTCCGGCCCGGCAAGAATGAGGCCGGCTCCACTTCCTTGAGAATTCGACGCGCCGTCCACATGGAGGATCCAGGTCTTTCCGTCGTCCCTCGGCTCGGGCCTGGGCTGCCCCGGGGACCTCCTTGGGATCCTCCTCCGCCCAAGTGCACTCGACCAGGAAGTCGGCCAGGACCTGGGACTTCAAGGCCGGCTGCGCCTGGAAAGAGATGTCGAATTCCCCCAGCTTGATGGCCCATTTGGCGAGTCGACCCGAAGTATCCGGACGGGCCAGGATGGCTCGGAGAGGCTGGTCCGTCAGCACCATGATAGGGTGGGCTTGGAAATACGGGCGAAGACGCTGGGCGAAACTATCAAGGCGAAAATAACTTTTTCTGTTTTGGAATACCTAACTCGGCGTCGTGCAGGACCTTGCTCACGTAGTAGACTGGCCTTTGGGTTCCGTCAGCATCTAGGCGCACCAGGACTGAGCTGACGCTTCTGAGGAGGCGGCTAAGTAAAGAAAAAGACTCTCCCCGTCTCTTAGCTTGGAGAGGAGCGGTGGGGAGGACAGGAACGCCTTTAAGCCGTCGAAAGCTTCCTGGCAATCGTCCGTCCATGTGAAACCATTCACCTTCCGCAGGGCCTTGAAGAAAGGCAAGCACCTCTCTGCCGATCTAGAGAGGAAACAGCTCAGCGCCGCTACCCTTCCAGTTAGCCGTTGCACTTCCTTCTTGTTGGACGGCGGCCTCATATCAAGTATGGCGCTGATCTTCTCTGGGTTTGCCTCGATTCCGCGCTGGGTCACCATAAAGCCCAGGAATTTACCTACCGTGACCCCAAAAGTGCACTTCTTAGGGTTCAGCTTGACTTGGAAGCGACGGAGGTTGTTAAAAGTTTCTTCCAGGTCAGAGATGTGATCGGAAGCACGGGTGCTCTTCGTCAGCATGTCGTCCACGTAGACTTCCATGTTCCGGCCGAGTTGGTCATGGAACACCTTGTTCATCAGCCGCTGATAGGTTGCTCCACATTCTTGAGGCCGAAAGGCATCACCTTGTAACAGTAAATGCCTTTCTCTGTCACGAAGGAGGTGTGCTCCTCGTCGCTGGGATCCATCCTTATCTGGTTGTATCCGGAGAAGGCGTCCATGAAGCTGAGAAGCTCATGACCAGAGGTGGAATCGACCAGCTGGTCAATTCTTGGCAAGGGGAAGCTGTCCTTTGGGCACGCCTTGTTGAGGTCAGTGAAGTCTATGCATATCCTCCAGCTCCGTTTGCCTTGCGCACCATGACTACGTTGGCCAGCCAGCTCGGGTAATGCGCCTCCCGGATGTGGCCGGCGCTATCAACTTGTGGACCTCTTCATCAATCGACCTTTATCGGTCGGGGGCAAAGCTCCTCTTCTTTTGACGGACTGGACGGTGGTGCGGGTCGATGTTAAGTTTGTGGGATGACTTCCAGAGAAATGCGGGCATGTCGGATGCTGACCAGGCGAATACGTCCGAGTTAGCCCGCAGGAAAGCTAAGAGGCGCTCCCGGTCCTCCAAGGGAAGGAGTCGCCCACACGGACGTCCTTGCCGGGTCATCGCCGAGAGGAAAGTCAGGAGGTGCTCGGCGGGCTCCCCTCCTTTGGCGGAATCTCTAGGGTCAGACGCCTCCAGGGCCGGATCGGCCTCCAGAGGGCTCGACGCCACATGGTAGCAAGGTAAGACCGGGCTTATCTCCCCACGCATTTCTCCAACTCCCTCGCTGGTGGGGAACTGCACCAATAGATGTCGGGTGGAGATAACCGCATCCAAAAGGTTCAGGCCGGGATGCCCAAGGATGGCGTTGTATGCCAAAGGGACCCTCACAACCAGGAATTTCATGATCACGGTGCTTTGGCATGGCGGGGTTTCGGCCGTCACGGGCAAGGATATTTCACCCTCGACCCTCACAGAATCCCGGTGAATCCAACTAGCGGGGTCGCCACGGGCTGAAGGGAGTCAACAGATAAACCCATTGGAACAAAGGCGTCGTAAGTAAGGATGTCAGCTGAGCTGCCACTATCAACTAAAATCCTTTTTACAGGGTGTTTGGCGATCGTCATAGCGACGACTATGCCTTCATTGTTTACATTTTCATTACAGCAGTCTCCCCCGGGGCATTACATTGTTTAGAGCATCCTCCCCCTCGGCCGCTTGGACGCAGAGGCCGTCCCCCAGGACAGCATCCCGACAGTCCGCTCCGTGAGTGTTGTCGACGGCGGCTTGAGCTGGTGGAGGCCCCATGATGGCTAGCAGCGGCTGCGGCGTCTTCTGTACATACTTGCCGAGGTAGCCCCGTTGGATGAGCTCCTCGATAGCCATTTCAAACTGTAGCAGTTGTCGGTGTCGTGGCCGTAGTCCCGGTGGAATCGACAGTAGCGGCTTCTGTCGCGGGACACACCCTTCTTCATTGGGGGAGGACGTTGAAGGTAGGGCTCGCCCTCGATCTCCATCAGGATGTGGGATCGAGGGGCAAGGAGAGGGGTGAGCTTACCCTCGTCGGGGACAGGGCTCCGGCGCTGATTGTCGGACCGGCGAGGGGGTTCGGATCGCGATGGCAAGGAGGTCCGCTCGGCTCAGGGCGAGCGGATTTGTGGCTGGAGCTTTTCGAAGACTCCCGACGGGTGAGGTCGGCTTCATCTGCCCGGATGTACTTCTGGGCCCGGAGGAGGAGGTCGGAGTAGGAGCTCGGGGGCTTCTTGTCCAGGGAGAAGGTGAAGCGGGACGGAAGAAGTCCCCGCTTCAGCGCCAGGGTGGCCACCGCATCATCGAGATGGTAGACCTCGAGGGCGGCGGTTTTGAATCGGGACATAAAGTCTCGCAGGGACTCTCCTTCCTTCTGGCGGATGGAGAAGAGACTGTCTGCCACCCTTGGGATCCGGCGGCAGGCGTCAAAGTGGGCCAGGAATGCCCTCTCCAGCTCCCAGAAGGAGTCTATGCTATGGGGGGACAGGCGTGAATGCCACGCACGGGCGGCCTTCCGCAGGGTCGCAGGAAAGGCCTTGCAGAGAAGGGCGTCTGAGGCACCCTGGACTTGCATCATGGCCTTGTAGCTCTCGAGGTGGTCGAGAGGGTCGGTCGTACCATCGTACGGGTCCACTTGGGGGAAGCGGAACCTGGAGGGACTGGTTCCTCCAGGATGCGGCGAGTGTAGGAGGACGAGTGTCAAACTCTTCCTCCGACTGGTGGTTTATCTTCCTGACGAGCTCGTCGAGGCACCGGTTGTACTCCTCCAGGCGCTCCTCCGCCTGGCGGTTGATCGTCGGAGCCCTCCGGGAGGGCTTGGAGGAAGAAGAAGAAGAGGAAGCAGAAGACGGAGACGGAAGTTGGGACTTCCGCCTGGGTTCCTCGTGATGATGTGGCTTGGGAGGAAGCTCGCTGGGGCCGTGGCCGGGGGACCATGGCCACTTGGAGGGCTTGCGGTGAGGCTTCCTGGGGAAGCTCGACGTCGGCCGGTCCCTCGCCGGGGGGAGCCTCCCCTCGCCGACATCTGGCTGGCGGGGAGCAGTCTGTGCTGGGTGGCCACGGACTGCTGCTGCTGGAGTCCGTGGACCATGGCAGTGAGGTTCTGACTTGCTGGGAGAGGGTTGCTAGCTGCTCCGCCGTCTGGACAGCGGCGTCCGGCGGCGGGTTGGCAACAGGAAGGCTGGAAGCTGGGGGATTGGCCTCCTGCTGTCCAGCCGGCGGGATGAGCCTAGCCGGACAGCTGACAGAGGCGTCCCGAGCTCGCGTCACCACCATGGCTTCTGGGAGAAAAGAGGGGACGACGGATGTAGCTCCGGGAGATCGTTCGCTACTTTTTCTTAGTGCATCCCCCTTCCTGGCGCGCCAATCTGATGCCGCTCGATCACCCCTCCTTGCAAAGAAGTCCCAAGACCGGAGAGGGTTCTCCGGTGAGACCCTCCGACGCCCAAGTCAGTGACAGAGGTCACAACAGAGAAGGAGCTCGAGAGAGCTCTTGAGGAGGGAGAGACCTCAGAAGGATCAGATAGCTCCTTTGAGAGTTAGGGCATCGAGTGCGTAAGATGTGCGTACCTGGTTTTCGATGTAATTTACCCTTTTATAGGGGTTGACGCTGGCATGATCATGTGGGTCTGCGTCCCATCGACCGGCGGGGCCGTTGAATTATCGGATCTGACGCTATCGGGCGGCGCATATGGCGTAGCGGCGCGCATCGGCGCTGTCGGGCAGTGCATGTCGCGCGGTGGTGCATGTCGCCGCGGTGGCGCGCATCGGTGCTGTCAGGCGGCGCGTGCTGTCGGGCGGCACGCATTAGAGAAACGGATTTTTGAATCGCTGGGGCTGATCTTGGCGGGAACCGGAGGTCCCGTCTTATTGGGGCTGAGCTGGGTCGTCTTAAGATGGCTGGGGCCTACCTTGCTGGCAAGGCAGTGCCGGTGTGGGGCCGAATCGGTGGACTTGGAGACGACAGGACTGAGTCGGGCCTGCCTGGGATGGCCCTGGCCGACTCGGTGGACCGGAGGCGCCGGGGCCGAGTCGGGCCTGCCTGGGATGGCCTTGGCCGACTCGGTGGACCGGAGGCGTCGGGGCCGAGTCGGGCCTGCCTGGGATGGCCTTGGCCGACTCGGCGGACTGGAGACGCCGGGGCCGAGTCGGGCCTGCCTGGGATGGCCTTGGCCGACTCGGCAGACTGGAGATGTCGGGGCCGAGTTGGGCCTGCCAGGGATGGCCTTGGCCGACTCGGCGGACTGGAGACGTCGGGGCCGAGTCGGGCCTGCCTGGGATGGCCTTGGCCGACTCGGCGGACTAGAGACGCCGGGACCGAGTCGGGCCTGCTTGGGATGGCCTTGGCCGACTCGGCGGACTGGAGATGCCGGGGCCGAGTCGGGCCTGCTTGGGATGGCCTTGGCCGACTCGACGGACTGGAGATACCGGGGCCGAGTCGGGCCTGCCAGGGATGGCCTTGGCCGACTCGGCGGACTGGAGACGCCGGGTCGAGTCGGGCCTGCCTGGGATGGCCTTGGCCGACTCGGTGGACTGGAGATGCCGGGGCCGAGTCGGGCCCGCCTGGGATGGCCTTGGCCGACTTTGCGGACTGAAGATGCCGGGGCCGAGTCGGGCTTGCCTGGGATGGCCTTGGCCGACTCGGTGGACCGGAGGCGCCGGAGCCGAGTCGGGCCTGCCTGGGATGGCTTTGGCCGACTCGGCGGGACTGGAGACGCCGGGGCCGGGTCGGGCCTGCCTGGGATGGCCTTGGCCGATTCGGCGGGACTGGAGACGCCGGAGCCGAGTCGAGCCTGCCTGGGATGGCCTTGGCCGACTCGGCGGGACTGGAGATGCCGTGGCCGGCCGGCAATGTGCCGGGGCCGGCCAACTTGGAGAGGCCGTGGCCGAGTCGCCTGGAGAAGTAAGGGCCGCCTGTCGTGGAGACGCCGGGGCCGGCTAGCTTGGAGGTGCCGTGGCCGGCCAGCAATGTGCCGGGGCCGGCCAACTTGGAGAGGCCGGCCTTTGGCGGGTGTCGGCCTTTGATGTGCCGGAGTTGACGCTGAGTCCGTCGCTGGAGTTAGAGTTTGGGCCTTTGGGGCCGTCGCAGGAGCTGGCGTCAGAGTCTGGGCCTTTGGGGCCGTCCAAGAATTTCGTTTTTCATGGGATCAACTGGCCCCATCAAGTCTTATTATTTCACTAGTATCCTAAGCTAGAAAATATGGGATTGCTAATCCCATCCCATCCTCTGTGTTTATTGGCAATCTCATTTCATCCCAATCCCATCGATAATTCAAATGCACCCTAATTTCAATTGACCTAGGTGATGGAATGCAACATTCTTACAATATGAAGGATTAAATTATAACAATTGAAAGTTTGATGATTCAAATGAATTTTGAGAAAAAATTTGGGAACCAAAAGTATATTTTTGCAACCTCCCCTCCCAAAAAAAGAAAAAAGAAAAAACTCGATAGTTTATGACCACTTGACAAATAGCTAAGGAATAATTTTAATAATTTGATCACTTATTGGACTGGTTAAATGATCCATTTAGCCATTGACAAGTCCATGAATCTTGAAAAGTAGAAAATCTTTTGATGATTTGAAAAATAGCATGATTCTCTCCCCTTCCTGCAGATTACGTTAGGGTCACGAGATTCAGTGAACAGTTGAACCAATGTCAAGTTCATGAACCTTGAACAATTAACAAATCTGAAACATTTGGATGGATCACCAGCTTTAATTTTACTTGAGCAAAGATCACCAGAGATATCCTTCAAGTTGCAGATGATAGTTTTCTAGTTTTCTTCTCTGAAAGTCATAAGGGTAATGAGTACAAATAAATTACTGTGGCCGGCCCAAGAGATCACTTCTTGGGACTGCTGGAGGAAGACTAACTTATTTTCTAGTGAAATTATGGAGCAGAGCTTGGAAGTATGGAACTCTGTTCCCCTTTGGTATCAAATTTTGGGACTTGCTTGTGATGGTTTGACTAACTTTCTTTTACTTGGAATGTGAGGGACTAAAAGGGCAAGAATATGGTATGCTTCAATTGCATGCTAGATGGTATTTGTCCTGATCCTGGAAGTTGAGATTTTATCAGCTCAGGCATGGACTGGCATGTTTCACTTCATTTATTTTTCTGCAAGAATTTAAAAACTGTTCATTTAGGCTGCCAAAATGGACTTGACTGCTTACCCTGAAATCTAAATGAAATCTGAAAGGAAGAGACGCATTCGAATCTAGACAATATCTTGAGAACAGGGCTAAGAGTATTTGAAGTAAGCTTGACCTGAAGAGATGAGAAAATTTAAACTGTGTTCTGGCCTCAAAAGCAAAGCATTTCCTTGATTTGTTTGAATTCATGTTGTCCCAGTCCATGATCCAACCCTTTTCTTAACTTGTTTGGAATTACATCTTGCTAATCCATAACCACAAAATCCAATATGACCAATTGAAGCCCATAACCTCAAGTCTTATCTTGAGCACTAAATCCTTCCGAATTACTTTGAGTCATATTGTGGTATGTGGAATGATTTTAATCCAAGAGATGCATGGCAAATTTGTTCACTCTTAGTTATTATATGACTGTTGGCTTACTGCAGGTATAATGCCATGAATACTTATCCATTTGATGTTGGATAACTCGATGGGCAGTTACATGCATACTTTTACCAATTGTTCAAATCACCTAAAAAGCCTTAAATATATTTTGTTAATGTAATTTTAAATGAAACCTACCCTTAATCAATCATATGAAGTCATGTTCCTATTAGTTAATAGCTTAAATATTTTTGTTGTCGTATCTAGTCTTTGTATACAGGGGGACAGAAATCCACAGATATTCATATAAATTATTTTCCCAAAAAGTAATCATCGGTATTATTCGAGATGCATTTCCTGTATTTCTTTTTTCTTTTTATCAGTACTCCTACCTTTTTTTTCCCCAATGATAAGGATCTTGTTATTTTTTCTCTGTTATAGGTCACTTAGTTGCCTTCTCATTGGGCAACAGTTGTCAAA
The DNA here is from genome assembly GCA_900491605.1 of Calamus simplicifolius. Taxonomy (NCBI): domain Eukaryota; kingdom Viridiplantae; phylum Streptophyta; class Magnoliopsida; order Arecales; family Arecaceae; genus Calamus; species Calamus simplicifolius. Next base: position 213,178 of record UESW01001957.1, on the reverse strand, counting down.
TTCAACAGCTTGCCAATGAAAGAGCTATCATGTTCACATTCTCAGTATGCTTTCTCTCAACATCTGTTGCTTGCCCAGTTTGCATGACCTGAACCACATCCTTCAACCTAGTGCATGTTGCCAAGAACATGCCTGCAATATTATGTAGTTCTTTCACCTCTTCTATTCAGAGCACCCTCCAAGAGAATACTAGGGGCGAGGTGGGACCTCTTTCATCATTGGCAATGATTGGTTCATATGGCCGGTTGCCTTTCTCACCCATATTAGACTTTAAAGAAGCCAATGGACTATGGCAGGATGGAACCTCTGAGAACTCAGGCATGTTATCACAACTGATTGCCTTCAGGACCACTATCCTCACATGCCAGCCCATCAACTGACCCTTCTCTCTCTCACAGTATTCCATGTGGGCATTGTATAGTTGCAGCTGACACAAGAAAACAGGTCAATAGAACCTGACATGATTCAAATATCAAGGGAGGATCACTGGATTATTAAAAGCACAGATTAGCAGGTCTGGTTAGTATTATTTATGAAATAGAAACCATGAATAACGCCTAGTTTGGCTATAATTTTAGAAGACAAGCTCACTAGATTGCATATTAGGTCTACTGACAAGATTTGCTAGGCCCAATTTGGCCTATTAACAGCCATTAATGCAATTATTAATCACCTCGATTGACCTTCATTTTACTAAGGTGGCCTACTTAAGCTATCCTCTTATATATTTGAAGCTTTTTGTCTTGCCAACACCTTACCTTAACAGAGAACGAATTATACTGCCAAAAGTTAATGAATCTGTCGAAAAATGAAAGGAACCTAGTCTTTTCTTAATACCAAAATCTTTGCTTGCAATAGAGCCTTTAGCAGAGCATCCATCATCTTCAATGAATTGGCGCAGAGTCTTGATGTCAAGTATTCACTTTGAAATGATTTGCCAGAATGACTGACTACTTTATTTTAATCTAACAGAAATCCCTGTAAGGTTACTAGCATTTGATATTCTAGGTACTAGGGACTCCTTCCAACTATAGTTTAAATTGTCCCTTTTTCAAAATAAAAACAAAATATGAATGATTCTCAAATAAAGTTGACCTATGGTAGCCTAACTATCTCACTAGCAAACTCTATATTATTTTTTTAAAAAAAACTTCTATTGTGGGGCTTAGTAATTATTTGCATCGTGATCTTCCTTCTAAATATGCGCAAATTATGTGCATAAAATAACTATTAGATGTTGATGTCAGCTCGTATTTTGAGAAAAACGTGTAGTTGAAATTTAAATGTTTAAAGTAAACAATAATTTTTGACAAATGAATGTCTGCAATTATAAGGCATGTGTTTACTGAATTTAAAAAATTATAAAAATAATGTATTGAAAGAATAAACTGCACATTTATAGGTTATCAAAGATCATTTGAAGAAATTTTTATTTAATGACCAATTAATCAGTAACCTTGTTTAGAATCATCAACGTAAAGGAACACAAAACCCAACCGACGATCAATGCATGAACCAGCTGAAGACTCAATATTGTAATCATGCAGCAGGAAAATGGAAAGAGGCAATGAACCCTAACATTGAAGTCCTAAAAAACCTCTACTTTATAGATTATAACTCCATGAGAAGCCCAAGTTTACTTCTTAAAACATGTCATGCGTGTGTGGTGAATTGTGCTCCTTATGGTGGGTGAAATGCTATATATAAACAATGAGTATAGATATGGATTGATATAATTTATAAGTATTTTAATCTCTCTGTCTCATAAACATTGAAATTATTATTATTATCATGTGATGCACCTAGGAAAGAGCATTAAGATTATGCGACTGCCACTGAGCACACATTTCCTTAAAACCATCACCACCAACAATGCATTACATAAAAGCACATTTCACGCCCCAAGATATTACTTTGAATAATCTAAGAAGGTGCAGGCTGATTTTTTGCTTTCTAGAACATCTAAATCCTATATTATGTAAGAAAGATATGTCTTGCCACATGCAAGCCCAACATGGCAGTTTACTAACACTCTCAACAGTATTCGACCAACCAAATTAACCGAACCTGGTCCTCAAGAGGTGGTCTGGTGTTAGGGAATGAAATCAGTGAGGGATAAGGTCACCCACATTCAAATGTGGGGTAGGGTTTAC
>UESW01001957.1:0-208151 GCA_900491605.1 Calamus simplicifolius | reverse complement strand
CCAACAGAAGATAACCTCCAGTTGGCGGGTCTTATCTCCCACCGGGGTAAGCCATTTCCATACATAGCCAAAGTTTTGCTTGGTTTCGTTTTCTTTCTTTTTTTTTTTTTGACCTTGACCGATATCATGCAGCTATGAAGATCTCGACCCATAAACTCCTGAAGGCCGTTTCCAAGAAGAGGGCCCAGAAAGGGCCGAGTGAAGGCCAGCAAGCCCCGGCCCCAAAACGCCCGACAGCTCGGGTCCCCAGACCATCAGCACCGCAAGACCCCTCGGTCGCTCCGGAGATCGACCTCACAGCCGACACCCTGCCAGAGAGGGCGGCGACCGAGGGGTACCACTGGAGGAGCCAACTGCGGAGGAGCCGGCAGTGATGGAGGAGCCCGCAGTAGCGGAGGAGCTCCCTACCCCTGGTGAACCGACTCTACCTGAGGCAGTCAGGAGCTGGGGCGAAGGACCGTCAGGGACAGCAAGCCCACCCCTGAGAGGACGCCGAGGAGCAGCCCGCACGTCGAGTCGAGAATGCTGAGGCAGCCGAACAAAGCAGGGCCAGACCAGGGCCGCCCCGGGACTCCATCCTGAATGACGGGCATTGGGCAGAATGGGTCCTTCTCCAATCTTCATGCCCGAGGTCCTGGAAGAGCTTAGCCACCTGAAGGCGGGTATGTTCTTCCGGGAGTCCTACGAGGCCCTTGTCAAAGTAAGTGGTCCTGCCACCCTTTGCTTTATATTTCCCCCCTTTTCTTCTTTTTTTTTTTACCTGGAGCCTGCATGTAGCTTGCGCATTCCCTAAGGGCCGCGAGGGAGGTGATCCATGGTGGGAAGGCCCTTCTGCGTGAGGCACAGAAGGAGACCGAAGAGGCCCGGCACCGTGCGGAGGCGGCTGAGGGGGCGCTAGAGTCGGCCAGAACCGCTCGGGCCAATGAAATAAGGGCCACCGAGAGCCGAGCGGAGGCTGAGGCCAACCGTCTGCGGGCGGCGCTCCACCAGATGATGGAAGCTGAAAACGCCGTGATGGCCAGAGACCTGCACATCTCTGAGCTGACCCTGGCCATCCAAGAAATCAAGGGTCGGGCGGCCGCGGCCGGAGAGTAGGGTCGGCGAGGATAAGGCAAGGGCAGCGGAGGAGAATGGAAAAGGGGTGGAGGAAAAGGCAAGGGCAACGGAGGAGAGGGCGAACCAAGCGAGGTGAGCCGCGCCGAGGCCGAGAGGGCTGCAGCGAAGGCGGAGGAAGGAGCTCGGGCCGTTGAGGTGGAAGCCGCCGTCGTGGCCAGGACCGCCGGAATCATAGAAGAATACAAAGCATCCGAGCGCTTTGCAGATGACCTGGCAGAAGCCTCAACGGCGGTGTTTCTTCAAGGGTTCCAGCATGGGAAGGAGAAGATTGCTAGGGACTTGAGCTTTCCCCAAGCCCTGGAAGTCGATCACTTCTCGGATTCGGCCCCCTCCGATGATGAGCCCGCGCCAACTGAACCATGAGCTCCTTGTATTTTTTATTTTTGCAAGTCCGACTATGTCGGTTTTGTAATCACTTCAAATTAATGAAATATCTTTTTCCTCCAAGATAATTGTCTATCTGCGACCCATATCCCAAATTCATTGGTTGATGATGCGGACCTCTCGGTCCTATTAGTGCCAGAGGATAACTCTCGATTCATGCGTGAATTACTCCATCTTAGCCATCTAGGACCAAAACTCGGGCCAGGAAGGATAGGCTTCCTGGGGTTGAAGCACCGGACTTTGGAGGTTGAAGTAGGCGGGTTCCTTAGGACTGATGGCACACCGCTCTGCATGGCGGGCCTTGTGCCTGGCAGGCACATGGATTTAGGTGCCGACGGGGGTCAGACTTTAGAAGCTTTAGGTGCCGACGGGGGTCGATGGCTGGCTGGTCCAGGGCTTTAGGTGCCGACGGGAGTCGGACTTTATGCCTGGCTGGTCCAGGGCTTTAGGTGCCAACGGGTGTTGGGCTTCATGCCTGGCTGGTCCAGGGCTTTAGGTGCTGACGGGTGTCGGGCTTCATGCCTGGCTGGTCCAAGGCTTTAGGTGCCGACGGGGGTCGGGCTTCATGCCTGGCTGGTCCAGGGCTTTAGGTGCCGACGGGTGTCGGGCTTCATGCCTGGCTGGTCCAGGGCTTATGTACCGACGGGTGTCGGGCTTCATGCCTGGCTGGTCCAGGGCTTTAGGTGCCGACGGGTGTCGGGCTTCATGCCTGGCTGGTCTAGGGCTTTAGGTGCCGACGGGTGTCGGGCTTTATGTCTGGCAGGTCCAGGGCTTTAGGTACCGATGGATATCATGCTTTATGCCTGGCTAGCCCAGGGCTTTAGGTGCCGACAGGTGTCGGGCTTCATGCCTGGCTGGCCCAAGGCTTTAGGTGCCGATGGGTGTTGGGCTTTATGCCTGGCTGGGCCAGGGCTTTAGGTCCCGATGGGTGTCGGGCTTCATGCCTGGCTGGTCTAGGGCTTTAGGTGCCAACAGGTGTCGGGCTTTATGCCTGGCTGGTCCAGGGCTTTAGGTGCCGACGGGTGTCGTGCTTCATGCCTGGCTGGTCCAGGGCTTTAGGTGCCGATGGGGGTCGGACTTTATGCCTGGCTGGCCTAGGGTTTTAGGTGCCGATGGGTGTCGGGTTTCATGCCTGGCTGGTCAGGGCTTTAGGTGCCGACGGGGGTTGGGCTTTATGCCTGGCTGGTCCAGGGCTTTAGGTGCCAACGGAGGTCGGGCTTTATGCCTGGCTGGTCCAGGGCTTTAGGTGCCGACGGGCGTTGGGCTTTATGCCTGGCTAGTCCAGGGCTTTAGGTGAAAGAACTCAGGAGCTAAAATTGAAATTTGTTAATATGGAATGAGGGGTGAAGGCCCAAAAGAATACAGGCACGGTATTTAATGTGAGAGGAGAGATGCTCTAATGATAATACCGACGAAGGTCATCTGCATTCCACGTCCGAGGAAGTGGCTTCCCATCAAGCTATTCAATCTTGTAAGCTCCATGACGGAGTGTCTCGACGATCCGATAGGGTCCTTCCCAATTCGGGGCTAGCTTGCCCCCCTCCGCCGGCTTTAAGACTTTAGCCCGTCGGAGGACCAGGTCTCCCGCCAAGAAAGTCTTGGGACGTACGTGGGCGTTGTAGTATCTGGCAGCTCATTGTCGATAGACCGCCATCCGCAACCGCGATTGGTCCTGCACCTCCTCCACCAGGTCAAGGTTGGCCCGCAGCCGATCCGAGTTATCTTTCTCATCATACGACTCCACCCGAGGACTCGGGGAGCCTATCTCCACTGGGATAACAGCTTTCGACCCGAAAACCAGGCTAAACGGAGTCTCTCCTGTAGGGGCTCGTGGCGTTGTATGGTAGGCCCACAGCACATTGTGAAGCTCCTCCACCCATCGCCCTTTGCAATCATCCAGCCGGGTTCTCAATCCTTGAAGAATGATGCGATTGGTCACCTCGGCCGCGCCATTAGTCTGGGGGTGTCCGACGGAAGTGAACCTCTAGTGGATGCCAAGCTCGGCGCAGAACTCTCGGAAAGGCGCGTTATCAAACTGCCGACCATTGTCGGTGACTAAGGTATGGGGTAGCCCAAACCGGCATATGGTGGACTTCCAAAAGAAGGATCTCACCTTGTTTTCAGTAATTTTAGCAAGGGCTTCGGCTTCAATCCACTTGGTGAAGTGATCAACGGAAACCAAAAGAAACTTGCGCGGCAAGAGCAGCAAACCGATCTTCCTGAAACTACTGTACCGGTGCCAGTGTAGGTGCGTCGGTTAGAGGGGCTGAGGGGCCAGCTGCGGGCTGATCAGCCCTTTGATGCTGCCCCCCAGCGTGACTGACGGTGGCCTCTCGTGCATGAGTCGTCACCATTGTTTAAGAGCTTGAGGAGGGAGAAGTCAGTAATAGGTTCGAGGCTATACTCTTCTTCAATCCCTCCTTCCTGGCACGCCAATCTGATGACGCCAAGTCACCTTCTTCGAGCGTCAGGGAAGACAGACGTTCTTCTCTCCGGACCCCTACAAGAAAAGTCCCGAAGACCGGATGCTCGGTGGGGACCCTCCGACGCTCAAGTTAGTCACTTGGGATCAGACGAGAACTGCTCAGCAGAAGGGAGCTAAAAACAGTTAGGGTTTTAGCTAGTAGGAAGAAAACTAGAAAACCAGAGTTCAAGGATCCTACTCACAACGCGGGCGCATGCTTTTATACATGTTCGAATGTCCCATCTTTTCGTTCCGGAAGATTATTGTCATACTGTCACTGTGCGCACCGGAGGCGCCCTGCGTTACTTGTCAATATGGCTTTATAGGTGTCTGGTAGCCACGGTTGCATTCGGTGTGCGCCGTTGCTTGACATGACCGCGCATAATTGCAAGTGGTAGCGAATCGTACTCCGTAATGGGGCATGGTCATGCACAATGACACATGCAATGCACCATACGCCGTTATGAGGTATGGCCGCAAGCAGCCACGGGCGCACGGCGGGCCGCGTGGGTGCGCCAGGTGGCCCGAAGTTGTCGTTTGGTTCAAAGGCCGGTTCACGTACTGAACGTTGCCCCCGCACCTGAGACCGGAGGGGGTCTCGGGGGTGAGATGACGTTTGTGCACCCCGAGACCGGAGGGGGGTCTCGGGGTTGAGATGCAGTGGCCTCACCCCGAGACCGGAGGGGGTCTCGGGGGTGAGATAATGCTTGTGCACCCCGAGACCGGAAAGGGTCTCGAGGTTGAGATGCAGTGACCTCACCCGAGACCGGAGGGGGTCTCGGGGGTGAGATGATGCTTGTGCACCCCGAGACGGAGGGGGGTTTCGGGGTTGAGATGCAGTGACCTCACCCCGAGACCGAAGGGGGGTCTCGGGGTTGAGATGCAGTGACCTCACCCCGAGACCGGAGGGGGTCTCGGGGGTGAGATGATGCTTGTGCACCCCGAGACCGGGGGGGTCTCGAGGTTGAGATGTAGTGACCTCACCCCGAGACCGGAGGAGGGTCTCGGAGTTGAGATGCAGTGACCTCACCCCGAGACCAGAGGGGGTCTCGTGGGTGAGATGATGCTTGTGCACCCCGAGACCGGAGGGGGTCTCGAGGTTGAGATGCAGTAACCTCACCCCGAGATCGGAGGGGGTCTCGGGGGTGAGATGATGCTTGTGCACCCCGAGACCGGAGGGGGTCTCGGGGTTGAGTTGCAGTGACCTCACCCCGAGACCAGAGAGGGTCTCGGGGGTGAGATGATGCTTGTGCACCCCGAGACCGGAGGGGGTCTCGGGGTTGAGATGCAGTGACCTCACCCCGAGACCAGAGAGGGTCTCGGGGGTGAGATGATGCTTGTGCACCCCGAGACCGGAGGGGGGTCTCGGGGTTGAGATGCAGTGACCTCATCCCGAGACCGAAGGGGGGTCTCGGGATTGAGATGCAGTGACCTCACCCCGAGACCGGAGGGGGTCTCGGGGGTATGATTATGCTTGTGCACCGAGACCGGAGGGGGGTCTCGGGGTTGAGGTGTTCGGGGTCTTACCGGATGTTCGGCAGAGCTAAGGGTTGAATGACTCCGTGGAGATGGAGTCCTCCAGGTGGACGCTTGACGGAACCAACACTGATGTTGGATAAGGAGGAGGTTCCGAGGTTAGGGGAGGACCTCCGTTAGCTACAGTTACCATTTATTCTAACGGCGCTGGATCAGCCACATCAACATCTAATTAATGTGAGCATATCAAGCGGCATACGATTCGATGATGTGCTGCCATGCCATCAGATGACACCAAAGCTTTGCTTGATCATATGAACAACCCAACTTAATTGCCTCACAAACCCAGCCCTTCTCAATCCACCCGGTGGGGAGCCGTGGCATTCTCTTCTTACCTTTTTAGCCACCCGTTTCCTATGTCCTGCCATCTCTTTGCCGTTTGTTGGCTGAAGGTTAAATTTGATGGTGGATTATGATAATTACTGTATACTCATACGGTTTGACCTCATAAACATATAAGGCTATTCGGCCAAAGCTTGAGTTACCCCAAATCTTTCATATGAACCACAAATTATATACAATAATAAAAGAGTACTGTGACTTATTCTGTTATTAATGCAATTATAGATATTCCCCAAAGACCTTTTAATATATTTATCTAAACAAGCCAACTAGTCTATAATTATGTAAAGAATCATCCTTACCTCTAAATGATCCTCTCTGATCTTTTATCAAAACAATTCTCCGCTCTTAGATCTAAAGAAGAAATAAATAACAATAATGCACTTGATAGCTAAGTAAGTAACACTTCACTTTAATATAATTGGATTAGTCGGTATCCAATATTTTAGTTTGATAAATATATATCAAGAAATATGAAAGTTATATATATATATATATATATATAAGAATCATAAATATGTCTTTTCAATTGTATGAATCAAATAGCACATTACCTTCCTATTAAAGTAAAATATAATATATGAGATTCATGTGATCATTGGTAGATATAAAATATCGATTCAAAATATCAATAAAATAATTAAATATTTAATCTTAAATTTCAAAACCTCAAATCCCTTTTTCATCTCTCTAGGTAAAGAATACAATTGTATTTAATTTCTGTGGGGTAAATATCATGACCACACTTAAGCTTGAAAAGTAGGTCTATATCAAATACTAATACTGTAGTTAGTTCATCGTTGTGCTATGCTTGCGAGGGCAACATCATATTATATGTACATCGGCTAAGAGTCTATGCATGTATATAAATATCGATCTTTTTAATATTGCAATCTCATGATTATTTCTACTATTTGTAACATAAATAGAATTTTAAATATTCATAATTTATTATGCCAAAAAGGCATAGAACAAATTTATAAATAACATATTCAAGAAATACAATTTTCTGTTTAATCTAATAGTCTTAAATTAAAGGCGGCATAAGTTGATAGATGAATTTAGATAGCCAATTCATGAACATAATTCACCGCAACTTAACTTATGAGTCATAAAATATAATGTAATATAGAAAATTTATAAATCTAGAAACTCATAAATTCATTGATGAATAATGACTCACATATCAAATAACAAACCCATAGATATTTGTCTTTAATGGCAATTTTAATAATATCTAGGCAGTTGAAATTCATGACAAATTTATAATGATGCACTTTTGTTTAAATCAATTTTAATAATATATTATTAATAGGGAGTGCTACTTACCTCATGGATGTTCACAGCATGTTAAACTAACCACTTTATCTAAGTTCCTTGGCACCTAATAATTAAAATCATTCAGAGATCAAATTAATATTATGCTAAAATATCTGATTATTTCTTAAATTCTTTCGAAACTTGAATTTCTAATTAATGCTACTTTAGCAAGGATAACACATTTTTCCTTTCGAGGATGCATGATCAAGTCAATTTCCTACTTTTAAGCATTCATAGCCATATTATTATTTCTAAGATGCTCCAATTCCTGTAAGACCCATTGACCAACGGCCCTTCATACACATTTTACCTTTGACAAATACCAAAAAATTTCTCCAGGTCAAAAGATCCAAATCAACGATCATAGCCACTGAAACGTTGCTGGGTAGCTTAGGAGTTATACTAAATATTTAGTAAATGAATAATTTTATTCATTGTAGTATCTAGCAAACAAAGGATTAGGAGTATGCAAAGAGGTATAATTAATAGCATAAAAGTTAAAAAGTTCCTCAGCAAAGCCTATAAAGAGTAGTCAGGTTTGCTGAATCAGTTTTCGTGATTCGTGGGTTGAATGATGCGATGTTAACGATTGAAGGATTCGGCCTTCTTGACTCCTCTGTTCCTCTAGCCAAACTGTATTATTTGGGTTGATATTTTCTATGTCATTCGTAGTCTGGGCATCCGTAGACTTATTATTGAGGGAGATTCTATCACTGTTATTCGCTGACTTCAATAGGACTCCTGTGACCCTGTCAACCAATCCCTTGATCTGCAACATTCGGTCTACTCTTCAGGATGCTTATAACACTCAGATTTGACATATTTACCGAGAAGCCAACTCAGCGGCAGACTGGATCGTTGCCTGAATGACTTATCACTCTGGTTTTTAAATCTGAAAGTAGGGTGACTCGTGCCTTCTAGTCCTTACTCAAATCTTGTATTCAGATATCTTGGGTTTGACTCATCCTAAAGTGGTATAATAATCTGTCTGTAATAAAAATTAAAAAAAAAAAGCCTATAAAGAGTATGGCTAAGTCTATGTGTTCAAGTCATGAATTAAAATTTTGATTTCACTGTCCACACTTATCTCCTACTTTATCTATGCTTTACTCATCAGGTGGCAGCAGTCAGGATTGTCTCCCAAATTTGAAGTCGTAAATTTACTTGAACAACATGATCGGTTTGAATTGCCAATGAGGTTCGATGTTTGCTCTCAACAGCTCTATTGTATTGTAATTTATCCATGCATGGTTTAATTTGATGAATCAACCTCCATTCTCGAAATCATGTCAAATTTTTATCAATGCACAATTGCTTTGCTTTATGATTAAATTGGATTCCTACAAGAATAATTAAATCGTGCAACAAGAGAACAATGGAATCAATTAACTGAACATGGTTTACAAGTCTAACAAATATCAATGGAAGGGCTTGGTAGTACTAAGAGGAAATGAAATACGATATCTCTTTGTCAAGGGAATAGTACCACAATAGGACATAAAAGGAACATTTATTTCAAGTTGAGACTTATTTAAGCTTTAAAAAGGTGCCTAAGATGGATTCTCGAGTCGTCGGTGTCAATGATTAGAAAGTCTTATTTGAAGAGCTTTTCTTATTCTAATAAGCAACTAACTTTGGCTAATTGACTAACTTATATCAAATTAAAACCCAATGATAGAACCACAAGGTGCATATTAATCGAGAGAAGAATTTACTGGGGAGTGCTACGTACTTACCTCCCCTTGCTGTAGATTCACTTCTGGAGGGTAAACAAAAATTTAATGTTTGGTTGATGCAGTGAAATGGTTTCACTTCAAAATTAATCATTTTCTTTATTTTTTTTTAGTACAGACGAATGATCACATTATCCTAATGCGAGTCAGTCCTGATATATCAGAGTACAAGATTTACTTAAGGATGAGAGACAGTCATCCTGATTCCATATCCAAAATCCCGCATGATGGACCATAGAAGTCGTCATCCAGTCCACCGCAGAATTAGCTTTCCGATAGATATGCCTGAAAGCTCTCTCTACTCCAGCATTTTCATCTATATTATCTTTTTTTTTTTTGAACAGTAGCTAATGGACAATGAGCTCTTTTAATAATCCTATGTGTTTCTTGGTCTCATAATCAATTGCTTCTGAATAATAATATGATCGATACATATTTCTTAATGATCATTATAGAAATAATAATTCGAGGTTTCAGTGCAAATACTGTGGCTGTTAACTATATAATTCTACAATCTGATCATGCTACTTCTGCAATGAAACTTTTATGACATCTCATAAGTTTATATCTACGATTATAGCATAACACGTATAAGCGTTTTATTAAACACCAAAACTATGTACATGACAGTTCGATAAACATCTGAAGAGACCATTTCATAAATAAACACAAAGCTAGTTCATTATCACCTTTTAAATGACCTAATGAATGCTAATACATTTCCCTCAACACATGAACTAAGGACAGCCCCAAGCAATGGTTCTCTCTTATTAGCACTTATGCTTAATGGTGCAACTTAGGCTCATAAAACTCGGATTTTTCTCAACCCTAACCCTATTTATAAAATATCAACCCTAACCCTAACCCTATTTGTAAAACCTCAACCCTAACCCTATTTTAAAAATCGGGTTCGGATTGAGTTTCGGATTGAAATTCGAGTTGATGAATAAAATAAAATAAAATATTTTTTCAAAGTAAATAAACATCGAATTATGATCCCAAAGATGGAAAAATAAAATCCCTTGCCGAACGCATAAGCTGGACTCGGGGCTTTAACATTGTATTAAAAAAAAAGTCTTACCTAAAACAAAGAAGAGGAGGAGGTGTTGTAAACAAAAAAGAAGAGGCGAAAATTGAAACGAAATATGCGGGTGATCTGCCTTTATGTTTGTCCTTTTTCTCGCCTGCGATCGATAGCCTTGCCCTCTCGCCCTCAAGTTGGCCATCTCGTTCGATCCGATTGGTGCTTTCAACGCCTCCAAAAATTGGTGCCGATAAGCTACCCCCGTTCGGGTAACCCTCGAGTTCGGGCTATCTCAGGTTCGGGTTGCGGTCAACCCTAACCGGGTCAATTGCAAATCGGACCGAGTTAAACCCGGATTTTTGGGTTCGGATTGGGCAAACATGAATTTAAACACTGCTATAAATCGGGTTTGGCGGGCCGGGTTCAGGTTGAACCTGGCCCAAGTTACACCCTACTTATGCCCATACTCCTTGGACTCCTCAAATTTGGGAATTGCAATAGTATAGCCGTATGCTTAATTCCACTGCGAATGTAGTATTCTTCAATTGACTTCAGTTCTTTCATAAGGCAGCGAGCAGACTTGGCCAATGAACTCACCTTCGTAAGAAGCTGTTGTTAACTAAGAGATCATAATTAAGCCATTACCTCCAAACTTTAAGATGCCCCAATTGGAGTTATATAATGAGACCTTTAAACCTATCAACCATTTAAAAAACTTCAAAGCTTTGATATCGTTATATGATGCTCCAGACTCCATACCATAAAGAGCTTTCCTAGCATCCCAAAAATAGGTAGCGCATTTCTAGTATTCAAGTCTTTAACCTGCCTTAATTAAATCCTTCAAGTAGTTGAGCCAATTATTCAACAATCACTTTATTAACTGACAAAAGCATCGAAAGACCTCTATGAGCCTAATATTAGTCAAATAAAGGAAAAATGAGGTATTGAGGAACTATATCAAATTGTTCAACTCTAAATCCCTGGAAGTTTGAATCTAGACTCCTCATTAGCCATCATAGCTCTTATAAATGGCTTGAGAAACTCTAGATTCTACTTCTCTCTAATAAAGTGCCAGCCTAAAAATCTCATAGAGCTATTATCCTAAGCTGATAAATATATTAATGCTAAAAAATGCTTACAGCTTAGAAAAAAGATAAGAGGCAAATAAATAAAAAGTGTCAAGAGAAGGACCAGAAAGCCAAAAACACTTGGAAAATGTCCTGTGGAACTTAAGAAACTTTTGACCTAAGACTCCTCCATATATATTTAAAAGATACACTCCTCTAAATATGCCAAGGTGTAAGATCTTAATGCAGATCAATAATGAAAATTACATCTGTTGGATGATGAAATTAAAGTTCAACACCATGAGGAGAGATCAAGAGATACATGGATCAGGAATGCTAGCATTTGAAGGATAAAATCAAGAATATCATGCAGAGAGGATACTTCAATTGATATGTCCAGAATCACCAGTAGTCTGAACTAGCGAATCAAGAAAGATTTGTGTCAAAATGAAGACCTAACAACTAACCTCTATTTAATGCCATTGTTATTATTCATGGTGGATCTATTGCATGATGAGAAAGTTCATCTACTTAAGAGGTTTAAGCATAACAAATATGGCTAGTTGGGAAGCCCTCCAAAAATGTACAAACCAAACCATATCTCGTTCTTTAATGAAGACCTAAAAGAGGTATGAACCTCACGTGATAATGCGTTGGTCATATCAACAACTATTGCTAACTACTAAATAAAGAAAATATTAGTAAACAATGGTAGCCCAATGGAAATCCTCTTCTATAATGTTTTCTAGAGGTGGGCATTAGAATCAACTAATTGAATCCAATAGAAGCTCTATTGATCAATTTCACAAAATAGTCTACCCAAATTGAAGGAATAATAACCTTAGCAATGACCAATGAAGAAAACCTATCGCAAAACCATTAGAGTAAATTTCTTGATCATTAAGGTACCTTTCTGGTTACAATACGATCCTAGGTTAGCTAAGTTTAAATGTCTTGAAGGCTATATAATCAATCTACCATCTTCTGATAAAGTTTTCCATCGATTGCGGTATAAGAGAGCTCAGGAAAGACCAAGCCATAACTTGGTAATGTTATGTAGTGATCCTTAAAGAGAAATATCAAATTAAAGTACTATCGATAAAAAGTAAGAGACCTTTGGATACTGGTTAAGTGATCGATCAAGCTGAGTGAGTTCAATATTCAATATTGACCCTGCCAAGCAATGAAGGCACAAGTCCTAATCAATTATGCCCTTGAAAGTTGCCACTAGATGAGTTGAAAATCAATGAGCTATAGGAGTCACGACAACAACTAACTTGAAGCCTGTATATGGATAGAACCTCTAAAGAACCTAAGCGTATAATCAGATTGATCCTCATTAATTCTGAAGGAACCGAACTAGACTATGCTCTTAAATTTAAATTCAGAGCTTCGAACAATGAAGCCAAATATAAAGCCCTCATCATTGGATTAACACTAGCCTAAGAAGTTGGAGTAGTGCAGCTAAATACTACAATAATTTTTAGCATGTAGTCAGCTACATTTGAGAAGAGTATGAGGCAAAAGAGCTCAATATGTTGAAATATCTAAGCAAGGTAAAAGGCTTTGTTCCAACCTTTGAATACTTCGATATTCGATTGGTCCCAAGGTTGAAGAATATTTGAGTAGATATCTTATTCAAGCTAGCCTCCATGGAAGGTGAGGACTACCGAATAATCTTTCTAAAAGAGCTAATGAGTTCAAGCATTAACAAAAAAGAGACAATCTATATTAGACAAGAGCCAAGCTAGATAGATCAAATCGTCATTTACTTTAAAGAAGGTCGGCTCCCTCAAAATAAGAATGAAACCCAAAAGGTCATAAAAAGAGCAACTCAATATGCCTCGATCGATGGGGTATATTATAAAAATCATTCATCCTACCATACCTGAGATGTCTCTAACCTCCTAAGGCTCAATATATTCTTTGAAAAGTCCACAAAGAAATCTGTAACAATCATCTGAAGGTAATAACTCTAGCCTATAAAGTACTTTAAGAAGGGTACTATTGGCCCACTATGAAGGAAGAAGCGGCCTAATTTATTCAGAGCTACGATCAATGCTAAAATATCTAACAATATTGCTCCAACCTATCATACAACTGATCCTAATCAATAGTTACATTATTATTTGCTTAATAGGGGATAGATATCTTGGAACCTCCCTTCAATGCAAGGGCAAAGGAAATTCCTCATCATCATCATTGATCTCTTCACCGAATGGGTAAAAGCCTAGCCCTTAGCTTGAATAACCAAGCAAAATACCAAAACTTCGTTTGGAAGCCTATAATCCATCAATTCAGAATTCCTAGAGTGCTGATGACCAATAATGGGAGGTAGTTCAACAATAAGTGATTTAAAAAATTATGTCAAGATCTCAGCATAGACCATTGATTCACTTCAATTGTGTATCCTCATATTAATGGATAAGGTGAGCTGGCCAATCGAATAATTCTTGAAGCCTTGAAGATATGGTTCGAATAAGCTAAAGAACTTTGGGCAAAAGAACTACTTATTTGAACCTACCAAACCACAAACTAAGAACCCACTAGAAAGACAGTTCAATTTAGCCTTTAGTATTGAAGTCATAATTCTAGTTAAAATAAAAATGCTAAACAATTAAATTTAAGAATTTCATAATGTAAATGACCTTATAACCAACCTCTACGTTATAGAGAAAGGTCAATAAAAATCATAAATCAAAGCAAACATCTACCAATAAGGAGTCACAAGATACTACAATTAAAGGGTCAAAGCAAGTCGGTCTAAACTTAGAAACCTCGTGCTGAGAAAAATAGTGGCATTAGGTCGAGCTAATGAAGCAAGAAAGTTAACACTAAATTGGGAAGATTCCTTCTTTATCCTAATTTAAAAAAAAAAAAGATGATAGTTTGGCTTTTTCTCAATTGCCTCTAAGTTGTATCAAATGGGTAAGGTCTTTCATTTAGATAAATAAAAAAAATCTTTCGACTTATGGATAGAGGTCAGGCTATCGTTCAAAAACTTTTTATCCTTTCAAGTACCAATGCACCACTAAGCCATCTCAATAAGGTGCTCCTTGATAACACAAAGAGTTTGAAATAGATCAAGAGAAAGAGAAACCCTGAGCAGAAACATACACTACAAGAATCCTGCGAAGTAGTAATGCCATTTTGGCATTGCTAATAAGTAAAAGGCATTTCTAAAATAGGTTAGCAACATAACAGCGATGCTGAAAAAAATGATCACTAAACTACCGATTGCTGAGGAATTTAGCGACACCAATGTGGACGCATCGCTAAGTAGCGAGATCAGGATAAAGCGTCGCTAATTTGCGATACCAAAGGAGTCACTAACTCTCAAACATCGTCATTGTATGGGCGGCAAATGACTAAAACAGTGACTAATTAGGGACGAAGCATAACGTCGCTATGAAGCATAGCGTCACTAAATTAGCGAGAACAGTAGCATCGCTAATTTAGTAACGCGGAAAATGGCATCGTTGTTTGCTTTTGATATTAGCGACACAACTACGTTACTAATTCATCATAAACATTAGCGATGACACTATTTGTGTGACTATTTGTTTGTCGAGTTAATGACACAAAATGCATCGTTATTTTCTTTATTATAATTTTTTTAAAATTTTTATTATTGTTTATATAATATACATTAAAAACCTGCTTAAATAATATAAAACTATAACTAAAAATAGAAAATCACAAATAAAACATAAAAATACCTTGCTTTTAAAATTAAAATAAAGTATACAAAATAGTGGCATATAACTCCTGTTCACAATACAAAATAGCAGTATATAAATATAGTACTCATAAAATATAAACATGGAATGCAAGTTCATGAGATCAAATCTAAAAATATCAATGCTGATCAGCTGGAGGGTCATCAGGAGCTAAAGGTGGAGCAGAGAATTATGTAAACTGTGACAATCTTAAAACTAACTGATGCATCTCCTACAACTCCTATTCATAACGAAGGTGCTCTCTTTGATATTTTCATTGGATGTTCACGATCTTGGCCATAAACTCAAATCTAACATGTTCCGTGATGGAACACTCCATATCTTCATACTTAGCGGTGTCACCCTGACTCAAGAAGAGAAACCACCTTGGAAGAAAAATGTAGAAGCTTAGGCTCCCAGACCGTAGACTCTACGATCCTTTGGCTAGGCGCCAATAGCTTCTAAAAAGATGCAACGACAAAAGATTGATTGTAGACCCTCCGTCCTCTAATGGTTGTGTGGCCTGAGACATTAGCTCATCCACATGAGCCTATAAGAAATACATAGAAAATAATATGTAAGCCAAATTAAAACAAATAAATTTATAATTAACACATCATATTTCTAATGATTTACTTACTCCAACTTGTGGGAGCGAGTGTCGACCCAAGACCCATCTTTTTTTTTTTGTATGGGTCGCCTTAAATAGCTGTCATTCCTCCGATTCGACGCCTTCCTTTAACTTATGAGAAATAAAATTTTAAATTTGTAGTTGTGCTCATTTAAAAAATTTTATCATTAATACGTATGCAAAATAAATAAATTTATTTACTTACAAAACGACTTCGATGCTTCTCAATAAAAATGGATCCTGCTGTGTGACAAAAAAGACCAGTGCCTGGACTAACCTTCTCAGATCAATGGTTCAAGCTAGTTGTAGCCGACTTTCTACGCCGGTCTAAATCAGCCTACTTTTATTGCCAGCTAGCCCATACTGCATCAGAGATATGAATGAAGCATTTCGATGCTCTCCGCTAGTGATATAAATTATCAAAGTATCGGCTATCAATGAGTGCATTCCAAGCCCTTTTAATAAGAGGAGTCATAACTGGATCCACTCGAACTCCTTCTGCAAACAAAATAATAGTTAATATACATATTATAATATAATTCAGCATAATGAATGCATTATAAATATAATTTAGCATAATATGACATGATAAATTCAATTAACCACCATGCAAACAGTATATAAATACATTTTACATATAATTTTATATTTCAACAGAAATACAAATCAAAGTAATCAAAATGTATTTAATAATGAGTGCAGCTGGCTAATATATTAAATGTATAAATTTTAAAGTAAATTACATTTATATAAATATAAGTTACGTACCTAAAACTCTATCCAATAGAACTTCCTGACCTCCTGAGTCATGTGGTCCCAACAGTAGCCCTCGGGGTCTGCACACTTCTTAAATATATCTGTGATGTATCTTAAGGCAATATGTCTCTCCATAAATATATTCAAATAGAGTAAAAAGTAAATAAAATTTAACCATATAACAATTGTATGAATTAAAGAAAATAGTATGAATAAAAATATACACTTACTTGCTATCAACCAATACAAGCCTTTTTCTCCTGCTAAAGGAAGTATGCTCGCTTGACAATGGTCCAACAGATGAACCTGGCATGTCATCAATAGACATATCATGCAAATGTTGCTCCAGTACGAAGGAGCTCTCATGTGATACATTAGAAGGGGAGTCATCGCTGCCCCTATCAACTGAATGCTTCCTAGCTATGGATCGACCATAACCCCTCATAGTACTGTACATATAAAAGAATTATAATGAATCATCTTGAATAATCAAAAAAGCATACAGTATTAATTTTGTTTGTAAATATAACCACATTTATAAATAGTCATTCGAAAGGGTTTCTATCATCAAGGTTGGGTTCTTTGCTTAATTTTGTCTCAGATTGTGATTGAAATTCATCTTCTTCATTATTGGAATCCCCATTGGCATTCTCAATTTCAAGTAAAGTACCAGTTGGATCATTAAAGACTGGATCTATATCAAGAAAATTATCTTCAAATACATGTACTGTCGTTACATATTCTTAAAATTCTGAGGATTCAAGTGTCTGCGTAGATAAGCTTTCAGGCATATAAATGATCGATCGTAGATTTATTTTACTAATAGCCTACCAATCTCGCTTGTTATTCTGTAGGTTTGGATATGTCGAGTAGTACACTTGTTGAGCTTAGGATACTAGAATAAATGGTTCATATTTGTTCAACCTTATTCTATTATTTACTTTGACAAAATTATATTCTTTATATACTTTTGTCCCCATATTTGGAGTTGGATCAAATCATTCATAAAATATTTTAACAACATTATTGGGTGGCACTACCTCCTTTATTAACCTAGCAACTGCATCAAATGTTGCTTCAGATAAGTGGTATTCAGCCTTAATGTTTAACAATCGAGATGTTACAGATAGCTGGGAATGGTTTTCACACCCAGGCCACAATTGTTTATTTGCAATACGTAGCATGTCATAGAAATATTGGCTTTTTGGATTTGGCTGTTCATAAAATTGGCTTGAATTTAATTTTGAGCCCATTGCTTCCATCACCATTACTGCATATCGATTTAAGTTTTTATATGGATTATAATTCTTTGCTGTCATATCATAATTATCTACTGTCATGTTATAATTCTTTTTGTTTCATAAACTGTTTTTGCCTCTGATTGCTTGATTCTTTCATAACCTCAGTTTCCTGATAGTACCATACTTAGTAACCAAGCACAAACCCCTTTTTACAAAGATGGATTTTAGCTATTTCAACATCCCTGTATGCTTTACTCTGACACTTCCTTATATTACACAAGCATCTAATTTTAAGTCCATCCATCCATCCCAATTGACTACATGCAAACGGAATAAATCTCTCTAATCCATTGAGAAATTTTGGATTAAAAAAATTATCCTTAACCCAATCCTAATTAGCTAGAAAACCGTAGACCCAAACCCAAGCAAAATAGGGTTAGGTCAAGTCAGTTTTTTGGGTTGGTCAATTTTGCCACCCTTAACTGCAAGCAATTCCAAACTACACAATATATTACGGAAAAGCGGCAATTTTCATAAATTCCCATCCTCTTAACTAGGGCAAATGGCGTCCCTGTTTAAGCAAGGATTGCATCATCCTTGGTCATAACTAATGAAATATACATAAAGTTAAAATTAACTAGTATGAGTTGGAAGACTAAAAAAGAAGTATCAATACATTGGTCCCTGGTAATAATGTGTTGTAGGAGGTGAATCACATGGATTGTAGCAAAGATGCAAGGGTGATTAGCAAGAATCAGCTCTCATACAACCCAGAACAAACTGAAATTTAAGTCTCAAAATCTGGCTTTGCTCAAAATACTCAGTTTCATAAAATTAATCAGGACTTTTCTAGATGTTTGCATTTGCAACAAAATTTAGGTTACACAATTTCCAATCTATAACCAAACCTGTCAGCAACTTCTTACCCAGAATACATGGCATTTATTCAATTTCCCAAGATTATTTTACAACTTAGACAAGGATTGAGATTGAGGTTCAGGATTGGCACAAAACAAATTAGTGTAGATAAGAGGTTTCGCTTCCATGATAGTCAAGTTTGGCTTTGTAGCACCAAGTATAAATGGACTCGCAAAATTGCAGCTTGTAACCATGGAACAAGGGAAAACTCTTGCAAACAGAAACTTTGAATGGTTCAAAGATGTCTTTTAGAGCATAGAAACTTTGAATTCATAAAGATTTATAGAATGCTCAACCTCAGAAGCAATAACAATCACAAACTCATGTATAACGAATCATGATCAACTCAAGATAATCTTATGATTAGCAAATGGAAAGATTAACACGTTGATTTTCGGCAACCAATTTTCAGCAAGGCTTCCAACCATCCTGGCTCTTATTTTTTTTAATTAAAAAAAAAAAAAGAAGTTTACATACCATCTAAGACAAATCAAAGTTCAATAACTCCATAAATTCAACTCAACAAGCTTCTCCAAGATATGAGTTGTCATGCGACAACATAATTATGGTTCATAAAATGATATATGACAACATAATTATGGTTCATAAAATAATATATGACAACATAATTATGGTTCATAAAATGATAAAGGGAATTGCTAATTCTACATCATACAACCAGTTACTATTCAGCAAAGCATAAACAAATATATCATAATCTTCTACTCTACGATGAACAAGAAGACCTCACCTCAAAAATATGTAGATTGTTTTAATTAGCAACTACATGTTTCAAACTTGATGTGATATAAAGAAACTAGAAAATGCTTAGCTGAGTGCTTCATAATATATCCATCCCATTACAGAACAAGAAAAAAAAAATAGCGTGAATTCTAGAAGAAAGAATAGTTTCATCTATTGCATCTTAGTGTGCCTTCAAGTGTAGAGTATCTTTTCATACCAGTGCATGCCATATGTTGGCACGAAATAGTAAAACATGAATGCCACCTAAATCTGTTGAACTTGTCCAATGCTAGCATCATTGCTCAAATCTGTTTTGTTTTTCTGAAAGAATTACTCAAACCAAGTTGAAAGAACATTTATGGAACTTTATCATATTATGAGGTAGTTTTGCCTAACCCTTGTCTAATGAGAAACAAGAGCTTCCTAATTTACTTGAGACTAGCACATAATTTGGAATACACTGTGATATGGCTGATCCAGCATCGTCAGAATAAATGATAACGGCGACTGACGGAGGCCCTCTCGGCCTCCTGAGCCCCCCCTCTCGGTGTCGGCCTCAAGCCACAGCTCCCGAGCCTCATGAACAGTATCTCAACCCCCGAGACCCCCTCGGTCTCGGGTTGCATGAACAGTACTTGGCCTCGAGTTCCGCCCTCGGCCTCAAGCCACAGCTCCCGGGCCTCATGAACAGTATCTCAACCCCCGAGACCCCCTCGGTCTCGGGCTGCATGAACAGTGCTTGGCCTCGAGTTCTGCCCTCGGCCTCAAGCCACAGCTCCCGAGCCTCATGAATAGTATCTCAACCCCCGAGACCCCCTCGGTCTCGGGCTGCATGAACAGTGCTTGGCCTCGAGTTCTGCCCACGGCCTCAAGCCACAGCACTCGGGCCTCATGAACAGTATCTCAACCCCCGAGACCCCCTCGGTCTCGAAATGCATGAACAGTGTTTGGCCTCGAGTTCCGCCCTCGGCCTCAAGCCACAGCTCTCGGGCCTCATGAACAGTATCTCAACCCCCAAGACCCCCTCGGTCTCAGGCTGCATGAACAGTGCTTGGCCTCGAGTTCCTCCCTCGACCTCAAGCCACAGCTCCCGGCCTCATGAACAGTATCTCAACCCCCGAGACCCCCTCGGTCTCGGGCTGCATGAACAGTGCTGGGCCTCGAGTTCCGCCCTCGGCCTCAAGCCACAGCTCCCGGGCCTTATGAACAGTATCTCAACCCCTGAGACCCCCTCGGTCTCGGGCTGCATGAACAGTGCTTGGCCTCGAGTTCCGCCCTCGGCCTCAAGCCATAGCTCCCGGGCCTCACAAACAGTATCTCAACCCCGAGACCCCCTGGTCTCAGGCTGCATGAACAATGCTTCGCCTCGAGTTCCGCCCACAGCCTCAAGCCACAGCTCCCGGGCCTCATGAACAGTATCTCAACCCCCGAGACCTCCTCGGTCTCGGGCCACCTGGCACACTCACGTAATCCGCCGCACATCCATAGCAGGGTGCAGCCATACCTCATAACGGCGTATGGTCCATCACCTGTCTGTCACTATGCATGGCCATACCCGTTACAGCGTACGGTTCACCACCTGCCCGCAACTGTGCGCGGTCACATCCAGCGGTGGCGCGCACCACATACAACCAACGGCACGAGACACCTATGAGGCTGCACTGGCAGGTGATGCAGGACACCTCCGGCATGCACGGCGACAGTACGATCAGTCACTGTCAGCCTCATCTTTTGTCCGTTATTGAACGGGGCACCTTGAAATCAGCAATCTATGGGAATGGAAGGGTGTATCTTCGAACAGGTATAAAACATACGCTCACGCTGTAAGTAAGATCCACGAACTCTGGTTTTCCTAGCTCCTTCCGGCTAATTAAGCCCCAATTGTCTAGCTTCCTGGGGGCTAGACAGTTTCTCTATTCTCGAGTGACTAACTTGAGTGTCGGAGGGTCCCCACCGGAGCATCCGGTCTCGGGGACTTTTCTTGCAAGAGTCCGACGAGGAGGACGTTTCCCCTGCGCTCGAGGAAAGTGACTTGGCGTCAACAGATTGGCGCGCCAGGAAGGGGGTGAAGAGAAAGACATCGAATCGGCAATCTGCAACCTCTCTCTCTCGAGCCCTTGAGCTATGGTGACAACCCGTGCGAAAGGGATCTCTGTCAGCTGCTGGGGGGCAGCGCCAAGAAGTTGATCCGTTGACGGTTGCCCCCTCAGCTCCCCCGGCCGTGCCCGGCACCGTCGCGTCTTCAGGAGGCTGGACCATCCGCTCCCCCGATCGGTGTCCCTGTGCCTCCTCCCCAGTAGCTAGGAAGACCGGTTTGCCGCTCTAGCCATGCAAGTTCAATCCTTGGCGGGCGGTTCAAGGCCTGCAGCACTAGCAGGTGGCCCCGCGCAACGGAGCCGTATCCATCGGTTCTGGGGGTGGTGCAACCCAGCCAGCATTCCTTCCGAAGGAGATCACCAGTCCCGGAGGCTCGCCACCGTCATGCCTCGCCCAAACCCCCCCACCGAGGAGCCTCTAAGAGACCCCGATTGCCTTCTGCCACGCCAGTATTTCTCCCAAGCGGCGGCATGGGAAGGAGATGGAGCGCCCCCGCCGACATCGCCGTCACCCTTCCCCGTCCTCAGAATCCTCGGGAGGGGTCCTTCGATGGCAGGATAGCCCCGAGCCGAGCGTCGACTCGACGAGTATAACCAGCGGTTGGAGGAACTCAGCCGCCGAATCACTCACCTGCCAAGGCGGACTATGACAGCCGGCCACCGCTGTCCCGCCGCATCATGGAAGAGCCCATCTCCACCCGGTTCCGCCTCCCCCAGCTGGATCCGTATGACGGAACCACGGATCCCCTGGACCACCTGGAAAGTTACAAGGTTCTCATGCAGGTCCAGGGGGCCACCGATTCGCTCATGTGCATCGCCTTCCCTGCCACCCTGAAGAAGGCCGCCCAGGCTTGGTACTCTCGCCTGCCGCCGCGGAGTATTGATTCTTTCCATCAGCTGGAAAGAGCCTTCTTGGCCCATTTTGACGCCTGCCGAAAGATTCCAAGGGTGGCTGACAGCCTCTTCGCTGTCCAGCAGAAGAGCGGCGAGTCCTTGCGGGATTACGTCGCTCGGTTCAAGGAGGCAGCCCTGGAGGTCTACAATCTTGAAGACTCAGTGGCCACCTTGGCCTTGAAGCGAGGGCTCCATCCGTCTCGCTTCGCGTACTCCCTTGACAAGAAGCCGCCCGGATCTTACGCCAAACTTTTGACTCGGGCCCAGAAGTATATCCGCGCCGACGAGGCTGATTCCTCTCGGTGCAAGGCGAGCGGGAGTGTCCTCAAGAAGTCGACCCGCCCTGAGCCTGTCGAAGTTCGACCCAGGAAGCCCGAACCTCCCGCCGACAGACAACCATCCTCGAGTCCCAGCACAGAGAGACGGGCCCTACACTCCTCTGCTCGCCCCTATATCGCACATCTTGCTCGAGATCGAGGGAGAGTCTTATTTTCAGCGCCCACCTCCGATAAACCCAAAAATCCCCCGCAACAAGAACCTTTACTGCCGCTATCACCGGACCATGGACACGACACCGACGACTGCCGCCAGCTGAAAAAGGCGATAGAGGATCTTATCCAGCGTGGCCATCTGGAAAGTTCATTCGAAGGAACAACCGGATACTCCTGGTCAGTGCCTCGCCGCCGATGATCGACAATGCTCCAACCGAGAAGACGTGGCGATGATTTCTGGGGGCAGGCGGCCCGCCCAAAAGGCCGAGAGGGAGGGGGAGTTAGATCCTGTAATTCCTTTTTCTAAAAAGGACTTAGAGGGGTGGTGAATAAAAATGATGATAGCGTCGTCGTGTCCATGACGATTGCTAAGCACCCTGTAAAAAGAATTCTGGTTGATAGTGGGAGCTCGGTGGATGTTTTGAGTTATGATGCTTTTGTTCGCATGAACCTGTCGCCCGACCTGCTCCGGCCCGTCGCCACGCCCTTGATGGGGTTCACTGGAGACTCCGTGAAAGTTGAGGGAGGTCACTCTTCCGTCACGGCTGGCATGGCCCCGCAAAGCACAGTCTTCATGAACTTCCTGGTGGTCCGAGTGCCCCTCGCCTATAATGCAATCCTCGGGAGGCCTGGGCTCAACCTTTTGGACGCTGTCATATCCACTAAGCGACTCCTCGTAAGGTTTCCCACCAGGGAGGGAGTAGGGGAGATGCGGGGGGAGCAGAACCCACCTCCGCTTTGCTACCACATGGCCCCCAGTCCGCAGGGGGTGGTGCCTGCACCTGCACCGGAAGCGCTAGACCCCCGGGACCTAGAGAGAGGAGAGGCCGAGCACCTGCTTGCTTTCCCTCTTGGGGAGGACCAAGCAAGGACGATTCGGATCGGAGCCCTACTCCCGGAGGAGGCCCGTGACCAGCTCCTGCTTTCTTGGGCTAATGCTGATGTCTTCGCCTGGTCGGCGTCCGATATGCCCGGCATTCCGAGGAAGTGATTACCCACCAGCTCAACATTAAGCCGGAGTGCCGACCCATTCGGCAAAAGAAGAGGAGCTTCGCTCCTGACAGGCAGAAGGCCATGGAAGGAGGTGCGAAAGTTGTTGGCAGCCGGTCATATCCGTGAGGTGCACTACCCCGACTGGCTGGCGAATGTCGTGATGGTTCGCAAGGCCAGTGGGAGCTGGAGGATGTGCATGGACTTCACCGATCTCAATAAGGCGTGCCCCAAGGATAGCTTCCCACTGCCCGGATCGACCAGCTAGTGGACGCCACGTCCGGGCACGAAACTCTTAGCTTCATGGACGCATTTTTGGGGTACAACCAAATCAGGATGAACCCAGCTGATGAAGAAGCCACCTCCTTTGTTACTGAAAAAGGGATTTACTGCTACAAGGTGATGTCGTTTGGGTTGAAGAATGCCGGAGCCACCTATCAGAGGTTGATGAATAAGGTCTTTGAGGACCAGATCGGGCGTAACATGGAGGTGTACGTGGACGATATGCTGACCAAGAGCACCAGTGCTGCTGACCACGTCGCCGACCTCGCAGAGACCTTCAACAACCTGCGCCGGTACCGGATGAGGCTAAACCCCCAAATGTGCTTTTGGGGTGGCAGCAGGCAAGTTTCTGGGCTTTATGGTGACCCAAGGGGGATCGAAGCTAATCCTGACAAGATTCGGGCTATCTTGGACATGAGGCCCCCAGCTAATAAGAAGGAGGTGCAACGCCTAACCGGGAGGGTCGCGGCCTTGAGTCGTTTCATGTCAAGGTCGGCAGAAAGGTGCCTGCCCTTCTTTAAGGCGCTGCGCAAGGTCAACAGCTTCGAGTGGACAAAGGAGTGTCAGGACGCCTTCGAAGAGTTGAAGCATTTTCTATCCACTCCCCCCTGTTGTCCAAGCCAAGGGGCGGAGAAGAGCTCTTTCTATACCTTGCAGCCTCCCCAGAGGCCGTCAGTTCTGTGCTCGTGCGTATGGATGCCGACGGAGTACAGAGGCCGGTCTACTACACCAGCAAGGTACTTCATGATGCTGAGACCAGATATTCCAGGACTGAGAAGATCATTTTTGCCCTGGTGGTCTCTGCCCAGCGCTTCCGACCCTACTTCCAAGCTCATCCCATCGTGGTGCTCACGGACCAACCTCTTCGGACCATCTTATCCCGTCCGACACCTCTGGTCGGTTAGCCAAGTGGGCCATCAAGCTGAGCGAGTTCGACCTATCTATTCGACCAAGGTCTGCCATGAAATCTCAAGTGTTAGCTGATTTCTTGGTCGAGTGTTCTTGGACCGAGAGATGTTCGAAGGAATCGCGTCCGGAGGTGCACGTGGAATCCTCCTCGATCGAGGAACCAGGGAAGGAAGACTGGATCTTGCATGTAGATGGAGCAGCAAATTCTCAAGGAAGCGGGGCCGGGCTCATCCTTGCGAGCCCCGAGGGAGAGGTGGTGGAGTACGCCCTTCGGTTTCAGTTTCGGCCACTAATAACCAAGCGGAGTATGAAGCCCTGTTGGCGGGAATGAGGCTAGCTGAGGAGCTCGGTGCGGGGCGTCTGAGGGCCTTCACCGACTCCCAGCTTATTTCTGGGCAAGTGACTGGGGAATACGAAGCCAGAGACTCGACCATGTCCCGCTACCTGAGCAGAGTGCAGTCCCAAGCCTCTCGGTTCTCTTACTTCCGCGTTAGCTACATTCCCCGAGCGGAGAACGCTAGGGCCGACGCGCTGTCCCGATTAGCCACCTCGGCCGACGGGACCCTGGGAAGAACGTATGTGGAGCACTTGCAGACCCCGAGCATCGAAGCCGGATGAAGCACTGCCGGTTGAACAAGGGCCCTCCTGGATGGATGCCTATGTCCGGTATTTGGCCGACGGCACTCTCCCAGAAGACCCTGCCGAGGCCAGGCTACTCAGACGGCGGGCTTCGAAATTCCTGATGATGGACGGGAAGCTTTATCGAAGATCATTTTCTTACCCGGTCCTTAAATGCATCGGACCAGTCGAAGCAGACTACATCTTGCGGAAATCCATGAGGGCATCTGCGGGAGTCACCTGGGGGGCAGGACCCTAGCTTACAAGGCCTTACGGCAGGGGTACTACTGGCTGACCATGAGGGAAGACGCGGCCGAGCTTGTTAAGAAGTGTGATAGCTGCCAGCGCCACGCCAATGTTCAGCGACAGCCGTCATCTCAGCTGACCCCCTGGCGGCACCTTGGCCCTTCGCCCAGTGGGGTATGGACATCTTGGGACCATTCCCCCCAGCCTCGGGCGCAAGTTCCTCCTAGTGGCCGTCGATTACTTCACCAAGTGGATTGAGGCCGAAGCCCTTGCTAAGATCACTGAGAGTAAGGTAAGATCCTTCTTTTGGAAGTCTATCATATGCCGGTTGGACTACCACACACTCTGGTCACCGACAATGGCCGGCAGTTTGACAACGCGCCCTTCCGGAATTCTGCTCCGAACTGGGCATACATCAGAGATTCACTTCCGTCGGGCATCCTCAAACCAACGGAGCGGCCAAGTAACTAATCGCATCATTCTCCAAGGACTGAGAACCCGACTGGATGATTGCAAGGGGCGGTGGGTGGAGGAACTCCACAATGTGCTATGGGCCTACCACACAACGCCACGAGCTCCCACCGAGAGACCCCATTCAGCCTGGTCTTCGGGTCCGAAGCTGTCATCCCGGTGGAGATAGGTTCCCGAGCCCTCGGGTGGAGTCGTACAGTGCGAAGATAACCCGGACCAGCTACGAGCCAACCTCGACCTGGTGGAGGAGGTGCGAGACCGAGCGCGACTTCGGATGGCGGTCTACCGGCAACGAGCCGCCAAATATTACAA
This sequence comes from Calamus simplicifolius, assembly GCA_900491605.1. Lineage (NCBI taxonomy): Eukaryota > Viridiplantae > Streptophyta > Magnoliopsida > Arecales > Arecaceae > Calamus > Calamus simplicifolius. Next base: position 181,847 of record UESW01001957.1, on the reverse strand, counting down.
CGCCCGCGTGCGCCCCAAGACCTTCTTGCCGGGAGACCTGGTCCTTCGGCGAGCTGAAATCTCGAGGCCGACGGAAGGAGGCAAGCTAGCTCCGAACTGGGAGGGGCCCTACCGGATCACCGAAGCACTTCGTCACGGAGCATATAAGGTTGAAGAATTGGATGGGAGGCCGCTCCCGGACGTGGAACGCTGACAATCTCCGTCGATACTATCAATAGTACATTTCCTTCTTACATTAAAACCGTACTTGTATTCTATTGGGTTCTCACCCCTCATTTCACATCAATGAATTTGAGTTCTAGCATCTCAGTTTTTACAAAAAGCCCTGGGTCAGCCAGGCACGAAGCCAATGTACCACAGGCAGAGCGATGTACCATCGGCTCTCACAACTAAAGCCCGACCCCGGTCGGCAAAAAAGCCCTGGGTCAGCCAGGCACGAAGCCCAGTGTACCACTGGCAGAGCGATGTACCATCGGCTCTCAACAACTAAAGCCCGACCCCGGTCGGCACAAAAAGCCTAGGTCAGCCAGGCGAAGCCCAGTGTACCACTGGCAGAGCGATGTACCATCGGCTCTCAACAACTAAAGCCCGACCCCGGTCGGCACAAAAAGCCCTGGGTCAGCCAGGCACGAAGCCCAATGNCGATGTACAATCGGCTCTCGACAACCAAAGCCCGACCCCTCGGCACAAAAAGCCCTAGGTCAGCCAGCACAAAGCCCAGTGTGCCACTGGCAGAGCGATATACAATCGGCTCTCGACAACCAAAGCCTGACCCTCGGTCAGCACAAAAAGCCCTGGGTCAGCCAGGCACGAAGTCCAGTGTACCACTGGTAGAGCGATATACCATCGGCTCTCAACAACTAAGCCCGACCCCCGGTCGGCACAAAAAGCCTGGGTCAGCCAGGCTGAAGCCCAGTGTGGCCACTGGCAGGGCAATGTACCATCTGCTCTCGACAACTAAAGCCCGACCCCCGTTCGGCACAAAAAGTCTAGGCCAGCCAGGCATGAAGCCCAGTGTACCACTGGTAGAGCGATGTACCATCGGCTCTCAACAGCTAAAGCTCAACCCCCGATCGGCACAAAAGCCCTGGGTCAGCCAGGCACGAAGCCCAGTGTACCACTGCAGAGCGATGCACCATCGGCTCTCACAACTAAAGCCCGACCCTCGGTCGGCACAAAAAGCCCTGGGTCAGCCGTCATGAAGCCCAGTGTACCACTGTAGAGCGATGTACCATCGGTTCTCAAACTAAGCCTGACCCTCGGTCGGCACAAAAGCCTAGGTCAGCCAGGCATGAAGCCCAGTGTACCATTGGCAGAGCAATGTACCATCGGCTCTCAACAACTAAAGCCCGACCCTCGGTCGGCACAAAAAGCCCTGGTCAGCCAAGCACGAAGCCCAGTGTGCCACTGGCAGAGCGATGTACCCGACTCTCGATAACTAAAGCTCGACCCTCGGTCAACACAAAAAGCCCTAGGCCAGCAAGGCACGAAGCCCAGCGCATCATTGGCAAAGCTGCGCGCAAGCAGCCCCTGGAAGTTTGAGTCCTAGCCTTCCGAGTCCGATGCTCCATTGGTCGCCGGGAGTCATATTCTCTGACTCTAGGATTCGGTCCTATGAGACTAAGTCGAGGTTGTTCGAAAATGAATTAAAGGTTATTCCTCAGCATCGACGAAGCCCCTAGGGGTCCCACGTCGGTAACCAAAGGACTTGGGGAAATGACACAATAGGATGAAGACAAATTTTGTCGAAGAAAAGAGAAAGATATTTCATTAACTCAAAGTGCTTACAAAACGCCGACCAAGCCGGACTTGCAAAAATAAAAAGTACAACGTGAAGCTCACGGCTCATCTGCGCATGCTCGTCGTCAGATGAGCCGACCTCGGAAAGACATTCCAGCTCGACTTCAAGGGCCTGTGGAAAGTCCAGGTCTCGGGCGACCTTTTCCTTTCCATGCGGGAACCCTTGAAGATACGCCTCTGCTGAAGCTTCAGCCAACTCATCCATGAAGCGCTTGGACGCTCGAAACTCTTCAATAACCCTGGCAGCCCTGGCCTCCACAGTTGCCTCCACTTCAGCAGCTTGAGCCTCTCTCTCTGCGGCCAGAGATGCCACATTATCCTTTTGGCCTCCAGAGCATGATCTCTCTCCTCCTCAGCTTTCTTTGCCCTCTCCTCGGCCTCCTTTGCCCTTTCCTTAGCCTCTTCGCCCTCTCCTCGGCCTTCCTTGCCTTCTCTTCAGCCTCGCCCGCCTGATTCTCAGCCATTTGGATGGTCACGGCCAACTCTGAAATATGAAGGTCTTTGGCCGCGACAGCGCTCTCGATCTCCATGAGCTGGCTGAGAGCCACTCGCAAACGGTTGGCCTCAACTTCTGCCCGACTCTCGGCCGCTCTTATCTCATCGGCCTGGGCGGTCTTGGCCGATTCCAAGGCCCTCTCAGCCGCTTCTACCCGAGTGCAAGCCTCGTCCACCTCTTTCTGGGCCTCCCGCATGAGGGTCTTTCCCCCATGGATGACCCTCCCTCGTAGCAGCCAAGGAGTTCGCAATCTGTAGGCAGACCTCATGTCAAAAAGAGAGGAAGAATAAAGGGGTAATCCAAAGCGAGAAGCTGCGAGTCTACTTACTTTGACCAGGGCCGCATAGGACTCTCGGAAGAATGTGGCCGCCTTCAACTGCTAAGCTCTTCCTGAACCTCGGGCCACGAAGATTGACGAGATGAGCCGCTCCGTCCAGCGTCCATCGTCTAGAATGGAGTCCGGTGCAGCCTTTTCCTGGCTCCATTTCCTCTCGCAGCCCTGCAGTTTCGGATTTGATGCACGGGGCTGCTTGCTGGTGTCTGCTCTGGAGACGGACCTGCAGCCCCCAACGGTCCCTCTCCCCAGTTCCTTGTTACCTCGGCAGGAACTGGTCCGCGGGAGGTGGGAGGTTCTTCTGCTGTCGCTGGCTCCTCCGTGGCCGGCTCCTCCACCATCGCCGGCTCCTCCACCATCGCCGGCTCCTTCGCGGCCGGCTCTGCTGTCGCTACCTCCTCGGCCATTGCCCTTTCAGGCGGGGTGTCGGCCATCAGATCAATCTTCGAGGTAGCCGGAGGCTCTTGCGGTGCAGGTGGCTCGGGCACCCGCACTGTCAAGCATTCGGGGCCGGTGCTTGCTGCCCCTCACTCGGCCCCTCCCGGGCCCTCCTTTTAGCCGCGGCCTTCATGAGTCTGCGGTCGAGATTTTCATAGCTGTGTAACATCGGCCAAGTTCAGTAAAAAAAATGATGAAACAGGAAGACTTTGACTAAGTATAAGGGAGACTTACCGCGGTGGGAAATGAGACCCGCCGACTGGAGGCTTTCCTCTGTTAGAAGCAGGTTGTACCAAGGGATATCGGTAGCCAACAGCTGCCCTAACACTTCCTTGTCACCGGGGTGGACAGTGGAATTTATATTACCTCGAAGGTTGGGTCCCCCCACCGGGGCCTAACTTGGTCAAGATTGGCAAAAAAGAACCGGGATTTCCACCCCTTGATGGGGAAGGAAGAAGAAGCTTAAGGACTCGGCCGGGTCGGGGCTGAAACAACCACCAACCCTTCTGAGCCCGAAGGATGTAAAAAGAGCGAAAAAGAGAGACTCTAGGGGTAATGTGGAGATGATGGTAGGACGACGAAGGCACTAACAACTCGGAGGGAGTTCGGGACCAACTGAGAAGGGGTCAGGGAGTAATAGTCGAGGAGGTTCACGAAAAAAGGAAGAAGGAGGGGTATGCGGAGGCCCACCCTCAGGAAAATCTCGTAAATGGCCATTCGGCTCGGTCGAGAGATATCACTCTATCGTGGGAGTCGAAGATAGAGCCCGACATCCGGGGGATTTGGTAACGGGCCCGGATGTTTGCCAAATCCTGGCCTGTCACCGTGGAGGCGACCCCTTCCGGGGATTCTGCCTCCACTGTGAGGAGGTGCCGGCCTTCACCTGGCGTCTCCTCGATGGGGCCACGCCAGCTGCCGCCGGATGCCTCCCTACGGGAGCCTCCCCGGCGACCCGCCGCCGGGCTAGGGGGATGCGGTCCTCTGAATCAGAGGACCACTCAGAGGAGGTGAAGGAGAAGGGGGAGAGGAAGGAGAGGCATGAAGCCTTCCAGGAGGAGAACGATCCTCTGAATCGTCCTCCGAGGTCCAGGACTGGGAGCTCATTGTTGGAAGAAGAAATAGAAAGTCTAGAAGAGACGAAGATATGACATGGGAAAGAAAATGGCGTACGCAGAATCTCAGATTGCAGGGAGGGCCAGGAGGCAGAAGGTCAGGGAGCCAGGGGAAGAAGATAATGGAAGCATGAGCAATATGGCCAGATTCAACCCCCACCCGAGTTTTACTGGATTTCGAATTATCCCGCCTTGTCTCGTCCGCCACGTGGACTCTCATCGTAGGCAGGGCTGCCTCGATGATCGCTTGGCGCATGGTACGATCCGCCTCCGGCCAACGATGAGACACCGCTGACATCATCATTATGATGGGTAATGATGGCATCACTTTTCGCACGGACTTCGGAGGATCAACCTTGCCTCGAGGACGATCGTCGCGGATCAGGTGGATGGTAGTGGCTGCCCTTTCACATCCCCCCTTGATGCCCATATAAAGTCATTGCAGTGCCCAGAGACACGTGTCCGAGGGCGGTTCTGAAGGATCCCAAGCGAAGACCATGGCCTACACGGCCACGACGTAGAGGATAAGTTGCAAGATGCGGCCCCAGTGACACTTATGGGCGCCCCTGATGCCCACAGCGCGCACGGCCGAAGCACATGACATGCCCATAGCGCGCGCGGCCGAAGCACCACAGCCATGCTATGGCAAGCCCACGGCCAGCACCCAGACTTGCCTTGACAAAGTGCCACAGCAAGACTTTGGCCACCAGCCTAGCCAACCAGTAGCAGATGATCAAGAGTGGCTACCCACAGCAGCCACCTCCGGCGACGGAGCACCACCAGTCTTAGCGGTGACCGAGCGGGATGTAACGAGCATGGCCTGGGGAGTCGGAGGAGCATCACCACCCATAGAGGAGAATGGCGGCGGCGCCACCGTCTAGGGCGGCGAACGGCGGCGAGATCAAGTGCATTATGGAGATATCTTCAGAGATTGATTTCCTTGTGGGGAGTGATTGAATAAATCATATCTTCTAGATTAGGATGTTTCTCCTAAACTCTAGAAGATTAGTTTCCTTTTCAGTTAAGTTGTTTTAGGCATGTATCGTCAAATCTCCTTGATTCTAGGAATTGTTTCGAATTGTTTCCTTAGAATCTTGAAGATTTGATCTAGATTTGATTTGATTGGGTTGGTAGGATTTTGGAAGCTCCTGAGGATGCCTATATAAGCACTCCTCAGGAGCAATAGGGGGAGGTTGTGTTTTGTAAGCTTAGAGAGCTTATGAATGTTGGCCCGGCATAGGCACGTTTATGCCAGTAAACTTGGGGGCTGATAACCTCTTAAGTTTGGGCGTGCTTGGGCTAATAACCCTTGTACGAGTGTTCTTGTGTTCTGGTGGTTCGAAGGACTAATAATCCTGAGACCACGTTCTTCGTAATAACAGTGAGGCATTCTTCATTTCTTGTGTGTTAGATCCTAATTACCATGCTCGTGTGTTACTGGAAACGGTTCGGAGGATCGATTGTGGTGTTGGAGCGGATCGCGGAGGAGTTGGTGAATGTTTTGGAGTCCTTGACCGGGACCCTAACAAATTGGTGCTTTCATTGAGATGAGTTGCTTGAAGATCTCTACGCTTCAAGCGGGGTAATCACGAGCAAACCTTACTTTGATTCTCTTCGTTGAGATTGTTATAGTTAGAAGTTGTTTGTTCTTGTTGGAGTTATTATTTGAGGTGGGGGTTCGATCTTCTTCTGGAGAGAACCCAAGGTCGGAAGTTGTCCGTGCAAAGTTCTTCGTGGGAGGGGGTTCGATCTTCATTTTGGAGAGAACCCAAGGTTGGACTTGTTGTTGCAGCCCATATTCCAATGGAGGCCGGATCAAGTACTTTTCCATCCAACCGAGACCGCTTTGAAGCTTTGGAGTCATCCACTCTTTGGATGAAGGAGCAGATGGCGGAGACTACCACCAACATGACTCACATGCAAGGAGCCATCACTTCCGTCACTAATGCTACGGAGGAGAACATGAAGGCGGTGGAAGGCATGAGACGAGACTTGCAAGCAATATTGGCAAGACTTGGAGGAGGAGCGAATGGGGCCAACCGCGGACAAACCCCAAGGGTGGAAGAGGAGCAACTCGTTGATGGAAGGGAAACTCACATTTCTAAGTCCACAAGGGGAGAGCCTAGACCAAGGCAACCTCTTAGATTGGGCGGGTGTGTGGAGAATGAGCACGAGGTAGTGGAAAGGTGGCTGTGAGAGGAGGAGTCTGACCGTGATGTTGATAACCATGCAAGGACGGAGGAAAGATTCGGTGGGAGTCGGTATGGGGAAGAAATGCCCTATGGCCGGATCCATGAAGATGCTAGAAGACATGAGAGACCGAGAAGAGACCACCACTATCATGATGAAGATGAAGGAAATCGGTTTAACCACCGAGGACCTAGAAGGCCACATTACCGTGGAGGTGACTATGAAGATGATGATGAAATCGGTTTAACAACCGAGGACCAAGGAGACCAAAAATTGACTTCCCTAAGTTCAATGGTGGTGACCCTATGAGTGGCTCGATAAGGCGGACCACTATTTTCATATATATGAAGTACCAAGGACAGAGAGAGTGGCCACAGCATGTTTCTTCCTTGATGGGAAGGCAAGCAAATGGTGGAGATGGATACGGGCCCAATATGAGAAGGAAGGAAGAAGGCTCGGGTGGACGCATTCGAGAGGGAGCTGCTTATGCAATTTGGGCCTTCGCCCATTATCAACCATCATGGCCAGCTAGCTAAGCTCAAGCAAGATGGCAAGGTGCATGCGTATGTGGAGGAATTTCGATAACTCCAAACCTTGGTGAGGGGTTGGTCTGAGGAGGCACTTATCGGCACTTTCGTGGATGGTCTAAAACCATGGATTGCCAAGGAGCTCAAGTTGAAGCAGCCCACTAGGCTGCAAGAAGCAATGAGGATGGCTGAAATCCTTGAAGAAAGTCATCACTTCGAGAAAAGACACGTCAAGGACCAAGTGGCTAACAAGGTTTATAAACCCTTGTATTCCACGGGGTCTTGGAAAGGAAAGGAGGGGACTACGGGAGATTCAAGGAGCAAAGGAAGGAAGTCAAGAAGCTTAGTCGTGAGGAGCTTGATGAGTACATAAAGAAGGGCTTATGCTTCAAATGTGGTGAAAAGTGGAGCCGTGATCACCAATGCAAGAAAGCCAAGGTCATGTGTATGATCGGATAGAGGAGGAGCAATTGGGGGAGACAAGTGAGGAAGAGCACGGGCATGAGGAGTCCTCTAGCGATGAGGAAAGTGAGGAAGCCGAGTTGAGCCTCAATGCCATGTCCGGCGTACAAAAGCCCTCAACCATGTGACTTATGGCTTGGGTTGGCAAGCATGAAATGACATTATTGGTGGATAGTGGGTCTACCCACAACTTCATCAATTTCCGCATCCTTTCTAAGGTGGGATTGCATGGGGAAGAAGTAGAGCCATTCGATGTGAAGGTGGCAAACGGGAAAAGCTAAGGTGCGAGATGGTAGTGCGAACCGTGAAGATGAATGTCCAAGGCGTCCGTATAGCGGCTAATCTTCACGTACTCTCATTGGTGGGGCTAGATATTGTCTTGGGCAATGCATGGCTAAGAGGCATTGGCAAGGTCGTCACCGACTATGAGAAGATAACTATGGAGTTCAAGCTTGGAGGGAAGAAGAGGACGTGGACAGCTCTAGCATCAAAAGAGCCAAGGCCTTGCGAGGCCAATATGTTTGAGAAACTATGCAAGGGTGGGGCTCATTGCTTCGCCATAGTGATGGGCCAAAACCGAGGAGATGAAGGGCAAGAAGAGAAGCATAGTGATGGAAATGAGGAGCTGCCCCAAGGTGTGAAGATGTTTTAGAAAGACACAAGGAAGTATTGGAGGTACCTACTTCATTGCCACCAAGTAGGGAATTTGATCATCGCATTGTGCTGAAAGATGCGAGCAAACCAGTGAATGTGCCACCATACCGGTATGCTCACTTTCAAAAGGGTGAGATCGAAAGACAAGTGGAGGAGATGTTTGCTAGTGGCTTGATTCGACCAAGCACTAGTCCCTTTTCATCACCGGTGTTGCTTGTGAGGAAGAAGGATGGAAGTTGGCATTTTTGCACCGACTACCGAGCATTGAATGAGGCAACAGTGAGGGATAGATTTCCCATACCAACAGTGGACGAGATGCTTGATGAGTTGCATGGGGCTCATGTGTTCACCAAGCTGGATTTAAGGGCCGGATACCATCAAATCCGGATGAAAGAGGAAGATACCCATAGACGGCATTTAGGACTCATTCCGGCCACTATGAGTACTAGTGATGCCTTTTGGGCTATGCAATGCCCCCTCAACTTTCCAAGTGGCTATGAATGCCATATTTAAGCCATTCTTGAGGAAGTTTGTATTAGTATTCTTCGATGACATCTTGGTGTACTCGAAGAATGTGGAGGAACACTTGGAGCAATTGGAGCGAGTATTGATGATCTTGAAGGAGCACCACTTCTTCATCAAGGCTTCCAAATGCGCCTTTATGCAAGAAGAGCTGGAGTACCTTGGCCACATCATATCGGGCCAAGGAGTAAAAGTGGACCAGCGGAAGGTGGAAGCTATGGTGGATTGGCCCTTACCCAAGGATGTGTCGGCTCTACGAGGATTCCTTGGTTTGACGGGCTACTATCGAAGGTTCGTGCAAGGCTATGGATTGATAGCCAAGCCACTTACCTCCATGCTAAAAAAGGAGGGCTTCGAGTGGACCGAAGATGGAAGGAGAGCTTTTGAGAACTTGAAGAGAGCCATGACCAAGACACCCGTCTTGGCCTTGCCCGACTTCAAGAAACCATTTGAAGTATATACTGATGCAAGTGGAGAAGGGATTGGGGCAGTACTAGCTCAAGAAAGGAGGCCCATAGCTTATATCTCCAAGGCCTTAGGGCCAATGAAGAAAGCATGGAGCACTTATGCAAGAGAAATGTTGGCGGTTGTGCATGCGGTGAAGGTGTGGAGACCTTACCTCTTGGGAAGAAAGTTCACTATAGTGACCGATCAACAAGCATTAAGACACTTGCTAGAACAAAAGATCGTGACGCCAGAGCAACAGAAGTTTCTTGTGAAGCTTCTGGGATTCGAGTATGACATTATATATCAGCCCGGCAAGGAGAATAAGGTGGCTGATGCGTTGTCAAGGAAGGAGGGAAGTCCAATGATGTGGACTTTGTATGAAGATGAGGCTGAACATATGGCCTTGAGTGGAGCTGAATGGAGGATATGGGACAAGCTTAGAGAGGCCGTGGAGTTGGATGCAAGGTCTCAAGAGATCATAGAGAAGCTTGAGAGTCCATGTAATGGGGTGACCGGATTCAAATGGCGTGATGGGCTTATCTACTACAAGTCCTATGTCTATGTGCCGACGTACCAAACCTGAGGAAGGAGTTCTCACTCACTTCCACCATAGCAAAGAAGGTGGTCATTCGGGATGGCTTAGGACCTATATGAGGATCAAGCATTTCTTCTATTGGGAGGGCCTAAAGAGAAGTGTGAAGAAGTGGGTGGCGGAATGTGACGTGTGTCAAAAGACCAAACATGATACGAAGGCCCCTACGGGTCTCTTGCAGCCCTTACCCATACCGGAAGCTATATGGGAAGACTTGTCCATGGATTTTATAGAGGGCTTGCCCGCAAGTCAAGGGTACGAAGTGATCTTGGTGGTCGTGGATCGCTTAAGTAAGTATGCTCACTTCATACCCCTTAAGCATCCATTTACAATGAAGAGTGTGGCTAAGGCCTTTGTGGACAACGTGGTGAAGCTCCATGGTTTCCCTAGAACCATTGTTACGGACCGGGATCGGGTGTTCATGAGCTCCTTTTGGAAGGAAGTGTTTGCACTGCAAGGGAGCAAAATGAAGACAAGTTTTTCATACCATCCGTAGACCGATGGCCAAACAGAGGTGGTCAACCGTACATTGGAACAATACTTGAGATGCTATTGCCATGATGAGCAAGCAAGGTGGATGGACTACATGTCATGGGCGAATATTGGTATAATACAACATACCACTCTTCCATCATACTTAGCCCATTTGAAGTGGTGTATGGAAGGAAGCCTCCTACCTTGGTGGCTTATGAGAGGGGTACGGCTAAGAATGCGGAAGTGGAGGAAGCCTTGATCACTAGAGACGAGATACTAGCCAAGGCAAAGAGGAAGCTTAAGAAGGCCCAATCGAGCATGAAGAAATATTATGATAAAAGGAGAAGGCTAGAAGGGTTTGAGCCCCGGGGACTTTGTGTACTTGAAGCTTCAACCCTATGGCCAAAAGACAATGAAGAGAAAGGCAAGCTACAAGCTAGAGAAAAGGTACTATGGGCCATTTAAAGTGGCTCGTGTCGGAGAAGTTGCGTATCGGCTGGAATTACCACCAACCTCAAGACTTCATCCAGTGTTTCATGTGTCTCTCCTCAAAAGACGAGTTGGGGATCCTAGCTTGATTGTAGAGGAATTGCCTTCCTTCGATGAGGAAGGTAGAATGCTACTACAGCCCGCAACGATTCTTGAATACAAAATGGTGCCACGTGGGAGGATTAGAAGGAAGATCTGTAGAGTATTGGTGCAATGGAGAGGGCTACCTAGAGTGGAAGCAACCTGGGAGGATTATGATGACATAGTCTTAAGGTTCCCATAATTTACCCTTGAGGACAAGGGTACACTTAATGGAAGGGAGAATGAAAGGATCCCAAGCGAAGACCATGGCCTACACGGCCACGACGGGGAGGATAAGTTGCAAGATGCGGCCCCAGTGACACTTATGGGCGCCCCTGACATGACCACAGCGCGCACGACCGAAGCACATGACATGCCCATAGTGCGCGCGGCCGAAGCACCACAGCCATGCCATGGCAAGCCCAGGGCCAGCACCCAGACTTGCCTTGACAAAGTGCCACAGCAAGAATTTGGCCACCAGCCTAGCCAACCAGTAGCAGATGATCAAGAGTGGCTACTCACAGCAGCCACCTCCGGCGACGGAGCACCACCAGTCTTAGCGGTGACCGAGCAGGATGTAACGAGCATGGCCTGGGGAGTCGGAGGAGCATCACCACCCATAAAGGAGAATGGCGGCGGCGCCACCGTGTAGGGCAGCGGACGGCGGCGAGATCAAGTGTATTATGGAGATATCTTCAGAGATTGATTTTCTTGTGGGGAGTGATTGAATAAATCATATCTTCTAGATTAAGGATGTTTCTCCTAAACTCTAGAAGATTAGTTTCCTTTTCAGTTAAGTTGTTTTAGGCATGTATCGTTAAATCTCCTTGATTCTAGGAATTGTTTCGAATTGTTTCCTTAGAATCTTGAAGATTTGATCTAGATTTGATTTGATTGGGTTGGTAGGATTTTGGAACCTCCTGAGGATGCCTATATAAGCACTCAGGAGCAATAGGGGGGGGGAAGGTTGTGTTTTGTAAGCTTAGAGAGCTTATGAATGTTGGCCAGGCATAGGTACGTTTATGCCAGTAAACTTGGGGGCTGATAACCTCTTAAGTTTGGGCGTGCTTGGGCTAATAACCCTTGTACAAGTGTTCTTGTGTTATGATGGTTCGAAGGACTAATAATCCTGAGGCCACGTTCTTCGTAATAACAGTGAGGCATTCTTCATTTCTTGTGTGTTAGATACTAATTACCATGTTCGTGTGTTACTGGAAACGGTTCGGGAGGATCGATTGTGGTGTTGGAGCGGATCGCGCGGAGGAGTTGGTGAATATTTTGGAGTCCTTGATCGGGGATCCTAATAGGTTCGCAAAGGGCGGGGATCAGCCACTTAGGAGGTGACACCCCTTTTCGCCTTGCTGGGTGGGCCCGCTTCGCCTCAGGGATGAGGGGGCATCTGATATGGCTGATCCAACGCCATCATAATGAACGATAACGGCGACTGACGAAGGCCCTTTCGGCCTCCTGAGCCCCTATCTCGGTATCGGCCTCAAGCCACAGCTCTCGGGCCTCATGAATAGTATCTTAACCCCCGAGACCCCCTCGGTCTCAGGCTGCATGAATAGTGCTTGGCCTCGAGTTCCACCCTCGGCCTCAAGCCACAGCTCCCGGGTCTCATGAACAGTATCTCAACCCTCGAGACCCCCTCGGTCTCGGGCTGCATTAACAGTGCTTGGCCTCGAGTTCCGCCCTCGGCCTCAAGCCACAGCTCCCGGGCCTCATGAACAGTATCTCAACCCCCAAGACCCCCTCGGTCTCGAACTACATGAACAGTGCTTGGCCTCGAGTTCTGCCCTCGGCCTCAAGCCATAGCTCCCGGGCCTCATGAACAGTATCTCAACCCCCGAGACCCCCTCGGTCTCGGGCTGCATGAACAGTGCCCGATGCATGATCCGGCCCGCTCCGGGCCACCTGGCACACTCGCGTGATTTGCCGCACATCCATAGTAGGGTGCGGCCATATCTCATAACGGCGTATAGTCCATCACATGTCTGTCATTGTGCATGCCATACCCCGTTACAGTGTACGGTTCACCACCTACCTGCAACTGTGCGCGGTCACATCCGGAGATGGCGTGCACCATGTACAACCACCGATGCGAGACACCTGTGAGGCCGCACTGGCAGGTGATGCAGGACATCTCCGGCATGCATGGAGACAGTATGATCTGTCACTGTCAGCCTCATCTTTTGTCCGTTATTGAACATGGCACCTTGAAATCAGCAATCTTCGGGAATGGAAGGGTGTATCTTCGAACATGTATAAAAGCATACGCTCATGCTCGAGGAAAGTGACTTGGCGTTCCTTCCTTGCGCGCCAATCTCTTGATGCCAAGTCACTTTCCTTGAGCGCCAGGGAAATGGACGTCTTCCTCGCCGGACTCCTGCAAGAAAAGTATCCGGAGACCGGATGCTCCGGTGGGGACCCTCCGACGCTCAAATTAGTCACTCGAGAACAGACTAGAACTGTCTAGCCCCCAAGAAGCTAGACAATTAGGGCTTAACTAGCAGGAAGGAGCTAGGAAAACCAGAGTTCATGGATCCCTACTTACAGCGTGAGCGTATTCTTTTATACCTATTCGAAGATACACCCTTCCATTCCCGAAGATTGCTGATTTCAAGGTGCCATGTTCAATAACAGACAAAAGATGAGGTCGACAGTGACATATCGTACTATTGCCGTGCATGCCGGAGGTGTCCTGCGTCACCTGCCAGTGCGGCCTCACAGGTGTCTCGCACCGATAGTTGTACGTGGTGCACACCATCGTCGGATGTGACCGCGCACAGTTGCAGGTAGGTGTGAACCGTACGCTGTAATGGGGTATGGCCATGCACAGTGACAGACATGTGATGGACCATATGCCGTTTGAGGTATGGCCGCATCCTGCTATGGATGTGCGGCGGATCACGCGAGTGTGCCAGGTGGCCCAGAGCGGGCCGGATCATGCATCGGGCACTGTTCATGCAGCCCGAGACCGAGGGGGTCTCAGGGGTTGAGATACTGTTCATGAGGCCCGGGAGCTATGGCTTGAGGCCGAGGGTAGAACTCGAGGCCAAGCACTGTTCATGCAGCCCGAGACCGAGGGGGTCTCGGGGGTTGAGATACTGTTCATGAGGCCCGGGAGTTATGGCTTGAGGCCGAGGGCAGAACTCGAGGCCAAGCACTGTTCATGCAGCCCGAGACCGAGGAGGTCTCGGGGGTTGAGATACTGTTCATGAGGCCCGGGAGCTGTGGCTTGAGGCCGAGGGCGGAACTCGAGGCCAAGCACTATTTATGCAGCCCGAGACCAAGGGGGTCTCGGGGTTGAGATACTGTTCATGAGGCCCGGGAGCTGTGGCTTGAGGCCAAGGGCAGAACTCGAGGCCAAGCACTGTTCATGCAGCCCGAGACCGAGGGGGTCTCGGGGGTTGAGATACTATTCATGAGGCCCAGAAGCTGTGGCTTGAGGCCGATACCGAGAGGGGGGCTCAGGAGGCTGAGAGGGCCTCTGTCAGTCGTCGTTATCGTTCATTCTAACGGCGTTGGATCAGCCATATCAATACTCATGTATTTTGTTAATCATCAAAATCAATAATTGGGTCAACAATCTTTCCCTTTTGATGATCACAAAAACATTGAGTATATGCATGATTAAGCAATGAAAGTTTCAAAGCAAATTTTAAGTTCTCATAGTTAAGCTCCCCTGAATGAGATAGCTCCCCCTATGATATGCAATTGAGTTCATTCAATGCTTGATACCAATTAATTAATGAAATTCATTCAATGTATATATATAATTATCTTCTCTCCCTCTTGTACATTTAATTGTAACTTTTATGCATATACAAATATCATTTACTTCTCCCCCTTTTTTGTAATCAACAAAAAGGTTAAGAAGTTTCAATGCATTAAACATAAGTGAATCAAAACTCAATTCAAGTCACTCAATATCAAAGTTCTAGGATAGCAAATATGATATTCATTAGAGTATCAAAACATTACATCATAAATACTTTCATACATCAATCAACTATACCAAAATGTTGCTTCCATTACATCAAAATCCTAAACATCGAATTCTAATTACATCAAAAGAAAAGCTTTAGTACAACACAAAGTGAATCTAACAACAAAAGGTAGAAACATCAAATTCTAAAATGTTTCTTGAGTTCTTCTAAGAGTTGTCCCATTCCTTCACTTTGAACTCTGATAAATTCATTTAACCTTCTATCAAAGAATGCAGATGCCACTGTGATTTTTCCTGTAATTCTGCATTGCATCTAGAGCAAGTCTCAGAATCTCCTCCAATTTCTTTGAGTTCCTCAAATATATGCATGAGATCAGTCTTCAAAGCTTCTGAAGAAGATCCAAGAGTGGACTCAATCTTGCTCACTCTGTCATTCAATGAATAAAACATTTATCTCAAGCTCATAAGACTGTTATCTAACTCAGTCTTCATTTATTCTTTATGAACCAAAAGTAAAGACTTCAATTGTTCCATCTGAGTGTCAGAAAAACTGGTAGAAGCTTGAGCAAATGAACTAGTAGTAGGTGCAGGATTTGCTGAAGGTGCTGGGCTACTAGGTCCTGGCGAAATATGTCTCACTAAAGGTCCAGGTGCTGTAGCTCCAACCTCAGTTGCTCTTTCATCCAACTGACTTTTTCTTTCCCAAATTCCATCCTACTTTACGAACCCCATTCGATGCACTATTGCCAAACTATAGTAGTCAGTGTGCCTTAAATTCTTCTTGGGTTCATTTTCTGATATAGCTACACCCTGGCTTTGGAATGCTAAAGTCAAGATCATGCCATATGGGAGTGTAGACCTCTTCTTACTTCCTGCCTCGGCCATGTACTAAATTATCATACCCGGAAGATTAATAGGCTGGCCGTCACAACAAAGTCCATAACAAGAACATCTCTTTTCGATACATACTCAAAACGGCTAGTTTTGGGAAGAGTATCCTACCACAAATATTGTGTAACAATCTAAGCTCTAAGGGCAATTGGTTAGCCCTAACCTCTTCAAAATCAACAACATCTCTGCCAAGCATTCTAGATGAAGCTGCTCCTCTGTCACTATGAGCATGGGCAATGGGTCCAGTAATAGGAATATCTAACAGTCTACCTAAAATCTCGGAGGTGAGATGAATCCTTGTTCCTCTCACAAAGCTAATCAAACCTCCATCACCTCTAGATAAATTCAAGTAGAAATCCTTGACAAGAGCAGGATAGGTCGGAACATCTAAAGAGCATACCTTCTCCCATCCCATATCTTTGATTTGCTTGCCTATGGAGAAGCCCTCATCCTCAAAAAATCCAAAATTTACTTTTCTGCCCATTGTAATCACCTTCCCCGCTAATAAATCTATCTGTGGTGAAGATTGACCTGGAATGGCACTGGGCGTGGAGGATGAAGACATAGAATCTGAGCTAGATGACGGTTAAGGAGCCGAACGCCTCTCACTCCTCTTCCTCGTCGCCACGGGAGCTCCAAAGATTGATCCCCTATGCTTAGGTGCCATTGAGACCTAGGGAATAGAAGATTTGAGAGATTCTAAGTTTTGGGAGGCTTGGAGAGAATTTTGAAAAGGATTGGAGATGATTAGGGACGAAAGGGTGTCGATTCTACCCTAATATAGCCAAAATGGGTCCACAAGGTGTCGACTCCCGCAAAGTCGGGTGTCGACTCCAAGTCGCTAACTCAGTTAGCACCCAAACTGGAGTCGGCTCCACATAAGCGGGTGTTGGCTCCAAGGTCCCAGACCGAGAGCGACACAGACGAGGTGTCGACTCCACTAATAGGGGTGTCGACTCCACTGACAATTTCAAAAAAAAAAGAGTTTCAAAGATCCGAAACTTGTCAAAAGAAAATCAATAAATTTGGATAAAATCCTTGGAATGTAGTGAATCAAATATCTAGATGAATTGTCCTTAGAATCATGAAAGATTTATCAAGAAATTGATTGAATTCTAGATAGTTAATCTTAAGGGTTATAAAATCATTCCAATGGATCGCAAATCCCTAACTCTCCTCTAAGATAACAAAATCTCTCTTCACTCAAAGGTTTTGTAAATATGTCAGCTAATTGTTCATCAGTACAAACATAATCAAGACAAATGTCATTATTAGCTACATGTTCTCTAATAAAATGATATCTAATTTTAATGTGCTTAGTTCTTGAATGTTGGATTGGATTTTTTGTTAAGTTTATTGCACTAGTGTTATCATATCTAATAGGAGTTTTATCAAGTGTTATGTCATAATCTTCAAGTTGTCACTTAATCCAAAGGATTTGAGCACAGCAACTTCCAGCTGCAACATATTCAGCCTCAGCAGTAGATATGCAACCAAATTTTGCTTTTTGCTAAACCAAGAGATTAAGTTACTTCCTAAAAATTGACATGCACCACTTGTACTTTTTCTATCTAATTTACATCCAGCATAGTCAGAATCTGAATAAGCAATTAAATTTAGTGTTGAGTCTCTAGAATACCATAATCCTACATTTTTAGTTCCACTTAAATATCTAAGCATTCTTTTTACAACAATTAAGTGAGATTCTTTAGGTTCTGACTGAAATCTAGCACATAGACAAACAGTCTACTTGCTATTAAGTAAAGTAGAGATCCGATCATACCTCTATAATGCTTTTGATCAACTTTCTTACCATCTTCATCTTTATCCAATTTTCATGGACTCATAGGTGTTCCAAAGGGTTTGATTGATTCCATTCCAAACTTCTTCAGAATTTCCTTTATGTACTTTGTTTGGTTGATGAAAATCCCCTCTTTACTTTATTTGATTTGAAGTCCTAGGAAGAAATTGAGTTCTCCCATCATGCTCATCTCAAACTCACCCTGCATTAACTTAGCAAATTCTTGACACAAGAGATTGTTAGTAGCACCGAATATAATATCATCTACATAGATTTGTACTATCAATAAATCTTTATCTTTTCTCTTCAAAAATAAGGTTTTATCAATATTTCCTCTAGAAAAATCATTTTCAATTAGAAATTTGCTTAACCTATCATACCAAGCTCTAGGTGCTTGTTTTAAACCATAAAGTGCTTTGTGTAGTTTAAAAACGTGATTTGGAAATTCATGATCTTCAAAACTAGGTGGTTGTTCTACAAAAACTTCATTTATAAAATCATTTAAAAATGCACTTTTAACATCCATTTGAAATAAATTGATATTCATATGACATGCAAATGCAAGTAATAGTCTAATTGCTTATAATCTAGCTACAGGTGCAAAGGTTTCATCAAAATCAATTCCTTCTTCTTGATTATATCCTTTTGTAACTAATCTAGCTTTATTTCTAATTACTATGTCATTTTCATCTAATTTATTTTTAAATACCCATTTAGATCCTATAACTGAGTGACCTTTAGGTCTATCAACTAAGGACCATACATTATTCCTAGTAAATTGATTTAATTCTTCTTGCATAGATAGCATCCAATTACTATCTTTTTCAGCTTCTTCAATAGTTTTAGGTTCAATTTGAGATACAAATGCAAGATGATTGATATTTCTCATGATGATCTAGTTCTTACTCCTTGAGATGGATCATCTATGATTAAATCCTTAGGATGACCATAAGCATATCTCCAATCTCTAGACAGATCTTCATCATTAGTATCAATACATAAATCCTAGAAGGATCATCATCTTTAGCTTCTTGTTCATGGTCTGAAGATATATCTATATTTAATTTTTTAATATCTTTTTTAGCAAAATTGTATCTTCCTCATCATCAATCTTTTCTGAACTTGATGCTAAAGACTCATCAAAAACTACATGAATAGATTCTTCTACAATTAAGTTCCTCTTGTTAAATACTCTATAGGCTTTATTAGTTGTTGAATATCCTAAGAATATGCCTTCATCAGATTTTGCATCAAATTTACCTAAGTTGTCCTTACATTATTATGAATGAAACATTTACAACCAAATGCATGAAAATAACTAATGTTTGGTTTTCTATTTTGCCATAGTTCATAGGGAGTCTTTTTAAGAATTGATCTTATTAGAGCTCTATTTAAGATGTAACATGCTGTGTTTATGGCTTCCACCCAGAAATATTTTGGGAGTTGGCTTTCACAAAGCATGGTACGGGCCATATCTTCTAATGTTCTATTTTTTCTTTCTACGACTCCATTTTATTGGGATGTCCTAGGTGCAAAAAAATTATGATGAATGCCATGTTCAGTGCATAAATTTTTAAATAAATGTTTTCAAATTCTGTTCCATGATCACTTCTAAGAGACACTGTGGTGTTGTTTTTCTTATTAGTGACTTTCTTGAAGAATTTCAGAAATATCAAGAAAGTCTCATCCTTGTGAGCCAAAAATAATACCCAAGTAAATCTAGAATAATCATCTACTATCACAAGACATATTTCTTTCCTCCTAAACTAGTGGTTCTAGTAGGTCCAAAAAGGTCCATATGAAGTAGCTCTAGTGGCCTAAAAGTAGAAATAATATTCTTAGATTTAAAAGAATTTCTAGTATTTTCCAAATTGACATGTATCACATATTCTGTTATTTTCAAAATCTAACTTTGGAAGTCCTTTAACTAAATCCATTCTAATTAATTTTGAAATTAGGTGTGTGCTTGCATGACCTAATCTACGATGCCATAACCATCCAATCTCATTCACATTAGCATTATTAGCAACTAAGCAATGATTACTAGTAGACAAATTGTATAAATCAATTAAGTATACATTGCCATTTCTATTTTCAATAAATACAATGCTATTGTTAATGGGATTAGAAACAGTGCAGATAGAAGATTCAAATGAAACTTTGAAACCTTTATCACATAATTGGCTAATGCTAATTAAATTATGCTTTAAACCATCAACATATAAAATATTTTCAATAAAAGTGGATGGAGTTATTTGAATTTTACCAAATCCCATAATTTGGCCTTTACCATTGTCTCCAAATGTAACAACTCCTCCTCTTTTATCTTCAAGGGTGATGAATTGCTCCTTGTCACCCGTCATATGCCTTGAGTAGCTGCTATCAAGATACCACTTTCGTTTTGATCTTTTGGCCGCAAGACACTCCTGCAAGACAATCAAACTTTTTGTTTAGGTACCCAAGCTTTCTTGGGTCCTTCATGGTTAGTAGCAATAAAAATTGTTCCTTTTGGAACCCATATTTTCTTTCCTTTAATCATTGAGTTCTTATTAGTTTTCTTAATATTACATTCATATGATTTATGTCCTTTTAAACCACATTTGAAATAAGTAATATTAGGAGATTAACCAGCACGTACAAAAATGTTTTTCAAATATTTTGTTTCTAAGAGGATTATATCCTAATCCTGCCTTGTCAAAAACAGCCTTTTGACTATTTAAAATTATGTTTAATTTTGAAGAACTTAAAGTAAATCTATCAACTATATCCTTATATTTTTTAATTTCTTTCTTTAACTTAATGTTTTCATTAGAAATTGATTCCTTTTCCTTTAAAAAATCTTCTTTTTCAGATTTCAGATCTTTAATTTCAAGTGCTAATTCATTTTTCTCTTTAAGAAGATTTACATTTTTAGTTTTAAAGATTTGTTTTCTTTTTCAAAACTTTGAAATCAGCAACTAATTCATTAAATGCATCAAATAATTCTTCAAATGTAAAGTCATGAGTTTCAGAACTTACCTCATCATCTTCTTTTGCCATGAAGCAAATGTTTGCAACTTCCTTTTGTTCCTCCTCGGAAGAGGATTCTTCACTATCACTCCATGTTGCAACATATGTCTTTTTCTTCTTCTTATACCCCTTTTCAATTGAGGACATTCATATCGAAATGTCCGGCTTCTTACATTCATAGCAAGTCAAGGGTTCTTTTTCTTTTTCTTTCTCCTTCTCTTTTTCCCTTTCACCTTCCATCTTAATTCCAGATTTCTTTTTATGGAAGGGTCTCCTTCTTTGCATGAATTTCTTAAACTTTCTAGCAAGGAGAGCTGTCTCATCATCATCATCTTCATCCTCACTGCTGCTTTCCTCAATTTCTGCAGCCTTAAGAGCAATAGTTCTCTTTTCTTGACGTCTTCCTCTATATGCTGCTTCATTGTTAATTCATGGGTCATCAATGATCCAAGTAGCTCCTCCAAAGGTAAGGCATTGAGGTCCTTGGCTTCTTGGATTGCAGTCACCTTTGCTTCCCATGACCTTGGAAGAGACCTAAGAATTTTACGAACCAATTCAGAGTTAGTATAGGTCTTGCCAAGACTCTTTAAACCATTTACAATATCAGTAAATCTAGTATACATGCAGGTTATAGATTCAGTTTGTTCCATGCTAAATAATTCATATTTATGAACAAGAATATTAATTTTAGATTCTTTAACTTGATTTGTACCCTCATGGGTAACCTCTAACCTATCCCATATTTCTTTTGTGGAATTACATGTAGAAATACGATTAAATTCGTTTGCATCTAAGGAACAATACAAAACATTCATGGCTTTAGCATTAAGCTGAGCCATTTTCCTATCATTATCATTCCAATCCCTTTCGGGCTTAGGAACAATAGAACCATCAACTATGTGTGTGGGTGTGCTAGGTCCATTAATTATGACACTCCATAATTCATAATCTAAAGCTTGAATGAATATCCTCATTCTTGCTTTCCAATATGAATAGTTGGTGCCACTGAACAAGGGTGGCCTATTAGTGGATTGACCTTCTAAAAAGGATGATCCAACTTGAGCTGCCATTTGGATCTTTGACTCTTGATCATTAGATCAAACTGAAATGAGCACTTGCTCTGATACCAATTGTTGGCCCAGATGGCAACCCAAGAAGGGGGGTGAATTGGGTTCTTAAAAAATTTAACACTTTAAAACTATGTGCTTTGATATGAAAGTGCTTGAGCGCAATATATAATAAATGCTAAGCACAAATAAATGAGATAGAGAGAGAGAGACAAAGCACGGCAAACACAAAGATTTTATAGTGGTTTGGTGTATCCAACACCTACGTCCACTCCCAAGCAGCACTTGGGTCCACACTATAATCCACTTGATTACAGTCGAGTTGTTTTACAAGCTCACAACCCAAACTTGTTGTTTTCCCGGGATCACAACGAACCCAGCTGGTTTTCACAGGCTCACCAGCACAAAACCTAACCACAAGCTATCTTAGCCTGTCCCGAGGTATACTACCTCCACTAATTCAATCCCCGATTGAATTAGCAAACAACAATGAAAAATATAGTTTTGAATACAAAATAGCTCCTCAAATGAGCAAATATGCAATTAAATAAACAAGGTAAGAAAAGCCTGTTTGAAGCGATTTGGATGTGTGCTTTTCTTTTTTTCCTCTTCTCCCTTGAATGATTGAATCAGGCCTCAGCTTAGATTCCTCACAGAAATCGCAGTTGAAAAGTTGGGGGAAAACATGGCTTTTGCTTTCTTCCTTTTCACTTGGAAATCCTTCGATTTTGAGCTTTGAATGCTTTGGATTTCTCTTTGGACTCTCTAAGATTGATGGATTTGAGCTCTGAGTCTTTCCTCTTTGATTTCTCTCTTTCTTTCACAAGATTTTTCGATTTTTCATAATTATTTCTCTTTTCTATATCTTTTTCAAACGAACGGTTCCCCTTTTTATAGATCTCTTAATCCAAGATTAGGTGAGAAAAATAGCCGTTATAGAGTAGTTGGATTGCTTCTACACATAAAGAAAAATAGCCGTTAGAGTTAGGTAAAAAAAAAATTACCGTTGGAGTCCGTTCTGACATTTGAAAATCCGTTCTGATAGGTTGGAGTCGGCTCCAGCTTTTTATGTGTCGGCTCTAAGTCAAAGTGTCCAAAAATAGTAACAAAAGATCGTTGAGGAGTCGGCTCTGAAAAAGTTAACTGTCGGCTCGACGCATTCGGGAGTCGGCTCCAGAAACTGACGCAGAAGGCACTTCTCTGTATCTCAGGTTAGAGTTGGCTCCAGAGTTTCAGGTGTCGACTCCAAACCATGCCACTGTTGAGGTGTCGACTCTAAGTTCTGAACTTAAATAATTTCCATTAAAATTCGATTCAAAACTTATTTCCTTATTCCTTTTGACTGATTAACCATTCTTAATACTGAAATACTTCTCAAATTTGTCATAAACATAATGAATATACTCATGTCTTTTGTTAATCATCAAAATCAATAATTGGGTCAACACACATTTATAACCCCCCTGAAGTCGGAGAGATTTGAATTTAGGCTATGAATTAATTAATCTTGATGTGCTGATCGAGCCGCGTTAGAGTTAACGAAAGAAGCAACTGACGGAACCTCAGCCTCGGCCTCCGAACCCCTCGGCCTTCGACCCCCTCGGTCTCGGACCTCAAGTTCCCTCGGCCTCGGACTCCAGGTTCCCTCAGATTCGGACTCAGGTCCTCTCGGACTCGGACTCCGAGTCCCCTCGGTCTCAGATCCAGGTCCTCTCGGCATCGGACTGCGGTCCCTTTGGCCTCGGACTCCAAACCCCACTATCTCGAGCTGCCTGACACTACCACGTGGCCCACTAACCACCTGCAATCGCTACGTGACCCACTAACATCTGCAACTGCGCGTTGCCACTATCCGTAACGGCGCATGCCTGACGCGACTAGATTCATCTGCCATGTGTGGCACCGCATCTGGCAGAGGGCTGGTAGGGTGGAACACCTTTGACATGCTCAGTGTCGGTTGCGATCCGTCTTCGTCAGCCTGGCCACCTGTCCACTATCAGATAGGAATGTCTCGGAATTAGCCACCTTCGAGAGCGGAAAAAGGAGAACAAGTATAAGAACCTTTCGGAATTAGCCACCCTTCGAGAGCGGAAAAAAGGATCTTCGAACAAGTATAAGAACCTTCACTCACAACGAAGGAAAAGATTTGAACTCAAGCTCTCTAACTATTTTTCATCAGCTTTTTCTTCACTGTTTCCGAGTTGCTTACTTGATCGTCGGAGGGTCCCCATCGGTGCAGGTCTCCGACTTTTTGCAAGAATTGTTGAGAGGAGAATCTTCGTTTAAGGAACGTGACTTGGCAGCAACAAATCTTCTCCAAATTCCAAATCCATTCAACTAACTACATTTTATACTAAAAGCTTAGGGCTATTATTCCTTACAAACCATTAATGTTTTTTTATCTACAGGAAATTTGCTCCGAAGTTCCCATCTTGCTGTCAACCTTGTATATTTTGCAATAGACGATAATTAACGGCTATAGTGAATTCTTCACGTATTCAGTTTTCATCCATAAATTCGGCACTTTCAAATCGACGATGTCTAATTTACCTAACTTAACGTGAGAGATTTCCGTGACTTTTTTTAAAAAGCCTATAAATGAACGTCCTTTTATGATGGAACTTTTAGTTGAACTGCCCTGTAGATAAAATCCAGTTCTCGATGCCTTGAATGAGAAAATTGCGTTTTTCCCTTCTCGTCCGACCAGGCCACCACTCTACGACAAGTCCTCTTCTGCCCCCCCCCCCCCCCCCCCCCCCTCTCTCTCTCTCTCTCCTTACAACTCAAGATTTATATTCCAAGGGACCTAACAAAGTTTTAGGCTGGCTGTCTCTTTTGCCCAAACTTGAAACCAGCCTTGACGGAATTTCTCTCTCGACCACAAAATTTGCCCCCTACTCTGAATTGCCAAAGCGCTGAAAATTGCTCCTTTTGCCAAATAGGCTGCTATGGTGGACCAGGCTGATAATCTAGTCATGCGACCATTTAGAATGCACCCGAAATTGCACTTCATAGTTAATCCACAGTCAGTAAATGACACGCTATACATACTAGATGTCAAGAAATTATGATGCAAGTCGCCAAAACCACCTGTGAAAAGGACATATACACAATAAGTTAATCCAAAGCTACTTTTCAAGGTTAATTCTTTCATCAATTCATTGGTAGCACTCATGCCATTATTCTCCACAAAAGGATAGGATAAATATTTACCGTAACTTGGCATGAAGCTCGTTTTGATCATGCAATGAAGCACTCATATCAAATGTTGATGATCTCTAAAGGCCAAATAAATGTATTTTAAGGCATTAGCTTCATCGTGTTTTGGAAATCTCTTAGCCAAAATTGAGTTACGGTAGATCAAAATTTAGTCCTATGAGATGAAAATAACTTTAGCGCCCGTGAGCAGCCTTAGTATTTATTGCAATTCCTGCTTGACTTCAGTGCTCCTCCGTGCTCCTCCCGTCCTCCGTAGCTCATCAATAACATTGAGCAATCGCGCCTGGCTTCTGTCGTTAAGATATTATCTCATGGAAGCACGACCAAAGCTAGAAGCAAAGTTGCAAATAAAATCTAACTCATAAAATTCAATTATATGCCTGGTCAATACATATTTTACAATCAGCTGAACATAAAACATACGGTAAAGCAAAACTATAGCTCTTCGTACCCACCCGATGATAACAGTAGCTGTCAGCCGCACAAAATAACTAAACATGATTGAAAAAGCCCTCTGAAAAAAAAAAAAAAAAAAAAATTGGCGGGTAACATGGGAACAGCCCTATTATGATTCACTGAAAATTTTTACTAATTTCGAAAAGATAGCACTCACGGATTTCTAGTATATATTGAAAGGAATGAAGAACTAAAAGGTCCTCGAGTATTTTTTGATTTCATATAGTATCGAGGATATGGAAACCAAGTCCTTGTTTAGAGCAGAGCCACCAGAAATTTTCTTAACGCATTCTGAGAGCCTGGTATAGTATAGCAGAAGCTGTGTCAATGCAGCCTTGAGGATCTCCATTCCACACAAAAAATTGCTGAAAGAAGTAATCACATCTTTGTGCATCAGCTCGATTGCAGCCTTCCATCTGCTTGCAAAATCCTTGACCAATGGTTCAACATCAGTTATGGTGGGCCTCTCTGAGCTGCTACTCGTGTCCTCAGCTGATATAAATATATGAAATCCAATCCCTCAATGGACTATATTGATCGATAATAAATTAAAATTTGATATTCCAACTTACAAGCACGTGTCTTGACGAATTTGATGAGATCGCTAAAATGCTCCGCAAGCAATTCTTCCTGCAATGTTATGAAAGGGTGGTCAAGCTTCTTCAACAAAAGAAAGAGCCGAACCTCTGATGACATCTCCATGGCTTCATTTCAAAATCCGAGCGCAGAAACTGATGCTTATATTGAACATGAAGGATTTATTAAGATAGCATGTAAGAATATAGTACTTGACTCTTTTTTTAAAAAAAAAATTAAAGACTTCTGACGGTATTTACCAAGATTTGCTAGTCATCCAGGACAATTGTTCCCAGATTTCTCAAAATCATTGAAATCTTTGGTTATATCTTAAATTCTGGAATTAGAATTGTTCACTATCTTGGCACTAACAACTAGCAAACTGATAAAAGTGATTATGCTGCAAAAGAATTTTCTCCCTTCTGTTGACCAAGAAAACGACTGTGCTGACAAAAAATTATATACACAAATTTGTCCCAATATCTAGCTCACGTAGTGTGTGAAAAATTCTAAACCATTTTTTGAGAATCTAAGATGGTAATGTACTTGATTCTAAACCCAAACCATTTTTAGTCAAAATTATTATGTTTTGAAGATCTTCTTCCTCAATCATGTTCTGATTTACAGTTAGTTGTCTTTTAGCTTTGGGTTTTTTGCATATATCCCCTCCAAAATAAGACTTCTGCATGCACAAACCAGCAATTTGTCTTGCTATACCAAAATAGCCTTGAGCTTATAATAATCAATCTATGTTGATTTCCGATCAGTAAAACCACATATATGACTTCCCAAAGTATATGCAACCCTTTCTCCTCTACACATGCTTCAACCATGCATACATTTCAGTTTTAGCAAGTTGTCATGATATTTACCACGTATATAGCTATATTGCTCTTTAGCAGTTCCTCAAAATGCAATTGTGTCTTTCCACCTTCTGTACCAGCCTCCTGCACAGAAAAAAATCAGAAGTGTCATTCAGCATCAAGGCACACAACAAATTAAGCAGCAGTTCAAGTAGCAATATGTTCAATTAACCAGGCACAGCTTATAAATGCTTACCTTTAGTATCGTAATTGTCATATCATAATTGTTTATGAGAAAACAGTCTGTGACTTTGGCTTTGTGAATAGTTTGGCCAGCTTAACAAGCAAGTCATCAACAGCCATTCGCAATCGTTCCAGATTCAAATCAAGCTACACAGATTTAAGTAAACACACGTTAATCATTTATGCTCCAAGCTGGATTGGATCAACTCGACAGCATAACATAAAATAGCATGAGCATAGTGTTGGATTAAAGATTAGTTCACATTAGAAATAACTTAGTATGATAAATGTTCAGGGACATATATTACTAAGCTCATGCGGTAAACAATCTTCAGTTCTTCACAAACAGTAACAGAAATAGCAGGATTTCAGAGGTCATATCCAGCTAACCTGACCATCTCCATATTCGATATTGAGGTGAACAAGTGACGCTGTGAACTCAGCATAGCGCCTCATTACATAGTGGGGATGAACATCATCCTCCCATAACGTCTTTGCAGTGGCATTACGCAAACTGTTGAGATGCATGTCAAATACCATCTTGAAACGAGGCCACAAAGAAATATTGACCTGCTCATACACAATTGAGAAACATGAACTGAACAACAGAATCCACAAAACATACACAGAGCAAGCATAAAAGGAAAAGGAAATAACCCAGTTAAATTTACTTTGGCTAAACTGCTAATCTGCCCCCAGTTGATGGATCAAATTGTATGCATAAAAAAGGGAGACTCCTATTTTGATTAAATGAATGTCTAATGAAGTGGTCAGATAATAGCCAATTTACATAAATGAGAAAGGCTGGGTCCTGATATGCTTAACATCGACAAAGTGGAGAAATCTAGACTGGAATAAGTTTGTTCTGTTATTCGTACCCTTATATGAACGCAATCATAAAATCCTTCCTGACAAATGATACTTCTCAAAGAGGAAATGAAATTAGATTTTCCTATAATTAAGGTTTTTTTTTTATTTTATGAAGGAAAGGTGATGACAATTAAGAATAGTGATAAACTATTTCTTTGTTGAATAAAGGCTCATGGTTAGGCCATCAATAATAAATGGAAATATGTGGTACTCCATATTCTAGTTGCATTGCAACATATATTACTTGTTTTTAATAATACTCTGAAACTCTTCTATGCCAGTGTGATCAATCTCCCACAAACAACTAGGGAGTTTATTCTCCTAAATATATGTGATACAAACATTATAAACATTGATAAAGCAGCAAATACCATGGCCAAACACAGTTTGACTTCTCAACTAAGTAATTGGAGAAACAATATAACCAAGAATAAAACTAGAGAACATGGTAATCAACAACCATAATAAAAGGCTTGTTGCAATGTATATTGCTAATGTCCATGATCAAACCTTGTCTAAGTATGAATCCAAACATGGAATTCTTCGCCTGAACATCATCAACTGCAAAAAGGTATTTAAACTGATAAATATTACATTGAAAATTTCACATGATGCAGACTTGTATAGCATGAAAAAGCAAAAGAAATCAATATCATAATTCATAACAATTATTATAATACCAACACAAACAAGCTCCACAATCTTCTTTCATGATGAACCACTTTGCAAAGTCACATATTGCTATGTACAACATTGCAAATTGAATAGTAATTTTTATTATATGAACTAACCACGAAGGTTGGTACTTAGGTATGACCAAACCTTCTTAATGAATTATTAGAATCAAAATGTCAGATTACCATACCACATTACCAGCAAAAGCTGCAAAAATGTCCAGAGCATTACTGAATTTAGTAGGCAGACCAAGTTCTATTTACAAGCTCAGATAAATCTTGTTTATGATAAATTAAACCTCCCATACCGTTTTAAGAGTAACTTAATATTTCATTGTACAAAACACAGACGTTTAAATGAAATGTTTGCACTAACATTTATTACATTACAGCACTAAACACGCCTGAAGCAAGTCTAGAGTGAAAATAAACGATATTTATAATAGAACAAAGCTCGGAGTGCCTGTTTATTTCATAGTGGATATGAAATTGATATATTATGCAACAAAACAAAGTTGTTAACCTCTGGAAATATAGTGCATTGCTGATAACATAAACTTCATTTGAAAAATAAATAGAATATATATACATGTTAATACAAAATCCAAATATAATTATATCAATGCTAACGATAAACAGCAATTTTCTAGCATAACTTTTGTAGGCTTTTATAAAGATGTCAAATATTCTTTAACATTTTATCATGTGCCTGAGCAGTTGAATTTATTGTCCCTCATTTTAACATCTAATACTTAACAAACCAAATGAATTGCTTGAAGGCAAAAGAAGTATTTTCCGGTAGCGTATGAAACCACATAATACACCTTGTTTAACACAATGCAGATATTGCAGCATACTAATTAGCCTCACCAGTGTCAGGGAATTCTCATCTATTGTTTCCAATTTACACGTACATCCATATACATGGCTAACATCGATGAAAGCTGTGAGGAAGGATTAAAAAAGCTCAGTGACAACAGACAAAGATCTTAGAGAGGAATGGTTAAGGCTTGTTGATTATGTACAATTTGATCAGTTCATACTGGAAATTAAAGGAATTAGTCAGATTGGTGCATAGTCCACAAGAGGGATTCTAAGGGGAGACTAAAGATGCTAGGACGAGATAGGTTTCGAGGAGTTTTTGCATGTGGAAATTCCTTTTTCCATTGTCTGTAGTGATGCTTTTCATCCCTTTGGCAACCTTTTTTAATCACCTGAAAATCAGTCATTCTTGAAGATGACACAGGTTAGACTAACATGTGCAGGTGTCATGTTTCTTATGCAGGAAAACTTTGATAGAAGTGTTGGCTGCTTGCTTGCTAGAGCCATGTGGAGTGCTGTTTTAATATTATGGGACCTCCCAGGAGGGAAGCAGCCTCAAATTTGCCTTTATGGAAGCACCTTCAAAACTCAAAAGAAGGGCTTTGTTTTCGCCATAGAACCATCTATCAGGAAAAAAGGTCTCATTGTTTAATATAGATGGAAAATCAATGAGAGCTATCCAAGTTAAGAATGTCCTTGTAGGTTTGAAAGTTCAGTAGGAATATTGGTCTCTCTGATAAAGTCCCTAATTCCTTTGTACCCACAAATTTGTGAACTTCTAACTATATACTTGTAAAGTAGTTGCTATGAGTAGGACCATCCCCTCCACCTTTTTCTTAAAAAGACTGTGGTATAATGCACTTAAAAGAAAGGTTAAATCCTATATGATGAGGCTTTCTTTATTTTTTCATAGAATGAGACGTGCCGTTATTTCGATCCATCCCAACACTTGGGATGGGGGACATCCCAAAACATGCCGATTGGGATGTTGGGACAATGACAAGATGGTCCTATCCCAACACTTGTTGGGACGGCAACCTATCTCGGCATCTCATAGGACACCGTGTTGCAATTTGAAATTATGCTTAGAAAGATACGTCCCAATCACATAAAAGGGAAGATAAAACAATATATAACAAAAAGAATGAGAACTAGGATTAATATTATAGACCAAAAAAAAATAATTGACAAAAAGATGATTCACCTTCTATACGACTGCTAACATTGGGAATATACCCAATGAAGTATTGTTATAGCATAAAAAAGTTATACAACAATACCTGGTGTTGGTGTATTATTCGAATCATAAGCATTAAGCCTATTGCATCATAACAATTTGGAAGTACTGCATTGAAATGTTCATCTATAACAGCAAAAGGTCCTGTAAAAATGAAAGCAAGTCTCACATTTTTTTTCCATTTGTACAAAATCTTTTAAAGCAGATCACACTTGCTTGTACAATAAACAATAAGTTCACTCATAAAAGAAAAAACATCGTTTATAAAACAATATCTAGTTAGAAAACTACGCCAATGCAGCTTAAACTATACAATCTCTAATCTCTTTCCACATCGTCAGTAAAAACAACAATCATGTCTACCTCATCTCAAACATTTCTATCCCTTTTTGGGATTTTAAAACTGCTAAGCATCACACAAAAATCATGAATCACAAAACAAAGCACCATAATCCGTCTCAAGCTGCATTTAAGCAACCCAACCAATAAAAAAGAACATTTAGAATCTCAGATGTTCACTTGACTGGCAAACAATACCATGTGAAAAAATAGTGAAATATCTCACCATCGCTAACATATGGCTATGCCAAAAGCACAGTAATAAACATACAAACAATTTGTTTTCTAATCTGATTACAAGTGAGGGTTTTGATTCAGAAATATCAAGTTCTACTCCAATTTTATAGGATAATATGCAAACCGATTACTAGAGATAAAATGAGAAATGATAGAGGAAGCCCCAATTGAAGATAAAATGAGAGAAAACCGATTATGGTGGTTTGGACATATACAGCGAAGACATTTAGATGCTCCAATTAGAAAGAGTAATCTTTTAACAGTCCATGGTAATGATAGAGATAGAGGTAAACCTAAACTAACATGGATAGAAATAATTAAGAGAGATAATAACTATTTGTAATTTGAGTGCCGACTTAGTCCTAAATAGAGCAGAATGAAAGAAGCAGATTCATGTAGCCAACCCCATGTAGTTGGGAAAAGGCTTAGATGAGTCGAGTTGAGTATGCCAAAAAAAAATTAAAATTAAAAAGACGTTATGAAAAGCATGAAATAATCTTCAAAGAAGATGGCAGTTATATCAAAATCTAAGTCCACTAGAAAAAAAGGGAAAATTTTGCACATACTCCTCGCAACTTAATAAATATACCTGCAAATATTTCATAAAATATAGAATCTTCTCCAAAGAAATCATCACAAAAAATGTACCTGAAACATGGCTTAAATAAATCAGAGAAACAATTTAAGGTGTTAACTGTAGATGTTATATGTATTGACAAAGCAAACACATAAGTACTCTGAAGAAGCAGTATCCATCAGAAGTTTGTGCAAGCTTCTGAAGAGAACTTCATAGGGATATTTCTGCGAGTTAGCTTCAGCTATATGTGGAATCAATGCAGGCTGATCAATTTCCTGAGAACAATAAAGAATTGTAATCATACATCCAGACCCACCATAACAGAAGTTGCTTGATAACTACTTACATGATAATTGTGACTGGGGCAAAGTTTGTTCTCAGATATACAGCTATAATATATCAAAATTCAAAGTACAACTAAATTATCATTCTTAATAAAAGTAAAAAAATAGTTAAAGAGTTACAATGCAACTTTTACTAGTTTCTCTAACGGGGTTCTCTTTAAATAAGTTGCCTCAAATTTTTAAATGTAACTGCCATTTCTTTCCAAATCAAACATTTCCAAATAAAGAAAATACTAATTCAGATACTAGTCTTGCTGGTAGCCACTGACATACATCTAAAGTTAATGTTAGATATACATCTGAAGTTAATGTTAGATGGGAAATGATAAGGAGACAACAAGATGTGAATGCCTTATGCCAGATTTTATGAAAGTTTAAGACATTGGTGAAAGGAGAGCAAGGAGAAAGATGTAGAGAGAAAGGATGTTGAGTTTATTTAAAATGATATTTTAACAAACAACATCTCCCAAACTCCTTGAAAGAGTCTTTTTTCTAAAATAAAAAGAAATAATAGTTTAAAAAATACAACTCAACTCAACTCAACTAAGCCTTTTCCCAACTATATGGGTCGGCTAAATAGTAGTTTAAAAAATAAGAAACATAATTAAATTGTAATCGCTCATCTCATTAACCCAGTTCTCAAGGCTTCCTGGACTCAAACCTAACATTTTGGGGCATTTATCAAATAGCTAGATACATAAATGTCTTATACAATAACAACAACAAAACCTAAATGCCTGATAAGCGGAAAAAATTTATAGTGAATAATAGAAAATGCATAAAAACATGCAGCCAAACTAGGTTGTCTGAACATGCAATTTAACTTAATTTTCATCATGTATTAAAAACAGCAATTACTTCTAATTTTCTTCAGATGCTCCAATGTTGGCATTTCTGAAGCTTTTGATTTCCCTTCAATTGCATGCTAGACCTGATCTCGATGACTAACTTCTGCTAGATAGCTTTCTTCCATGCATACTACTAGTTGAAAAATATGCATGAAAAGTTGTGACATATAGTAAGACATCTCAAAGACATGGTAATATTTCAACAGAAGCATCCAATACAAGCTTCTCTCATAAAATCTTCAGGTAAATTAAAGAATCTAAAATATCAAGCAAACAGGATCATAGGAAAAGTAAGTTCATGATACTGCAATGATGGGTCATGGTATAAGCAAACCTCATTATTACTTAGCGACCTACCTTTAAAATATTTATTCTTTCACCTAAAGCAAAAACAGCAGAACGATTCTTTATAGGTTCTCTTCCTCTTAAAAAAAGGCCCATGCTTCTAGTCTCAACCCCAATTAAATCAGTCGATGTTGCTATATCCAGTTGCAGTTTTTCCAATGCTTGTATGTAAGCACGGAAATGTGCGCTCAACACCTGGAGAATAAATAAAAGGAGAATAAATAAAAAAACTTATAAAATGAAAAAAAAAACATAATAAAAAAACAAGAAGTGATATTCCAGGGGCAAACATAGCATATCCCTTAAGATAAGCATCTGGTAACCTTAAATTTAGAAGAATTCTTTTTCAATATAATCAATGACAAAGAAGAAAAGGATTCCAGAGACAGGTTTCAAATAAGAAGGCACCACCTAATATACACCTGTCAAGTTGAAATTTTGAATGCACACTACAAGAGTATCTCCTAAAAGTCCTACAGTAATTCTATGCCAAATATTAATGTTGTTGTATTAAGAGAACATGTAGGGCAACATGGAGTTATCATGCTTATGGTTTGCTTCACATGATATTCATTGACAGAATTACTACAGCGAATATTGGATGTTTTTTAAACTAAATACACCAACAACAGTTTAGACTTTAAGCAACACTCACCTTGTTCATAGTATCAACATATGCTGCACGAACCTCAGCATATATCTCCTTACCATGCTCTTTAAGGAAAAGAACCACATACCTAAAATTACAAGATTGAGAGAACTGATGAGAGAAAAATAAATGATCCCTAAGTACATGGCATTACAAAGAGAAAAATCAGCAAAACATTTTTTCTTGAAAAAAAAAATTAAAGCCTCAAATTTATACAATAATAGAGGCAAGAAAGGTGTGGTCAGATATAATCTGTTCTTCAACTCTTTAGGGATCTGAATTGCATGCTGCAACTTCTACCCTTTCATAAATCATTGGAATGCTCTCCTGTAGTATATCATAAGCTGCAATCTCCGTCCCTTTAAGGGATTGTTGGACTTTTCTCCCATTTAAGTACTAAGGATCTCGAATTCACCTGATTCTCAGACAAAAATTTCACTTTTATCCATTCATTCACTTGCTAAGAAATTGATGTTTGCATTAGAAAATCCTACATGTTTTGCACTTTGCCTTCATCATCCCTACAACCAACAACCCTCTTTTAATCACAAATTTTAAAATTTTTAATGCCAAAATATTTACAGAAATACCTTGGTTTTTATCTATTTTACCATTCTGAATTTGCAGAAGTATTAAAGATATGACAAGCTGTTGCTGAAAATTTAGAAAATATTATTATCAAAGTAATATGCCATTAGATTGGGTTGTTAATCAATAAATACAATGAAACTTGTATTTAAATAGACTGCAAGCTTCAGAAAATTCAGAGCCCCAAGAATAGGAAGTAAAGCTCTCAAATAATTTATAAAACAAGAGAGTCAGGGAAACATAAAGGTAACTTTATAAGTCAAAAGTAACTGTCTAAAACCAAAGTTTTAAATCTTGTAAGATGGAAGCATCCCGATTTTCCATGGAATGAGACATGCCATCGTCCCATCTTTTCTAGACACTTGAGATGAGGAATGTCCCAAGATGTGCCAATTGGGACATTAGGATTAATGGTGAGACAATTTCGTACCAACACTTGAGATGGTAACTCATCTCAGCATCCCACGGAACATCCTACCAGAACTTAAAACCATGTTCAAAACTATAATGAATGTTGATTGCTTCTTGGTGGTATACATAGAAAGTATAAAATACAATTCGGAAATGAGATGCAAAAATATTGCAATAAAATGGATCTTCATGGAACAGGTTTGCAATAAGAGTTAGATTATGTACAAGAAAGCATGAAGCTGCATATTATAGTTATCAATAAAAGATGATTAACTATAATTCAAGAAGCACTATGAACAGACGCATGACGGGAGAAAAGTCAGACAAGCAGCACCAAGGTGTGGGCTAATAAAACAGACACGATGCAAAGAATAGATGTATTAATGCATATTAATCGATAAGTATCAAGAAAATGAAGTTTTTATCACTAGAACTTACTTATATTTCAGAAGAACATTTTGTTGCAGTATCTGAATATTTGTTTTGGGCTTTCTCAAAGCATAAAGCTTCTGAATCATAAACTCAAATGCCTTCAAGATAAAAAAGAATAAGAATTAACAATACAATATAGTTACAGCCAGTAAAATAAAGAGTAACACAAAACATTTCACTATGATTTCTTGGAAGCTGCAGAATATAAATTTCACTAGAGAATCCAGCATTTAGAAAGGCCTATATATATAGTCTATGCATGTATGTATACATGTACGTATATACATACTAGCCCTTGTCCAGTCATGGGATGTGCAGGTGCACACACACATGCCACTTTGCTCTCAAGCCTAGATGAACCATTGAAGAGCCTGAGGTTCAGTTTACTCTTCAGACAACCAATAATGACAAAACCTGAGGATATTAACTCTAGCACTCAAAGCAATACAACACGTAGAAGTTTCATGAGGGCACCCCTAACTTCAACCACCAACTGATATAAAGAGCATCTTTAAATCTCCCAAACTCATTTATGATTGCTAACCTATGCTTTTACTTCATGATGCAACACATATTCTGTTTCAGGAGTCTTGTTTCAGGAGTCCTGAAGCAGCATATAATCCTCCACATGAATTTATTCAGTTCCCATTAGCAGCAAACTAGCCCTTAAATTTTTCAGTTAATATCTTACGATATTTTAATTTTGCACCGTTGCTTTCACACAGTTCCTCTTCCTTTGATGGTAAACAACAACTTCAACCACTGCACTGCTATAAGGATAATCTATTTTGAGACACTTATTTTTTTAACCAATTTAGTGTATTACAATTAGGGAGTTGGAAGCATCCTTGAGAATAATTAAGCTGCCTCTTTTTTTATAGAGAGCATATGAAATACAATCTCTCTGAAGCATTATAGATATTCTTGCAGTGCAAGGACACCAAAAGAAGGGTTAGCGTCCACTCATAATTAAAGCAGAACCATTAAAATTGGCTGCGGTACCCATCAAATATTCAGCAATGAACTTAACTTCCAAAACAAAATAGATCCGGGCATCTTGTTTGTGAGAGAGCTTTCTGAGCTCTCACCATTATCTGCAGCACCCCAGTTTCATGATGCACAGGCTTAAAGTTGAGAAATATATGTACAAATGAACTGAGAGTGTCATTACTAAAGATATTCGATTGAATAGTTACTGTCGCTTTTAAAACAAGGCATATCTAAAAAGTATACACATTTTAGAAATTTATTAAAAATTAAAAATATTTTCAAGTTTCATAAATCTAGTTGACTATGCTACATTTGTATAAAATTGCAATCAGATCTTGTTCTTCCATAGAAAGCAAATTATCATGTAAATAAATAAACATCACTTTAACTATCTTCTTTGCAACCTTTGAGACCGCCTTCTGCCTCAGTCTTTCCAGTTCAGGCTGAACATCTTTTAGAGCTTTCGATGCTTTGACCATAGAATCAACTTCAACAAATTTCAACTTTTTGCTCAGCATCTCAAGGGTTCTCAAATATTCATCATTCACCTGCATATAACATCAAATATAGTACTCACTATAAATTTATATCACCAACTGAAAAGCAAGATTTCTCATTTGCTATAATACAATAATAGTATCACCTCAGGCATTCTATGTTTCAAACTAGGAGTACATCTCAAAGAAACAAAGATGGTTAAAGATGCCATATTTATAGTGAACTTTCCAGATAATTGTACCCAGATTGACATCACAATGCTTGAAAAATCCAGCCAGGAAAAAAAGAATGACATGTTTACATAAAGATCTTAAATACTTCAATAATGTCATGATGTTTATTTTGTTAAGAATTATGAGCGAGCAACTCAGACAGGGCATAATGGCGTATAAATATGTAGAGAACGTAATGAAAAAACTGCTTGGAGATAGAGCATTTATTCTATCAGAAATACACAAATACATACGGCATTACAATTACAATTTTTTTTTTTTTTTTTTTGAAACAGGTTCAAGTTCCACAGGTACTCTTTTTATGGAAAAATGATAATTTTTTTTTTTGTTATATTAAGTATATGATGTCCAATAATTATACATGTATTTATGGCATCCCTGGATTTTTACAGCCCAAATACAGTTGTAAAGAAAAATTCTTCAAGCATCTTTGACATATGCAGCACATAAAAAAATCATAGGTGGAGATCATTGTACATAAAAGAGACATGTTTGGATAAGCACGTAATGTGACAGATTCTATCAATGTCTCACAGATCAGAAACTATATTACGAATATGGAGATAAAATGACCACCTCTCCATCAACAATTATGTCAATCATCCTTGGGGGCACAATAATGTCTTCCACAAATCTTGACAGCTTAGATTCTGCTGCCTGTAAAATAAATTCAATTACGAACATAATCACAGGAGGGAGTGGGGGAGAGAGATGGCAATAACAATACATAAATGGTGATGAAATAAGCGTATCAAGATAAATGAGCAATCAATTTGATAAATTTGAAGGTTTTTGTCATCTATGTTCTGCAAAAGCATTTTCTACTTTCATTAAGATTAAATATTTTTATAATGGCATAAAAAATCACAATTAAAAAACCTATATATTCACACAATTTGGAATTTACTATTGGTTGGGCCTTGAACATACTGAAAAAGTTACCAGCAATCTAGACAACATAGCCTTGCCCAAAGCGATTTTTCCACTAAAAGATAACAGATCATTCTTCCAACCAAGATGCCTTCTGACAGTTAGATAACAGATCATTCTGCCAACCAAGATGTCTTCTGACAATAAGATAACAGATCATTCTTCCAACCAAGATGTCTTCTGACAGTAAGCCCCACAGCAGGTTCAATAATCCAAGATAACAATTTCTCAGAAGGTCCACATGTCACTTTTCTAAATGATTAGGACAAAATTAAGTTAATAACATCTGGCTCCAGAAAATGTATCTGCCAATCTACTTTAGAGACAGAGGTAGGGAGAAAAAGTCTGCTGACCAAGATCAGTTTCTAGTTGTGTACAGTGGAATACTAGGCGTAAACTGGTTTTGAGCTAGAAACCAGAACAGCTAATAGGGCCTTTTTTTTTTCTGTTGCAGACAACGAAGGAAAAGACTGAGCTTTCCTCACCAAGTATTATTAAAATAATAAAAGATATCTAATTGGGTAACTTGTTGACCCCCAAATAGGGACAGTTCAGCCAACCCACATGCAGGAAGCAAAATACATTTATTTGTGAAAAAGCAGCACAAATCTTAGATTCTGTTAAAGCAGAAGTCTTTCTCTTGCATGATAATCTTCTCTCTTATTTCTTTTTGGTAGAGGAATGGTCAAGCTGCTCAGTACTTGTATAAGAGGCATTAATAGCTAGCCAGTCTGCTGGTCTGTTAACTCCAGGACAGTTATGGTTATGACGTCACATTTGTATTCAGATTTATGCACTAGATTGCATTTATGATAACCCACAGTCCACCTATGACAGAATGTCGCTATATTAACCTAAGACTCTGAAACAACTCCAGAAGCTGAGATTATCACATTGGCAACTGTTAGTATCACATAGAATAGTGTAGATAAGATAAACCATACCTTCCGATTTTTCAGCTTTAGACCCATGTCCATAGATTTCTCCTGAAGGCTTTTTATCTCTGAGCTTATAGAACCAATCTCTGCCTACCACAAAGATGTTTGCCAAATTTTTATCATCCAATTAATAGCTTAATAAAACGGAATTTATGAATTACAAGAAAAATCAGCCACCTGCAAACTAGATATCTAGAAGTTCAAGCATTAAGCAAGAAATAAGCATGTTTCTAAAGAGAGTGAAATTAAAGAGAGAGATACAAGAAACATTACAAGCACATCAACAACCAAATGTAGCTCCGCTTGAGTGAAAACTGCACAACTAAAGAGCATGGATAACTTAAAATACTGACCCATTAATATGTTCCTTCTGACAATTCAAATAACATGCCACCTTAA
Organism: Calamus simplicifolius; assembly: GCA_900491605.1. Classification (NCBI taxonomy): domain Eukaryota; kingdom Viridiplantae; phylum Streptophyta; class Magnoliopsida; order Arecales; family Arecaceae; genus Calamus; species Calamus simplicifolius. The sequence continues at coordinate 142,854 of UESW01001957.1, read as the reverse complement.
ACACTCATAACCAGTCATTTGATAGTACAAAAATTAATTCAACGTGATGCAGGGCAATTACGAGTGGGCAGCTCAATCACCTGTTTATCTATTGTCCTCATAAAAAATCTGAAATACAGAAAATCAGCTGTGTTTTATTAATGTTAAATGACCAATCCACAATGTTATTCTTGTGTCATCTAAATATTGTAAAGCACCAAAACTATTAACCAAAAGTTTGAAACCTTCAGGGGTTATGTTGACCTGTTAAAAAGCATGCACATCATCATACTTTGCAATGACAAAAGCAGCAGTTGGTCAAAAATGGTGATAATCAATTACAGAAAACAAGGAGAAAATGCAAGCAAGAACCATATGCAAGGAAAATTTTTGAAAGTAAATGTACAGAATTTCATGTTATACTCTTTCTCCCTACCTGGCAGGTACATACAAAAAATTTCAGTTATGTTGCTAAAACTACTAGTGACATAATTTACTGTGGCGCAGAGGCATCTGAAACCTAAAGATGGGCAACATGGATGACAGAGAAGCACATATACTTTAACAAATGGAGATTTTAGTTTGTTTTTTCCAACTACAAGATAGAAATGACAATACCAATATGCAAATATAAATACAAACAACAATTTACAAAGCTTTGTTTTTGATGTAGTTTTAGTAAATTTGAAAATGAAATTCATTGAATCCCACCTAAATTTTTCATTCTCCTTCACCCTGCTGAAATACTCAAACCTTCGTGAGAAATACCCACAATACCATTAATAATTTCACCTAAGCGCAATATACATAAAACATCATATGAGTAAATAGTCAATAAGGCAACTGTATATTTTGAACTTTCTAAGCTCCTGAAAATCATCATAAAAAGAATTTAAAATACGAACAGAAAAGCTAATACCCCATCAAAACCATAATTAAAACTACAGGCTATCCAAGAGCCCATTAACCACAAGTCAGGCAATAACACCACTAAAAACATTTTTTCACTTGAAATGCGACAGCCCGCAAACCCACTATTAAGCATTTCACTTGGCCTTCATGTGTTATCAGTTCACCAAGTTATCTCTACAAATGGTAATTAAATCTCCATATTAATCATAAATTCATAATATACCTAGGGTAGCTTCAGGATATATCATCTTTCTATTTCATTAACAAGATGCCACTCGCACATCTTTAGTTCCACTCTCTTCTTTTTTCTTTATGCCAGTCTTGCCATTGATGTCCTTCAACCACATAGCATAATTCATACCATGCCACAGCCCTTATGGACATATTAGATCACAACAGATATTAATTGTTCGAATCCATGTAGAGAAAACAAGACGACCAATACATTCTCTTTCCTCTCCAAAAACCAAGCCTAGAGTCCTAGTTTAACACTCCAAACAACATGCATTCCATAAATAACTGCCAAAATTAGACATGAATTCAATGACAACCAAATGATTGAGACGATGAAACAACAGAAGTGACATAAAATACTTGCAGATAAATAGTTGAAGTTATTATAGCACTCCTTTGTTATTGCTTCTGACTTTTTAGATTTTGACAAAGAAAGAGAAATTCGACAAAGTTGAAAAATCTATTGTTTGTCAAGTTCCATACTTGTCTCACTTTTGTTATATATACAGTAAAAACAGAGATTATTATTGTAACACAGTATGTAGAACTTCCAACCAAGAGAATCATTTCCACATCCAAATTCATTTCTCTCGAAGAGTCAAACTTCATACTTCATAGCCGTCTCTAGAACCATAGGGCAAATTTCCTCCTAGACTAAGAGAAGTTTGTACTATTGACTAATGTTTCAGGTCATCATTTTCAAGGGCTGGCAATAAAATCAATAATTCCTGTAGTGAGAGCACCTTAAAATTGTGAAGACACCAGCAAAATTCATCATTCCTTGTTAACAATTGATATTGTCTGATGATCATAAATCATCGCTCAAGTGATAAATTTTATCTTCTAATGGCAGACATACTAATTATCTTATCAATACCAACTGATAAGGCAACTTATAAAACTCTATGGTAGATTAAAGATCGAATTCAAGGCAAATCTCTACAGCATAAATCATAATATTATGGAACATCTAGAACACCTTTTCACTATTCAAAGAAAATGGCACCAAAAGTACCCCCAAAGATCAAAGAAATATATTTAGATTTCAATATTATTTTGGGTAGAATCAAAAGCTTTACCACAAAGCTATCGAAGCCATAAGAAGATTTAGCTAATGAATGAGGTCTAGAAAGAACTAATGCATAGGCAACTAGCATCACTCCCATGTTGAGATAAGTACAAAACGGTAACAATTCCAGCTTATAACTTAAAAGAGAGAGAGAGAGAGAGAAGAAACAAATACAGTATAGTAAATCTAAATCACCAGATGCATGCCCCAGTTTCTAAGGATTTACATTTATTAGTAGCATGATCTCCATATACAGTCAGAACACAAAAAATGTTGATAATTATTGCTGAATAATGCTATAGCATGCTGACAATACAATATCACCATGGTCAACTTTTAAACAATTTCTAGACTGCTCGCTTCTTTTCAGATAAAACAAAATAAATTACAGGCACATAACATCAATTAAATAAATCAAAGGAACCTGAAATCACAAGAAAACAGCAATGCATGTACATGAAACAACAAAATTTATGCTTTAATACTGATCATACAAACCTATAACTACATTGATAGTTTGTAGTACTTCAGGGAAGAAAGACAAAGTCAATACCTGAAAACCACTGAGAAGAGTTTCCATTTGTGATAAAATGTTGTCACAATCACGAATTTGATCATGTAGTAAAACTAAATTATCACTCTCTTTAATGTAATCCTGCATGATTAGAGAAGCCAAAATTTCTTAATTAACAGAAAGTGAAATAGAATAAACTTTCAGTGATGAGAAATGCAGTAAGAGAATAAAGAAATTGATGGCAAAAGACCATTACGTTGACCAGCCATTACTTTCCTTATAGTAATCTAGAAAGGAGTTTGTCAGCCTTGATGCCCCACATAGGACAGAACACCAACAAATAAAACTTTTCAACATATATATGAGATGTAAAAATTAGATTCTATAAGAACTCATCTGGTCATCACTCAACTCCTGGTGCATATTTCCTCTTAACATCAATATATGCAGAACTTTGTAAAACCATATTATTGCCCCTCCTCTTAGCCGTCCCCCCAACAGGCCCAACCAAAATCTTGGCCTCCTCTGATCTCATCCTTGTTGATCATAGACAAGAAACTATTTTCAAGTATCTGATTCAGCTACATCTCCGGATGAAACAATTAATTCTGCATAATTGAAATTTAATTTATGGCTCCTATTTTGTTGTCTTCATAGCATTTTTTTTTTACACAATAGCATAGGATATCTTATTTATTTGTCATGTTGACCTCATGATCCATAATAGTTGGTAATCATTGCTGCATTCAGTAACAAATTTAAGCTCCTCAGAAACCGTCTAAGTTTATAACAAAGAGTTTTGTTTAATCACATAATATTCAATTTTACCTGTTACCTATGAATTTGCCTCCAAGTTTAAAATGTATCCAGTGAATCATACTCCTAAATTATTTTCAGTATTAGGAGGCATAAAACTGCAGTACCTAACTTTGGGTGAAGATTTTTGACAGGAAAAGATGTCAAAAAAGAATAAAAATATCTTTGCAGCAACAATAAGACATGCCAATGAGAAAATAAAATTTTCATTCGAGAATAATATAATTAAAATCAAGCAGCAATTACATGAACAACAAAGTCCTCATGTCATACACATCTACCTTTGGTATCTACATTGTAGCACATACAGAGGCAAAACAGCACTTCTTTTTTCCCTTGACAAAACAAAAACAAAAAACCAGATTTTGTCGATTCAGGTGTTGTACAGAAGGGTGAGTTGAATCCTAACATTATTCACTAATGCCCACTTCATGTCTCATAAATTATGCCACTCAACTAAGTGCAATTTCATTCATGTCAATCTTCTCCTTCACATGCATTCCCTACCTCTTTGAATGGCATTATACAAACTCATTGCATGTCAATGTATTCAAATAAAACACCCTGAAGAAAATTTCCTGACCTGTATCGAGTCCAACTCAACTTGGCGTACATTGTTTTCAACACCTTTCGTGTATTCCCGTAGTTTTGTGCCTTTAGCAAGTATATTTGCCACTTCCTATGGAAAATTTTAAAAAAAATGAATGATTAAAATAATTCATTAATGATAGACCAGCTAAAAAATTTGTTTTGATAGAGTTAAGAGCCCTAGATACAAACAAATGTGCCAACTGATATGCACACATGCAAGCTGAATGAATGACTTATACACTTACACAAACATAGATACATAGGTAGATACTGCAAAAATTCAATTAATACCTGGTACTTTCAAATGTACAAACTATATCTACAACTACGGTTCCTTTCGCATTCAAATGTATGTATAGCAACCATCAGAAATTTCGGTGCAATTTATTACAGTGAACATTCCTTTTACATTTAAGAAGCAACTGCACTTGCACTAGAAATTTCAAAATCCAGGTAATTTTAGCAATTAAAAGCATCAAAATTAAGAAATCCTAGAACATGAAATAGAGTTTTCAGAAATTCCCCCGTGCATAATCTGTTTTACATAGAACTTTATATTGCATCCTTGCAGTCAACAAAACACTTGAGCAACTCTTAACAATATATTTTGTCGCATAACTACCATTCCATAATAGCAATCACCCTTGTTATTTCATTCTTGATCAAGCAACAAATGAAAGAAACAATATATCGACTTTTCTTTTTACTGAGTTGACGTTAAATTATTTATACATCCCAGTATTTTTATCTGATAAAATTAGTTACCCAATCTATAACAACACCAACCATCCCAAACTGTCTGATGGTCATTTGCTCTTTCATTCGGGATCGATATAAAATTAAAACAGAAGGGAAGCACAATATATAAAGATGATTAAAGTTACACAACATTACCAAGAGTAATGAAAAAGGATAATATGGCCTAGCTTGCCCTTAACCACAAACAGAAAATTTATGTTCACAAAATTTTAACCACTAATACCAAAAGTTGTTTTATAAAAGAACAGTATTATATGTCAAAATCTACATATTTTTAAATGTGTTCAGCTGATACATATGTCCATGCAACAAGTAAAGGGAATGAAAGCATTAATAGAGTTTTGGCCTTGTAACAGTTACTGTGAGAAAACGATATACCGATCATACATGTTCTTCTTCACAAGGTATTTTTTAGCAAGACATAAGATTAGAGCTTGGAACTTCTTTTGAAAATATAAGAATCTTCCATTATGGAAATATTAAAAAAAATAAAAGAAAACATCCAAATGTAAATTTGTATTACCAAAATACAGGAAGTAAAATGTCTGCTAATAATCCAATAGATCTCAGCACTCTCTGATGTTGACCAGCCAGGATAAATAACCAAATCTACCAGTCACTAAATGCCTCATGGTCTAACAGGAGAATGAATTCAAATAACCAAGATGCCCAATATGTACACTTTGTGACAATTAGTAAACAAATATTAAAAAGTTAGAAAATAACTCATTAATAGATCATTCATGATCAAGATCATATAAGGCTGCCTTTGTAATTTCTGGTGGACTTTGAATTTGTGCGCTAAAACAATTATGTGAATACATGTTAACCTGATAACGAATTTTATTAAGACTTCTACAACTTTAGTGCAATGATAGAATTGGAGTTACTCACATCATCATTCTTACATTCTTCGAGTTCTTCTTGCAGCCCCTCCAATGATATCTCATCACTATACAAGCAAATGTGCAGAGGCATAAGCATATCTAGACAATTACCACAACAATGCAACAAAAATAAACAGAAAAACAGGTGAAAAGAAGTTTAAATTTTCGTTAATGATAATTAAAGAAAGTTATGCAATTTTCTAATTTGCATAACCATAATCAACAAGCTAAATAGCGTATCTTTTAAAGAAAAGATGAAAGTTTAATCATGATTATCCCGATTTGCAATTGGCATGAAGATCGCAGAACCAAAGTTTGAAATCCAATGGGCCTTCCAGCCCTTGCCCATGGTCCATTTAGTTTCCTAGGTTGCACTAGTCAGAAATTAAGCAAAAAATCATAGGCTTGACATTAAGGTGAACTTTAATGCATTTTATTCAAAAGGCCAGTCTGATAAGAAGGATAAGATTTGTGTATGCATTACAGTGAAGCATGTCAATTAAACATCATTACCTGATATTCATCAAATTCTCTGATTTTATGTAGCAATATACAGAGGCATTTGAATTTTAAGCAACTAGTGCCAAAATCATCACTACAACAAAAATGACATTTGGATTGATATCCCAATTTACAGGTATGGTCGACATGAGGGATATTCCACATAATTGTTCGCTGACTAAAAATCTATTGTTCTGAGTCCAACAGACAACATCTTCATTAAAACACAATATATGAGCGAACAAATCCATTTATCACAATGAAGAAAACAGTCCTGCATACATACTACAAATCAAGTGAGGGATAAATATGTAATACATCAACCTGTTCAAATTACGATGCCAACAAAACATGAGTTTGGAATGTGCAGGCACATGCTTGTGATAATGGATTACTGGTTGAAAAGAAGAAATGCACAGATAACTCATGAAGTTGACGAACAGAAAAGAAGAAAAATACAATGGAAAGGAAGATCAGTTCTAGAAACAGAAATATGTCACATTAAACAAATTTCAATATGGATAACTGAAACATTTGAACAAGTTTTGTGATAAAATCCAACACAAACTTCAATGTTATTGGTCCTAGTGGATAGTGAAAGCCAAAGAATCCTTTAGCCTTTCTCAAATTACTTAACGATCATAGGCTCTTATGCATATGCACCAATAAAATATCGAGTAGGTGAGATAAAACCTGCTGGCATCCTCATCTAAAGCCAGATCCCCAACAAATACTCCCAGGTCAAATACTTGTTTCAGGCTATCTTGATTCTCAACATTAAAATCACCCTGCATCCAATTTGTAAGCAGTTTAACATTAAGAAAAGACATTTAAAGTTATGTAAACAACAAATATGCAAATTGATACATTTACCCATCTTATCTTAGCAACCATACTAGATCATTAAACATTATTTTAAGTTAGATTCAACAGTAAACAACAACCGATGTCATATCACAAGCATGCTTGCTTATTTGGGCCTACTTTATCATTTGTTTATTTTTCAGTTGAAAACCCCAATAGTGCAGCATATTTAAACCTCTCCAAAACTTCTGTGTTTCTAGTTTTAACCCTCCACTTCTTTTTCTCTGACACTTCATTCAGATTTAACAGATCCTCTTCAGTGGGTAAAGAATCTACGCTACATATAACATAGTTAAATTATTTAATATGGTTCTCTTCCTTCCACTCCATTGGTTCATGTCTAGCTCTTCTCTCCTAAGCATCAAGAGACCATCCGTTGGTAGCTATCTCAAAGTGGAGATCAACTAGAAAAAGTTTAGAAAGTAAATAAGCATCTTATCAGCACCTATACTCAAACTAAACTAAAACTCAAATTGCTACTGCCCCTGAAACTAAAAGTCGTAACAACTAGCAGCTCTAACCATGTACATCCAAATTCCAATAATTGCTCATAACAGCTCTGCAGTCCAAGATCTCTCATTGTAGAGCACATCCATAGATTACTTCTTCCGTAAAACCCAATCGCATTCCTAACACACTTATTCAAGTTAGCTTGTTCAACTCCTACAAATACCTAAAATGGTGTTTCCTAACCAGAGTCTTTAGCATGCACATTGACTAACGAATAATTAAATCTCCTCATTATTTGAATGCCTTTAACTCCCAAAGCCGCTTTCTTGGGTTTGTTCATATCATGCTCAAGCTAGCAACTTTCATAAGTCATGATTCCAATAAACCAAGCTTCATTCATGGTAAAAACCCAATAAACTATCAGAAGCTTCGATTAAGATAGCTAGATTTCTTGAAATGATATTCTACCATCCTCACTCAAGGAACGGATGAATAAGAAACTTGTGCGATAATTATGCGGATGACCAGGAGATAAACTCAGGCAAAACATCAAGAAATTCAAATTGCCGGAAGGATTAAAATCTAATCAGGTCATCAAGAAACCAAAAAAATCGATCGAATCGAGAGATCAGTTCCTCTAATTTGAGTATGGTAACGCATATCAAGAAATCAGATGCGAGAAGAATGAAATTCACAAAATATTATTTCGCGCACTAAAAAAATTAAAGAAATCAAAGAGAATGCCATAAGAAATCGAGGACAACCGGATCTAAAATCCTAGGTCTCAAGGGCTCAGGAAAGAGACCTAGAAATTCTAGAGGAATTGCGGAGGAAGGGGTGATGTGAAGACGAGATCGGGACGTTACCATGAGAAGCGAAGGAGATCCGAGATCGTGGATTCAGCGCAACAAGCTGGGATTCGAGCTCCGGCAGGAGTTGTTAATGGCTGAGAGAGCTCGGATCGTGATAAGCGGAGCGAATGCTTGATGGGTTTTCACTCCTCAGTCCCTTGCGAGGACCAACAGCAACTACCCTCTGGTTCAACCGGGTAAGACCGAACTAGTTCTGGGCCTTTATGGCGGTCGATCAACAGAAAAGTTACCTAAAAGTCGCAAAGCCCGAGCTAAATGTTTCAAGGAGAAGTCTTCGTACACCGCCTCCGGTGCAGCAAATCCTACGTGGGTTGCACCGCCTCTCCTTTTTGGTCCATGTGGATCCTGCGTGACTGATGATGCGGGACGGTATGGCTCTGATACGATGTTACGTTTTGATTGTAACGGCCATTAAAAGCGCTTCGCCTTTATTTTAAAAATAGTGTGCAGATGAAAATGTCATTTCCCTCCAACCTACTTCTACCGCCATTTTTTCTTGAATTATATATATGAAAGAAAAACTCTTTCCGATTCTAAAACATTCTTTCCCCTCGCTCTGGCTTTCGGATGCAAGAAATCAGTCCAAGGTTTGAGCAAGATCCTGAGCCCTCGCTCTGAGAGTCCGGTGTCAGGTTTTTCCCCTGTTTTGATTTTCGGTCGAAAGAAAATATTTTAGCTTTGAGGCTGGAATACGCAGCTACCAAAGACTTCTTCATAATCTTCTGGAGAAAATGTCATCCGCAGCAGGAAGTAAAAAGTTCTTGTTCCCACTTCTTTGTAAAGCTCCTTTATTACATCAACTATTTTTTATCGTTAGAGGAAGTTAATGCATTAGGAAACCACTTAATGCGCAGGTAACTTCCTTGAACCAAAACAATTATGATATTATGGGAGTCATAACTGTTTAGTGTTTAGTGTTTTTCTGCACGAATGTCAATACCTTTGAGTTTAGTGTTTTGTAGCACGAATGTCATACTCTTTTAACTAGGATGTTATCCCTTATGAACTAGGGTGTCGTCAGAGTGTTTCGGCCTATATTCCCCATTATTTTCTGTCCATTTAGCTATAGTGTCGTCATTTTACAACTCGGGTGTCCTACAATTTTCTGCATTCAGTTTCAGCTAGGGTGTCCCAATATGAGAGCTGATGACGGTTGGGGCGTGGCTTAACGGTTACATCCGAGGTGTCGTTATATAAAAACCGGGGTGTCGAAGGTTTAAAACTGCAGTGTCGTAATGTTTTCCTTGGGTGTCGTAAGGCTAGGGTGTCGTTAGATTATTTCTGAGATGTCGTAAGTTCTATAGCTAACATTTGGAGCTAGGGTGTCGTCATTTGACAGCTCGGGTGTCGTAGGTTGATTTCTGGGGTGTCGTCACGTTTACAGCTATGAGAACTGAGGTGTCGTAACAGTCTTTCTGGGGTGTCGTAAGTTGTTTTCTAGGATGTCGTAGGTTGTTTTCTCGGATGTCGTATCGTAGTTTTAATCAGGAGTATCGTTTGTTGCTTTCGGGGGTGTCGTAGCGTTTCAATCGTTATAAAAGCTACGATACCGTAGTTACAAGCCTACGACACCCGTGCTTCAAACGAATGCTGGAGAAAAGCCTCGCAACATCGCACGAGAAAATTGGCCGAAAATCAGTAATGACACCCTAGAAAAAAAGTCGGAAGTATTGCGACATCCAAGTTAAAGAAATAAAACACCTCGGTTAAAAAATACGACACCCCAGTTATGCTCGGCCGAAAATCCTTCGCGACACCGCAATTCAAACATCACGACACCCTAGCGACAATGCTACCACACCAATGCTTATAACGGACGCCGGAGAAAAGGCCCGCGACACCCAAAGAGAAATTCGGTCAAAAATCATTCCTGACACCGCAGTTGAAACATTACGACACCTAGGGCTTGCTTAAGAATAAGAAAGAGGAATCTTATGGAATATCATGGAATACGATTTGAAAAAGAATAGGAGGCCTATAAATTGACGTTTATCTCGGATCAAGCAATTCCCACTCCCTAACACACCAGGCCATACAGAGCCTATAAATAAGAGAAGAGGCCTATAAATTGACGTTTATCTCGGATCGATGTCACGAATGATTTTTGGCCGAATTCGTCCTTGGGTGTCGCGGGCCTTTTCGACAGCGTCCGTTATAAGCACTGATGTCGTAGCATTGTCGTTAGGGTGTCATGATGTTTGAACTGCAATATCGTGAAGGATTTTCTGCCGAGCATAACTGGGGTATCGTATTTCTTTAACCGAGGTGTCTTATTTCTTTAACTGGGTGTCGCAATACTCCCGACTTTTTCTTGGGGTGTCATCACTGATTTTCGGCCGATTTTCTCCTGCGATATTGCGAGGCTTTTCTCCAGCATTCGTTTGAAGCACGGGTGTCGTAGGCTTGTAACTACAGTGTCGTAGCTTTATGACGATTGAAACGCTACGACACCCCCGAAAGCAACAAACGACTCTTGTTTAAAACTATGATACGACATCCGAAAAAACAACCTACGACACCCTAGAAATAACTTACGACACCCCAGTTCTCATAGCTATAAACGTGACGACACCCCAAAAATCAACGTACGACACCCAAGCTGTCAAATGACGACACCATAGCTCCAATGTTAGCTATAGAACTTACAACGCCTCAGAAATAATCTGACGACACCCTAGCCTTACGACACCTAAGAAAACATTACGACACTGTAGTTACAAACCTTCGACATCCCAGTTCTTATATAACGACACCCGGATGTAATCGTAAAGCCACACCCCAACCGTCACCAGCTCTCATATTGGGACACCCTAGCTGAAACTGAATGCAGAAAATCGTAGGACACCGAGTTGTAAAATGACGACACTAGAGCTAAATGGATAGAAAATAACGGGGAATATAAGCCAAAACACTCTGACGACACCCCAGTTCATAAGGGATAACATCCTCGTTAAAAGAGTATGACATTCGTGCAACAAAACACTAAACTCACAGTATTGACATTCGTGCAGAAAAACACTAAACACTAAATAGTTATGACTCCCAAAATGTCATAATTGTTTTGGTCTAAGGAAGTTACCTGCGCATTAAACGGATTCCAAATACATTAACTTCCTCTAACAATAAAAAAACAGCTGGTGTAATAAAGGAGCTTTACAAAGAAGTGGAAACAAGGACTTTTTACTTCCTGCTGCGGATGATATTTTCTCCAGAAGATTATGAAGAAGTCTTCGGTAGCTGCATATTCCAGCGAAGCTGAAATATTTTCTTTCGACCGAAAATCAAAATAGAAGCAAAACCTGACACCGAACTCTCAGAGCGAGGGCTCAGGATCTTGCTCAAACATTGGACTGATTCTTCCATTCGAAAGCCAGAGCGAGGGGGAAGAATGTTTTAGAATCAGAAAGAGTTTTTCTTGCACTGATATAATCCAAAAAAAAATGGCGGTAGAAGTAGGCTGAAGGGAAAGGGCATTTTTGTCTGCACACTATTTTTAAAATAAAGGCGAAACACTTTTAATGGCCATCACGATCAGAACGTAACATCGTATCAGAGCCATACCGTCCCGCATCGCCGGTCATGCAGGATCCACGTGGACCAAAAAGGAGAAGCGGTGCAGCCCACGTAGGGCTTGCTGCACCGAACGTGGTGTACGAAGACTTTTCCTTGAAACATTTAGCTCAGGCTTTGCGACTTTTAGGTAACTTTCCCATCGATCGACCGCCATAAAGGCCCAGAACTAGTTCGGTCTTACCCTGTTGAACCAGAGGGTTTCTGCTGTTAGTCCTCGCAAGGGACTGAAGAGCGAAAACCAGTCCAACGTTCACTCCGCTTATCATAATCCGAGATCTCTCAGCCATTAACTCCTATCAGAGCTCGAATCCCAGCTTGTTGCGTTGAATCCACGATCTCCAATCTCCTCTGCTTCTTCTCCTCATGGTAACATCCTGATCTCGTCTTCACATCACCCCTTCCTCCGCAATTCCTCTAGAATTTCTAGGTCTTTTTCCTGAGCCCATGGGACCTAGGATTTTAGATCTGATTGTCCTTGATTTCTTGTGGCATTCTCTTTGATTTCTTTGATTTTTTTAGTGTGCAAAATAATATTTGTGAATTTCGTTCTTCGCATCTGATTTCTTGATATGCATTACCATATCCAAATTAGAGGAACTGATCTCTTGATTCGATCGATTTTTTTGGTTTCTTAATGACCTGACTAGATTTTAATCCTTCCTGCAATTTGGATTTCTTGATGTTTTGCCTGAGTTTATCTCCTGATCATCCGCATAATTATCGCACAAGTTTCTTATTCATCCGTTCCTTGAGTGAGGATGGTAGAATATCATTTCAAGAAATCTAGCTATCTTGATCGAAGCTTCTGATAATTTATTGGGTTTTTACTATAAATGAAGCTTGGTTTATTGGAATCATGACTTATGAAAGTTGCAGCTTTAGCATGATATGTACAAACCCAAGAAAGCGGCTTTGAGAGTTAAAGGCATTCAAATAATGAGGAGATTTAATTATTCGTTAGTCAATGTGCATGCTGAAGACTCTGTTTAGGAAACATCATTTCAGGTATTTGTAGGAGTTGAACAAGCTAACTTAAATAAGTGTGTTAGGAATGCGATTGGGTTTTACGGAAGAAGTAATTTATAGACGTGCTCTACAGTGAGATTTTGGACCGTAGAGCTGTTATGAGCAATTATTGAAATTTGAATGTACGTGGTTAGAGCTGCTAGTTGTGACTTTTAGTTTCAGGAGTAGTAGCAATTTGAGTTTTAGTTTAGTTTGAGTATAGGTGCTGATAAGATGTTTATTTACTTTCTAAACTTTTTCTAGTTGATCTCCACTTTGAGATAGCTACCAACTGATGGTCTCTTGATGCTTAGGAGAAGAGCTAGACATGAACCAATGGATTGGTAGGAAGAGAACCATATTAAATAGTTTAACTATGTTATATGTAGCCTAGAGTCTTTACCCACTGAAGATGATTTGTTAAATCTGAATGAAGTGAAAAGAAGTAGAGGGTTAACTTGGAGAGGTTTAAATATGCTGCACTATTGGGGTTTTCAACTGAAAAATAAACAAATGGTAAAGTAGGCCTAAATAAGCAAGCATGCTTGTGATATGACATCGGTTGCTGTTTACTGTTGAATCTAACTTAAAATAATGTTTATGATTTGGTATAGTTGCTAAGATAAGATGGGTAAATGTATCAATTTGCATATTTGTTGTTTATATAACTTTAAATGTCTTTTCTTAATGTCTAAACTGCTTACAAATTGGATGCAGGTGATTTTAATGTTGAGAATCAAAATAGCCTGAAACAAGTATTTGACCTGGGAGTATTTGTTGGGGATCTGGCTTTAGATGATGATGCCAGTAGGTTTTATCTCACCTACTAAATATTTTATTGGTGCATATGCATCAGAGCCTATGATTGTTAAGTAATTTAAGAAAAGGATAAAGAATTCTTTGGCTTTCATTATCCACTAGGACCAATAACATTGAAGTTATTCAAGTCAGCTTGTTCAACTCCTACAAATACCTGAAATGATGTTTCCTAACCAAAAGTCTTCAGCATGCACATTGACTAACGAATAATTAAATCGCCTCATTATTGAAGGCCTTGAACTCCCAAAGCCGCTTTCTTGGGTTGTTCATATCATGCTTAAGCTAGCAACTTTCATAAGTCATGATTCAAATAAACCAAGTTCATTCATAGTAAAAACCCAATAAACTATCAGAAGCTTTGATCAAGATAGCTAGATTCTTAAAATGATATTCTACCATCCTCACTCAAGGAACGGATGAATAAGAAACTTTGCGATAATTATGCGTATGATCAGGAGATAAACTCAGGCAAAACATCAAGAAATCCAAATTGCCGGAAGGATTAAATCTAGTCAGGTCATCAAGAAACCAAAAAAATCAGTCGAATCGAGAGATCAGTTCCTCTAATTTGGGTATGGTAACGCATATTAAGAAATCAGACGCGAAAAAAACAAAATTCACAAAATATTATTTCGCACGCTAAAAAAATCAAAGAAATCAAAGAGAATGCCACAAGAAATCGAGGACAACCGGATCTAAATTCCTAGGTCCCATGGGCTCAGAAAGAGACTAGAAATCCTAAGGAATTGCAAAGGGGTGATGTGAAGACGAGATCGGGACGTTACCATAAGGAGAAGCGGAGGAGATCGGAGATCGTGGATTCACACAACAAGCTGAGATTCGAGCTCTGGCATGAGTTGTTAATGGCTGAGAGATCTCGGAACGTGATAAGCGGAGCGAACGCTGGATGGGTTTTCGCTCCTCAGTCCCTTGCGAGGACCAACAGCGCAACTTGGCCTCAATGCCCTCGCTCGACTTCTTCAAACTCAAGTTTCTAAGGAAGCATGTGGATTGGATGATGGATGATAATGAAGCTGGTATGAGACCCGATTGGAGAGCCGGTGCTTAATGGAGTCACGTCTCTTGCTTGAGATGATAACGAGGACGGGTGATCAGCCGGCAGTGGTATTAAATTGATATTGATAGATAACATGGATAATATGAAGCAAATTGCAATATAACTGATCATTAGGAGAGAAGGAGATGGGCGTGTCCAAAGACTCTATAGATTGAAAGGAGAGATTATTTTTTTGATACATATTGTAGTTTGATAAAATACTAATTAAACGAAGGAAGATGATTTCACATTGATGCCATTGGCTTGCTTTTAATTTTATGTTGTTTGCCTTGGATACATGGATTCAACTTCGTTGTTGCTAGCTAGAAGTGGCTATTGTTAATTATTTTCTAGTCAACTTTTGTGATGTCTAATTAGCAGTGAAATGTCATCACTTGCTTGTAATGCCCCAAACTCATAATGGATATAAAGCATCTGCTGAGAAATAAATCTCAACATGTAAGGCATCATATGCAAAACAATGAAAAAATAATAAGAGTTTATAAGCCTTCATTTTGTAAGTATAGCATTACTTACATAGTATAAATTAGTAGATCAATTAAGTGCATATTATTAATGAAAATCAAAAAAAATTAGTTCATAACTAACATACTATCATATACTAATTCTTATAATTTGAAGGTATCTTTAACTAGTACAAATATCAAATTCATGAAAAAAAATTATTAAGATATATTAAGAGAGAAAAAATATAAAGTTGTAGATGTAAATTATAAATTTGATGAGTATACGTATCATTTTAGATGTTATAAAAATATGTATTAAAAAATTATAAATATATGCAGGTAATAAGAAAATTTTGATATATATATATATGTATGTATGATTTTAAAAATTTTATATATATATATATATATAGGAGGGGTTCTTTTCTTAAAATTTAGATATAATTATTAATTAATTTATAATTTTGCAAGGATACATATTTCTAACAAATTTATGGCTCTTTGGTAATTTGTTTGATGGTTGGTATTAGAAATAGGATTTCTAATATTATTAAATATAAGGTATGATTTGACTCATGCCAATCAAACCTTTCCAAATTCATTCCGAACAAATTGATTGTGAAACTATTTTTAAGAATCTTTAGGTATAAGCCAATCTAGCTCAACTTTTTTCTTTGTTGTAATCTTACGGAACTTATCAAATCATAAATGATTATCTAAACAAAACTTTAATCTTTTAATAACTCCAAACTCACAATAGAGAATTTTTTTTCAAATTTTATATGTAAAACCTTAATTGAGCATTTTTATTTAATGATACTTAACTCTCAACTCAACTCAACTCATGTAAGCCTTTTTCCAACTACATAGGGTCGGCTACATGAATCTGCTTCCTTCACTATGCTCTATTTAGAATTAAGCCGACATTCAAATTATAAATAATTATATTTTTTAAAATTATTTCTATTCATATTAGTTTAGGTCTATCTCTACGTGTATCCTTACCATAAATTGTTAAAAAATTACTCTTTCTAACTGGAGCATCTAAATGTCTTCATTTTATATATCCAAACCATCATAATCAATTTTTTCTTATTTTATCTTTACATTTTATTTAATAATATCCATATAAAATAATAAATTTTTATAATCTCCTTGACAATATATGATATACCAATTATGTTTAGATTGCAAAGTTAATATATAAATTTTATTCTCATATTTTAATTGTAATTTTACATATAAAATGGATAAGGTTGTCATTTTTAGATACATCTATTATCTTTATATAGAATATATAAAAAATTGTTTATGGCTTAAAATATGGTATAAATATAGCGAAAATAATAAAACTCAGTGGAATAGTTGTAAATTTCAAAGAATGTAATGCATACAAAAATTAAAAATGAAGAGAAATTATATTTTAAAAAAATAAAAATATATATTATGTCTTATTATTGCTAAAAATGTTAAGAGAATACTCAACTCATCTAAGCCTTTTTTTCAACTACATGGGGTTAGCTACATGAATCTCTTCCTCTACTTCATTCTATTTAGAACTAAGTCAATACTCAAATTATAAATAATTATTTTTTTATTATTTTTATTTATATTAGTTTAGGTTCATCTTGACCTCTCTATCCTTACCATGAATTGTTAAAAGAATATTCTTAACAACAAAAATGTTAAGAGAATATTCAATATATTGTTTGATAATAATAGCAAACATGTTGATGCTACAAATTACATGGATAATTTAGTTATAACCACTATCATGATTAACTAATGATTATTAAAAAAAATTAAAGGAGGAAGGTCTAAATATAGTTGTAATCCCTACTCTAAACTTTCTCAGAGTTGGATTTCCATCCAATGCTCTGTAGCCGTCCATGTTAAGAACATAACACTTAATTGGATTGGATTATCATAAGTTAGATGAAATTTGCCAAATACTTGTTCATATAATACAATATTGTAAACTAAATCACATAATTCATTTATATAGTCCAAACTAATTTTATACGGTATGTTATGTGCCTAGTTTAGGACCTATTGCAATCATAAGTAATTGCAACATCACTGCTCACAAGATTCAAATCATCCCATCACTGCCTAGTTTAGGGCCTATTGCTATTTTTCTTGATTAAATCTTCCCATTTGCTTCTCCATATGAGTTGGTCTATCTGCACTAAATCTCATTTTTTGGTTTTTAGCCAAAGGCAAAATGTTCATGTTGCTGCAAAAATCCGTTCTCCGCTTGGAAGCGGTACACGTCAAATCCAGATAGCACTCTTCCCTCGGATGGACCTGCAAGGTAGTTCTCATGCAGGAATTACAAGGGATGGTCCCTATGAAAGATCTTCGATCCCAAGTCAGTAGAGATTCTGAGCAAACAGATGAGAGAAGAAGGCTCTAGCAGAAGGATCTTTCTTCTTAAGATGATTTTTCAGGAGCAATGACCTTTGCTAGAGTTATTTTTTGGGCTTAGATTGCCTTTGAGAGCGTACTGAGGAGGGTTCTGGGACTTGGTATTTGTACGTTGCCAAGGATGTAAGCTGTTACCTGATTTTCGAGGCACGTTTTAGGGAGTTGGCATCCGATAAGGCCAGAATTCCAACAGTTATGGGGATCGGCAATTGATGAAGCTGACAGGCACTTATCGAGAATTTAAAATCTCATTGATCATGGATGGAGCGCTATATTTGGCTCCCATTCCTATTTTGGAAGGCTCATTCTGCGATTCTTATGATCGGGATGGTTTATCCTTCGAGATATACGGCGTGGTTTGAAGTAGCAATGTTGCTTACGTTGAAGGGATGAAGATCGATCCTGGCGAGGTACTAAGATAGCTCGGCCTTGCCAAGGTTCGGATATAGCTTAGCCCTTCCGAGGTACTAAGATAGCTCGGCCAGATAGTTTGGCTCTGTAGCTCTGCCAAATAGCTCAGCCAGATACTTTGGCTTTATAGCTTAGCAGATAGTTTGGCTCTATAGCTCTGCCAAATAGTTCGGCTCTATCATTGAGCAATTTATTGATGCGGTGATAATTTTTTCTTGCATCATATGCCCCCCACTCCCTAGTTTGAAGCTTAGGTTCGGGCATAGGGAGTAGAGTCCATGATGACTCAATATCATTGGTGGAATTTGAACCAACAAAGGCACGTCATGATGGCCCCATAAATGCTAAGCCAGGCGTCTAGCTGGGCAAAATGTGGCCAAATCAAAGGTCAGGGCACGTGGCCGATGAACCTTGATTATGCAAAGTTTTACTTGGTCCTGCCAAAGAATGTTGCTCAGCCTTGCCGAGGTATGGAGAAATTTTGCTTGGCCGTGCCGAGATTCGAAGAATGTTGCTTGGCCCTGCCAAGGTACGAAGAAATTTTTACTTGGTCCTGCCAAGTACAAAGAATGTTGCTTGGCCTTGTCGAGGTATGGAGAAATTTTTACTTGGCCCTGCCAAGCTATGAAGAATGTTGTTCGGCCCTGCCGAGGTATGGAAAAATTTTTACTTGGCCCTGCCAAGATACGGAGAATGTTGCTTGGCCCTACAAGAAAAAATTTTACTTGGCCCTGCCAATATACGGAGAATGTTGCTCGGCCCTGCGAGGTATGAAGAAATTTTGCTCGATTATGCCAAGGTTCGAAGAATGTTGCTCGGCCCTACCGAGGTACGAAGAAATTTTTACTTGGCCCTGCCAAGGAATGAAGAAATTTTTACTTAGCCTTGCCAAGTACGAAGAATGTTGCTCGGCCTTATCGAGGTATGAAGAAATTTTGCTAGGTTGTACTGAGGTTCGGAGGATGTTGCTCGGCCCTGCCAAGGTATGGAGAAATTTTTACTTGGCCCTGTCAAGGTACAAAAAATATTGCTCGGCCCTACCAAGGTATGAAGAAATTTTGCTAGGCCGTGCCGAGGTTCAGAGAATGTTGCTCGGTCCTACTGTGGTACGAAGAAAAGTTGCTCGGCCATGCCGAGATTTGAAAAATTTTTACTTGGCCCTGCCAAGATACAGAGAATGTTGCTCGGCCCTGCCGAGTTTCGAAGAAATTTTTTACTTGGCCCTGCCTCTAGTGCCAATCTGTTGCTGCGAAAATCCATTCTTTGGCTTGGAGGCAGTGCACATCGGGATTGGATAGTGCTCTCCCATTCGAATGGACCTGCAAGGCAGTCCTCACGTAGGAATCACCGGGGTGATCTCTGTGAAAGACCCTCCGATGCCCAAGTCAGTGAAGATTCTAAGCAAATAGATGAGAGGAGAAGGCTCAAGCCCTTCCTCTAATGCCAATCTGTTGCTGAAAAATTCATTTTTCGGTTTGGGGGCGGTGCACATTGGAATTCGGGTAGCTCTCTTTTGTCCGGATGGACCTGCAAAGCAGTCCTCACACAGGAATCATAGGGGATAGTCCCTGCGGAAGACCCTCCGATGCCCAAGTCAGTAGAGATTCTGAGCAAACAGATGAGAGAAGAAGGCTCCAATAGAAGGATCTTCCTTCTTGAGATAATTTTTTAGGAGCAATGACCTTTGCTAGAGTTATTTTTTGAGTTTAAATTGCCTTCGATAGCATACCTGGAGGGGTCCTGGGACTTAATATTTATACGCTGCCAAAGAGGTGAGCCGTTACTTGATTTTTTGGGCATGTTTTAGGGAGTTGGCATCCGATAAGGCTGGAATCCCAATAGTTACGGGGATCAGCAGTTGATAAAGCTGACAGATGCTTTATTGAGAATTTGAAATCTCGTTGATCATAGACGGAGCGTTGTATTTGGCTCCCGTTCCTATTTTGAGAGGCTCATTTCGCAATTCTTGCGATCAAGATGGTTCATCCTCCGAGATATACGGCATGGTTTGAAGCAACAATGTCGCTTACATTGAAGGGATGAGGATTGATACTGGAGAGGTACTAAGATAGCTCGGCCCTGCCAAGGTTCGGATATAGCTCAACCCTTCTGAGGTACTGAGATAACTCAGCCATATGGTTTGGCTCTGTAGCTCGGCCAAATAGTTCGGCTCTATAGCTCTGCCAGATAGCTCGACCAAATACTTTGGCTCTATAGCTTTGCTAGATAGTTTGGCTCTATAGCTCTGCCAGATAGTTCGGCTCTAGTCATCGGGCACATTTATTTATGCGGAGATAATTTTTTCCTGCATCATATGCCACTCACTCCCTAGTCCGAAGCGTAGGTTCGGGCATAGGGAGTAGAGTCCATGATGGCTCAATCTCATTGGTGGGATTTGAACCAACAGAGGCACGTCATGATGGCCCTATAAATGCCAAGTCGGGCATCTAGCTGGACGAAAAGTGGCCAAATCAAATGTGGCTAATGAACCTTGATTCTGTAAAGTTTTTACATGGCCTTGCCAAAAAATGTTGCTCGGTCTTGCCGAGGTACGAAGAAATTTTTCTCGGCCAAGCCGAGGTTCGAGGAATGTTGCTCAGCCCTGCTAAGATACGAAAAAATTTTACTTGGCCTTGCAAGGTACGAAGAATGTTGCTCGGCCCTGCCAAGGTACGAAGAAATTTTTACTTGGCCCTGCCAAGATATGGAGAATGTTGCTCAGCCCTGCCAAGGAACAAAAATTTTTACTTGGTCCTGCCAAGGTATGAAGAATGTTGCTCAGCCTTATTGAGATATGGAGAAATTTTGCTCGATCATGTCGAGGTTCGGAGAATGTTGCTCAACCCTGCCAATGTACGGAGAAATTTTTACTTGGCCCTGCCAAGGTACAGAGAATGTTGCTCGGCCCTGCCGAGGTATGGAGAAATTTTTACTTGGCCCTGCTAAGGTATAAAGAATGTTGCTCGTCCCTATCCAGGTATGGAGAAATTTTGCTAGGTTGTGTCGAGGTTCATAGGATGTTGCTCGGCCCTGTTGAGGTACGAGAAATGTTTACTTGGCCTTGCCAAGGTACAGAGAATGTTGCTCGGCCCTGCTAAGGTATAGAAAAATTTTGCAAGGCCGTGCTAAGGTTTGAAGAATGTTGCTCGGCTCCATCAAGGTATGAAGAAAAGTTGCTCGATTGTGCTGAGATTTAGAGAAATTTTTACTTAGCCCTACCAAAGTACGAAGAATGTTGCTCGGCCCTACCAAGGTTCGGAGAAATTTTTTACTTGACCCTGCCTCTAGCTCCAATCTATTGCTGCGAAAATTCGTTCTCCGGCTTGGAGGCGGTGTACGTCGGGATTCATGTAGCGCACTCCCATTCGGATGGACTTGCAAGGCTGTCCTCATGCAGGAATCACCAGGGGTGGTCCCTACGGAAGACCCTTCAACGCTCAAGTCAGTGGAGATTCTGAGCAAACAGATGAGAGAAGAAGGCTCAAGCCCTTCCTCTAGTGCCAATCTATTGCTGCGAAAATCCATTCATCGGCTTGGGGGCAGTGCACATCGGGATCCAAATAGCGCTCTCCCATCAGATGAACCTGTAAGGCAGTCCTCACGCAAGAATCACAGGGGTAGTCCCTACGGAAAACCCTCCGATGCCCAAGTTAGTGGAGATTCTGAGCAAATAGATGAGAGAAGAAGGCTCCAGCAGAAGGATCTTCCTTCTTGAGATGATTTTTCAGAAGCAATAACCTTTGCTAGAGTTATTTTTTGGGCTTAGATTGCATTCGAAAGCATATCTACGGGGCCCTAGGACTTGATATTTGTATGCTGCCAAGGAGGTGAGCCGTTACCTAATTTTTAGGCACATTTTAGGGAGTTGACATCTGATAAGGCCGAAATCTCAACAGTTACGAGGATCGGCAGTGATGAAGCTGACGGGTGCTTTATCAAGAATTTAGAATCTTGTTGATCATGGATGGAGCGCTATATTTGGCTCCCGTTCCCATTTTGAGAAGCTCATTTCGCAATTCTTGCGATCATGATGGTTCATCCTTCGAGATATACGGCGTGGTTTGAAGCAGCAATGGTGCTTACATTGAAGGGATGATGATTGATCATGGCGAGGTACTAAGATAGCTCGGCCCTGCCAAGGTTCGGATATAGCTTAGCCCTTCTGAGGTACTGAGATAACTCAGCTAGATGGTTCGGCTCTGTAGCTCGGCCAAATAGTTCGGCTCTATAGCTCTGCTAGATAGCTCGGTCAAATACTTTGGCCCTATAGATATGTCAGATAGTTAGGCTTTAGTCACCGGGCACATTTATTGATGCAGTGATAATTTTTCTCTATATTAGTTCACTAGCATGCTAAGCCTCTACCTTATCTAAAAGATGTTAGACCAATAGAGATGGGGGGGGCCAAATATATAAAGAGAATGGAAGGTCGCCGATGATGGCAAGCCAATAGAAGCAGCCTGTGAGGAAAAGGAGGAGGGTGGAGGAGGCAGCAAGTAAGGGCAAGAAGGAGGAGGAGAGCGATAGCAGAACGATGCAAAATAAAATAAAATAAAATTTATCTATATAAATTCGACATATTTTATTTTTTTTAGATTTTCTATTACACTTATTTATATCAAAATTAAACAAATATATTTACAATTTCCTAATAAAGAACTTTTTATTTTGTTAGATTGAAAATACTTTTATTTTCATTTTTTTCCTATATTTATCAATATCAAGAATAAATAAATATATTTAAATTCATATTAAAGTCTATTTCCCGATTTGAATTCCACTCATACTTTTATTTTTCTATATTAAATTATATTTTATTTTCTTAGATTTTTCGTTCCACTTATTAATATCAATAATAAATGAATATATTTTTATTCATATTAAGATCTAGGTCTAGATTTGAATTCCACCTATATTTTAATTTTTAATTAAAATAAATTTTCAAATTTTCTATTTATATCAAAAATAAACAAATATATATACAAGTTACTAATAAAGAGCTTTTTATTTTGTTATATTTAAAATACTCTTTTTTTTAGATTTTGTATTGTAGTTATTGATATTAAAAAAATAATATATTTGCATTCATATTAAAATTTTGATTTGAATTCTATCTTCATCCCAACTGTGGCTATATTTCCTCCTCCGCACCTAAAAAAAAAAAAAACTCTTTGAATTTAACATATATACATAAGAAAATATATAAGTTATATTTTTTCTTTTAATAAAATGTAAAAAGAGTCTTATTGTTTTGAAATAATTTAAGGTAAAAAAAAATGAAACCATCATGTCTAAGTAAATTATTGGTTGAGCTTATTTTTTATCGGATATCATGAAGTGCAAGCGAATAAGATTTAGATAGTTGAAACTTGCATCACTTCTTGCATTGATTTTTCATCCTTCATGATATTGGTGCATGATTTCAAACAAAAATTAAATTATATTACTAATTTTGTTATTAAACTTAATGAATATATACTAGATATCACAGTCCTTACAATAACAGCCCGGTACAATTCATAAAAAACGAGCTAAGTCTAACCTTACCTTTTTACCAAGAAACATGGATGATTTGGTTCAAAGGTAGCCTAATATCAAAATAATTTATACCATAAAATACAAGTTACTATCATGTATTTTAAATATTATTAAATTATATTCATATGGTTTGAAATATTACACTTAACTATCATATATTTTAAATTCTATCAAATTATACTTATATAATTTGACATATTATACTTAACTATTATTTATTTTGAATCCTATCAAATTGCACTCATACAGTTTGAAATGTTATACCTAATCACCCATGTAGTTTAAACCTACTCGAGCTTTTACTTAATATACCCAAATTTTCACATTGATGTAATTTGATGATGTTTAAAACACATGATAATTAAATGTAGCATATCAAATTATATAAATATAATTTGATAAAACTTAAAGCATACAATGGTTAAATATAATATTTTAAACTACAAAAATGTAATTTGATAATCCTTAAACCATAGGATAATAATTTATATTTTATTCTAATTTATGCTATCAAATTTATGAAGCAAATTTGCATAGCATTGCTTCATTATGAATATTTAACCGCAAAGAAACTATAATAAGATATCCCTTGAGAAAGGCATTTTATTTCTTTTAAAGTCCAAAGTAAGAGAAAGGGAGGCAACAAGATTTAAGGCTACATTTGATGCATACAATAGAACAGGATAAAGGAAGAATAGGATAAAATAGAAAATGATATATAATAAAATTTATCTTTTCTCATGATTGATGGAGACAAGATAATAAATCAGATATAACAGTTATACATTCAGAAAATAGAACATTATTATTGAGGATAAGGGTAAAAAGGAGAAAATATAGCACTGGCCCAAAAGAAAAAAATAAAAATATATATTCTGATAGGATAAATTATCCTTCTTTCAATAAAATTAGTTATCTTATGAAATAAAATTTTAACTTGATCTAGAGAAAAATAAATGAAAAAAGGACTAAAAAATTTCTATCCTACTTTTAAACTGTTGTGCAAACAGGGTCAAATTATCAACGGTTCAACTTGACATCTTGCATGAGCTTAGTTGATCCCCTCACTCTTCTCCTAGTATAAAACAAGAGTACTAACAAAAACAATTTAAATCAAATGAAGCATGCTAACCAGAAAAAAATTAAATCGAATAAGGTAATTGATGATGCTTGATCACTTTGAGCTAGCATCTTTGAGCATCAGTGGATGTGCCATAAGTTTGATCAAAATGCTTCACCTCAACTCCAAGATCTGCAAGAAGTCCTAGAGGACCGAATATTCCGATAGGAACCCTCCAACGCTCAAGTTAGTGATCAGAATCACAGCGGTGAGCTTAAAGAAGCTCGAGCTAAGGAGAGTTAGGAAGAAGATGAGAAAACTCTCTAAGTGCTTGAGTGTTCATACCTTGGCCAGGGATCCCTTTTACCTATTTTATTGATACTTGGGGTCTTGAAACTTGCTTTGGAAGCTTGGGATCTTGTGATGAGTGATGACTTTTATGAATGAAATGCCAGAATTAGTGGGATTTATCCCATTTGAACTGGGTGATTGGTACTTTTTGGCAATAATGACTTTTTGGACTCGTTTGCTCAGAGTCATTAAAGCTTCATGATGGAACGATGACTTTTTAGGCCCATCTAATCTAGGTCATTAAAGCTTCATGATGGATGATGACTTTTTAGGCTGTGCCAGAACTAGTGAAGCTTATCTTATTAGATACCCATGAGCCAAAAACGGTTGGTGGGCCCGACCTAGTCAAAAACGAAGGCTTGTCTGAAAAGCTGAAGCTGAGCCCAGAGATGAGAGAAGATGGGACCATCTGAGAATAGGGTTCGCTCAAGAGTTGGGGCCATATGAGAGCCGGGCTGCCCAGGAGCTAGGGCTATCTAAGAGCTGGGGCCACCTAGGAGCTGGTACCGCCTGAGAGCTGGGGCCGCCAAGGAGTTGGGGCCGCCTAAGAGCCGAAGCCGCCTGAGAGCCAAGGCCGCCTGAGAGCTAGGGCCACTTGGGAGCTAGCGCCGCCTAAGAGCCAGGGCCGCCTGAGAATCGGGGCCATCGAGGAGCTGGGGCCGTCGATGTCCTATCAGCTCCCGCCGTCAGGTAATTTTGGCCGTTAACTTATATGTGATCTTTATTGGCCACATCATATGACCCCCGCTCCTGAGTCTTGATGCTCATGTGCATAGCACACACCAAGAGAGAGAAGCGCACAATCTTCTCCTTTTGTTGATCCTTACGCGCATAAATTAGCGGAGGCAGGCACGTGCATATGAGGAGGTAAAGTCCCTTTGAAGTCTTTTCATCAGTTAAGGAACGGCACCAAAAGTGATATGGTCTGCGAAAAATTGAGAAAAAACTCCTTGATTGATGAAAAAGGTGGGGTGCCATTATTGGGTTGTTCTCATCCATGTCCCATCATTGGGCACGAATTGCACCCCTCAAGCATCACCGAGGCATTGTATCTCAAATTGCGAAGAGTTCTTGGACAGTTGGACATTTGCCTCTACTTACGAATCTCCACATGGCACTGTAGCGGGCAAAACGTTTCAAAAACTATGTATAAAAATCATTCCGCCTATCCTTTCGAGCTTCTTTGTGCTCTCTTCACTTTTTGAGTCCCAAGTTCTCGCTTCTGTCCCTTTGATCTTCAGGTTAGTCCTTTTTACTTTCTTTATTCTTTTCTTTCCATGGATTCTACCTCCCATAGAAAAGGTAAGAGTCCCATAATCGAACCCTCCGAGAATGAAATCCTTCAGACATGGCACCGAGCTCCTGGTGGCATTTTCATCAGCATTTCTTTATTCTGGGCCTTGTACAAACTTTGCAATCCCAATAAAGCCAGGTGGTGGAGCTTCGTTTCTAGATCCAAAAGAGTCCTCAAACTTGACCTACCTCCAAAATCAAGGGATGAAAATCACGATCTTTTATATCCATATAGACCGAGTGAAGATGGGTTGGGGCATTCCTGATACCAGCCCTAATAATAACTCGACTATAAATGAGGATAATCAAGAAATTTTTGATTTGCTGATTTCATCTGACCTTCCTCCCTACCGAGAACTGCTATCGAAAGATAACCTCTGTAAGGCCGGTGTAGTGCCGGCATCGCCAACACCGGTGCCTGATGAGCCATATCCTTTAGCCGTCGCTTTTTTTTTTATTTTGAGTATTGCTTCTTTGTGCAGCAATAAAGTTTTCTTCCAACTTCTTGATGGCGGGCCTTCAAAAGAGAAGAGAGGCCACTAGCGACACGGTGAGGGCAGTGCCTAAAAAGCCTCATCGAAAAGAACAGGGTGGGTCATTCTGGCCCCCATGGCTCCCTCCATGGGTCCCGAGGCTACACCGATGGAAGAGACAAGAAGGGAGAAATCTCCCATTAAGGTACCAACAGCAGGGCCTCCCCCTGTTGAAGTTGAGGCAGGGCCATCGAGGAAGGAGCCCCCGGCCACCGCCGAGCCTAGAGGTGAAGTTGCACCAGAGGCGAGGGTTGGGATGCCTTCGATTGTGGAGGTTGAGGAAGATGCCTCACCAGTTGCCCCGTCGGTCGCCCAATCGACTTAGGAAGGAACACCCCCCACCAGTGCTTCAAAGGGCCACCCATCTAGGATGTCGTGATATATCGTAGTCGGCTAGCAGAGTGTGTGTTAAGCCCCTCCACTCTCCCAAACTTTTAGGCCGAGCTCCGCCATAAGCCGATCGTCGATGCCCTAGATACCCTCTTCACTACTGCCCTCCAGGCAAGCTTGTCGGCTTCACATATTTTTACATTGGATTTGATTTGAGCCCCAACTAATTGATTCATGCAGATGTCCAATGGTCTTTTCATCCTCCGTGACGCCTGCATTGGAGCCGCCAATAATTGTGGACATGCCCGTTAGGAGTTAATCACCGCTAAGACTCAGATCGATGGCCTGGCCATGGAGTTGGCCAAGGTCCAGGTCTAAGAGACGAAGGCGGATAGCGAACTCCGAGCCGCTCAAGAGGAGAGCCGCTTTTCGAAGGTCCAGGCCAAGGAAGCTGAGAGAAAGGCCAGAGTTACTGAGGCCAAATTGGCGGATGCCATGATGAGGCTTAGGTTGACTGAGGAGAGATTGGAAGACACTCTCCTCAAGTTGGATCATGCCAAAGAGAGGGCTGATAAGGCCGAGTCCGAAGCCTGGGCCGCTATGGAGAAGCAGGATTTTGTGGAGGCGGATGCTCAGACCTCCTAGGAGAAGAAGATCGTCGCCGAGGCTTCAGGCCCGAGAAGCTAAGGAGAAGTTGGCCATCGTTGAAGCCCAGTCTGCAAAGAAGGTGGCCACCACCGAGGCTCAGGCTTAGGAGGCTGTGGAGCACTACAAAGGCTCCACAGATTTTGCCGCAGAGTTTAGTAAGGCGGCCATCGATGCCTTCTCCCATGGCTTCGAGAAGTGTAAGGAGAAGATCTTCCAGATCTTCAAAATAAGCGGCCTTGAACACATCCAGCCTGAGGACGAAGAGGAGGATCTGAAAGGTGGTGATGTCAAAGATGGGCAGGGACCCACCGAACCTTAGAGTTTATTTCCTTTCTTTCTTCATCATTTTTGTAATATGACCAGTGTTGATCTTTTTGTATATACTGACATAAGATTAATGAAAGAAATATTTTGTTCAAGTATGAGAAACTTAGCTTTTCGTAGTACCTTAGTCTCTTGGTGATCATATCTTGGCATTAGCTTTTGAACTTGCTAGGTATGCCTTTGATCTCTTTGGCATACTTTGGGAGTCGACAACCTGATGTTCAGACTTTATAGGGACACTTAGGTTCGCCTTCGTCTCTTGGATATTTTGTTAAAGTACTCCTCGGGCGCTAATGCCGATCGTAGGTCCTTCAAAGGCCTTTTGAAACTACCTCGAGGGTTTTTCAGTCAGCCTAGGGGTGTCCTTATGATCACAGGGCCATCGAGAGCCTTTTGAAACTACCTTGGGGTTGGGGGTTTCTCAGTTGGCCCGAGAGTTGACTTGGGGCCGTCGGGATCATAGGTCTTGAATCGTCTTGGGGGTTTCTCGGTCGGTCTGAGGGTATCCTTATAATCGCGGGACCGCCGACAGCCTTTTGGAACTACTTTGGGGATTTCTCGACTAGCCCAGGAGTTGACTCGGGGCCGCCGGAACCATAAGTCTTGAACCATCTCAGAGGTTTCTCAGCTGGCCTGGGGGTATCCTTATGATCGCGAGGTTGTCGAGAGCCTTTTGGAACTACCTGAGGGGTTTCTCAGTCGGCCCAGGAGTTGACTCGAGACCGTCAGGATCATAGGTCTTGAATCGCCTCAGGGATTTTTGGTTGGCCCGGGGGTATCCTTATGATCGCGGGACCACCAAGAGCCTTTTGGAACTACCTCAGGAGTTTCTCGACCGGTCTGAGAGTTCACTCGGAGCCACTAGGGCCATAGATCTTGAACTGCCTCAGAGGTTTTTTAGCCGGCCCGAGGGTGTCCTTATGATTATGGGGCCGCCGAGAGCCTTTTGGAACTACCTCGAGAGTTTCTCGGTCGGTCCGAAAGTTGACTCGGGGCCGCTGGGATCATAGGTCTTAAACCGCATCGAGGGTTTCTTGGTCAGCCCAGGGGTGTTCTTATGATCGTGTGGCCACCGAGAGCCTTTTGGAACTACCTCGGGGGTTTCTCGGCCGGCCCAGGATTGACTCGGGGCCATCGGGACCATAGGTCTTGAAATGCCTCGAGGGTTTCTCGACCGGCTCGGGGTGTCCTTATAATCACGGGGCCACCAAGAGCCTTTTGGAACTACCTCGAGGGTTTCTCGACCGGCTTGAAAGTTGACTTATGGCTACCAGGACCATAGGTCTTGAACCACCTTAGGGGTTTCTCGGTTAGACCGAGGGTGTCCTTATGATCGCAGGGCCACCGAGAGCCTTTTAGAACTACCTCGGGGGTTTCTCGGTCAGCTCGGGAGTTGACTCGAGGTCGCAGAACCATAGGTCTTGAACCGCCTCGGGGGTTTCTCAATCGGCCCAGGGGTATCCTTATGATTGTGGGGCCACTAAGAGCCTTTTAGAACTACCTCGAGGGTTTCTCGGCCGGTCCGGGGGTGTCCTTATGATCACGGAGCCACCGAGAGCCTTTTGGAACTACCTAAGAGGTTTCTCGGTCGACCCGAAAGTTGACTCGAGGCCGTTGGGACCATAGGTCTTGAACCGTCTTGGGAGTTTTTTGGCCAGCCCAGGGGTGTCCTTATGATCGCGAGGCTGCCGAGAGCCTTTTGGAACTACCTCGGAGGTTTCTCGACTGGCCCGAGAGTTGACTCGGGGCCATCGGAACTATAGGTTTTGAACCGTCTTGGAGATTTCTTGGCCGGCTCGACGGTGTCCTTATGATCGTGGGGCCACCGAGAGCTTTTTGGAACTACCTCAGGGATTTCTCGATCGGTCCGAGAGTTGACTCGGGGCCACTGGGATCATAGGTCTTGAACCACCTCGGAGGTTTCTTGATCGGCTCGGGAGTTGATTCGGGACCATCAGGACCATAGGTCTTGAACTGCCTTAGAGGTTTCTCGGTCGGCCTGAGGGTTTCCTTATGATTGTGGGGCAACCGAGAGTCTTTTGGAACTACCTCGAGGGTTTCTCGGTCGGCCCGAAAGTTGACTCGGGGCCATCGGGATCATAGGTCTTGAACCGCCTTGGGGGTTTCTTGGTCGGCCCGAGGGTGTCCTTATGATTGCGGGGCCATCGAGAGCCTTTTGAAACTACCTCAGGGGTTTCTCGGCCGATCCAGGAGTTGACTCGGGGCTGCCAGCATCATAGGTATTGAACCATCTCGGGGGTTTCTCGACCGGCCCAGGGGTGTTCTTATGATTGCGGGGCCTCTGAGAGCCTTTTGGAACTATTTCGGGGGTTTCTCGGCCGGCCCGGGAGTTGACTCGAGGCTACTAGGATCATAGGTCTTGAACCGCCTTAGGGGTTTCTTGACCGGCCTAGAGGTGTCCTTATGATCATGGGGCCGCCGAGAGCCTTTTGGAACTATGGAATTGTCTAAGCTGAATAGAAAGATAAAATTTAAGACTCTTTATATATTCATCGAGTAAATACACTCACTATTGATAATACCGATGAATATTATCCGCATTCCAAGTGCATGGGATTGGCCGCCCGTCGAGCTCCTCGATTCGATACGTTCCTTGGTGAAGTGTTTCGGTGACCCGATAGGGCCCCTCCCAATTTATAGATAGCTTACCCCCTTCGATTGGCTTAGATACCTTGTCCCTTTTGAGGATTAGATCTTCAGGATGGAATGTCTTGAGGTGGACCTGGGCATTGTAATATTTTGTTGCTCGTTGGCGAAAGATAACTATCTTGAGCCACGCTTGGTCTTGCACCTCATCAATGAAGTTGAGGCTGGCCCTTAGTTGATAAGAATTATCTTCTTCATTATATGACTCCACCAGGGGGCTTGGAAGACCGATCTCCACCGGGATGACCGCTTCAGATTCAAAGACGATATTGAAAAGGGTTTTCCTTGTGGGGATCCTTGGAGTCGTATGATACGCCCACAGCACACTTGGGAGTTCCTCCACCCATTTGCCTCTGAACTCATCCAGTCGGGTTCTGAGTCCCCAAGGGATGGTTTGATTCATGACTTTTACTTCTCCATTGGTTTGTGGATGTCCAACAAAAGTGAATTGATGGCAGATACCCAGCTCGATGCAAAAGGTCTTGAATGTAGCATTACCAAACTGTTGATCGTTGTTGGTGATGATAGCGTGAGGTAGCCCAAAACGGCAGATGATATACTTCCAGAAAAATATCTCACATTGCTCTCGATGATTTTGGCTAACGCCTCGACTTCAACCCATTTGGTGAAGTAATCGATGGCAACAAGTAAGAACCTCCATTGACTTGAAGCTGGGGGAATGGTCCAAGAATATCCATTCCCCATTGAGCGAAGGGCCACGGAGCAGAGAGTAGGCTCAGCTGAGAGGCTGGTTGTCGCTGGACATTAGAATATCGCTGGTAGTTATCGCACTTCTGGACTAGCTAAGCAGAATCCTTTCGCATAGTGAGCCAATAATATCCCTGGCAAAGAGTCTTGTACGCCAGTGATCTGCCCCCTAGGTGGTCCCACATATGTCCTCATGAATCTTTCTGAGGATATAATTAGCGTTTGTAGGACCAACACATTTGAGGAGGGGATAAGAGAAGGACTTCTTGTATAACTGCCCATTCAGTAATACAAACTTGGGAGCCCTCCACTTGAGTAGCCTGGCTTCTATGGGATCAGCGGGGAGAGTACCATCAGCGAGGTAGTGGATATAGGCATCCATCCATATTGACTCTTACGTAATTGGTAGAACTTCCTCCACTGCATCAATACTTGGAGTCTTTAGATGCTCAACATATATTCTTCCCAAGGTGTTATCCACCAAAGTGGCCAGCCGTGACAAGGTGTCGGCTCTGACATTTTTGCCCCTGGGAATATAATTGATAGTGAAATAAGCCAACGAGGAGGTTAGCGACTTGACCTTATTTAGATATCGAGACATAGTAGGGTCTCGAACTTCATATTCTCCAGTGATTTGTTTGAAGACGAGCTGGAAGTCGGTGAAGGCCCTGAGGTGCTTTATTCCGAACTCCTGTGCAAGCTTAATTCCGATCAATAAGGCCTTATACTCGGCTTAGTTATTTGTAGCTTTAAAGAGAAATCAGAGAGCATACTCCAGCACTACGCCCTTCGAATTTGCAAGAATAATACTAGCTCCGCTTCCTTAAGAATTAGAGGCGCCATCAATATGGAGGATCCAGGTCTCTGCCACATCCTCATTAGCATCCGAACATGTCATTGGGAAATCTTTAGGTTGCTCTTCCGTCCAAGTGCATTCCATCAAAAAGTCTACCAACACCTGGGACTTCAAGGCAGATCGGAATTGAAATAAAAGATCAAATTCTCCTAATTTGATTGCCCATCTAGCTAGTTGACTATAGATGTCAGGACGAGCCAAGGTAGCTCTAAGATGCTGGTCCGTGAGTATCATGATCGGATAGGCTTGGAAGTATGGCCTGAGACGCTAGGCAAAGATGATTAGAGCAAAAATAATTTTTTTAGTTCTGGAGTATCTAACCTCCGCATCATGGAGCACTTTACTAGTGTAGTAAACAGGTTTCTATGCTTCTTCGAGATTGAGGTGTACCAACACAGAGCTAACTACCTTCGGGAAAGCAACAAGATAAAGGAAGAGCCTTTTCCTTCTTTTGGCTTTGATAGTAATGGTGGTGTGGACAAAATTTTCTTCAACTCCTCAAAGGCTTTCTGGCAATTCTCCATCCACTCGAAGTCGTTCGCCTTGCGTAGAGCTTTGAAGAAGGGCAGGCATCTTTCAGTTAATCTACATAGGAACCGGCTTAGAGCGGCCACTCTTTTGGTGAGCCATTACACCTCCTTTTTATTGACTAATTGTCTCATGTCGAGAATGGCTTGTATCTTCTCTGGATTCGCCTCAATACCTCATTGGGTCACCAAAAAGCTCAGAAATTTTCCGGCAGTGACTCCAAATGTACACTTATGAGTGTTGAGCTTCATTTGATGGCGTTGGAGATTATTGAATGTTTCTTCTAAATCAGCCATATGGTTAGCGATGCAGGTGCTCTTGGTTAGCATATTATCCACATACACCTCTATGTTGTGCCCAATCTGGTTTTTAAAGATCTTATTCATCAATCTCTGATAAGTGACCCCTTGTTGACCCAATTGATGATTTTGATGATTAACAAAACTATTTGAGTATAACTATGGAGGCTCTAATGATTTTGATTAAGTGTTTCAGATTATAAGTCTATTGAATGATCAAAATCAGGAGTTACATCGTGTTCTGGATCGAATCTAATGTCTAGGTAAGATTGCAGACATTAGAGTCGACTCCGAGAATCACAGAGCCGACTCCGGAACTGGCACGGAAGTTAGAGTCGACTCCGAGACTGTTAGAGTCGACTCTCACAGAAGAAGCAGAACGTCGATTTTTCTGGCCCCAACCTAGAGTCGACTCCGGGTAAGTTAGAGTCGACTCCAGAAAAGTTTCTTGTCGACCCCAGAAAAGTCAGAGACGACTCCGAAATATCGTTTTAAAGTGCTTCGAGCTAGAGCCGACTCCAGAAAAGTTAGAGTCGACTCCAACCCACCTGGAACGAAAAATCAAATTGCCAGATCAGCTCTAACGGTAATATTTCTATTTTACCTTATTTCTAACGGATATATTTTGCTACAAGGTACACTCCAACGGATAGTTTTCTTCCAAAAATGGTTTGAAAGAAATCTATAAAAAGGGAAGACTATTGTTCAAAAAAAAAAGAAAAGAGAACGAAAAAGAGAGAAAATCGGAAATAGACAAATCCCATTTCAAAAATCCGAAAAAGAGAGAGCCTGAATCTCAAGAGGAAAACCTTCTAGCTCAAATCCACTCCACTCCAAAAAGCTCAAGAGGAATCCAAGGCATTCAAATCAAGTTTTTGTGGATTTCCCAACTTGGAGAAAGAAGTTCAGCTTCTTGCTTTTCAACCCTTCTCAACTGCTTCAACTGTGAAGAATCGGAGCTGAGGCTTGATTCAACCTAGCAAGGAGAAGAAGAAGAAGAAAAGAAGAAAAGCTCAAAAGCCAACCATCTACAAATCAGGCTTTTCTAAACTTGTTATATTATTTGATTATCTGCTCATTAAGGAGCTTTGTATTTGAAAAACATATTTCATTTGTTTGTATCTAGTTCAATCTGGGGGATTGAACTAGTGGAGGTAGTCTTACCTCGGTTCAAGCTTGGTTAAGCTTGTGTTAGGGTTTTTGTGCTGGTGAGCCCTTAAAACCAGCTGGGTTCGTTGTGCGCCCGGAAAACAACAAGTTTGAGTTGTGAGCTTGTAAAACAACTCTGCTGTAATCTAGGGTGATTATAGTGTGGACCCAAGTGAATCTTGGGAGTGGACGTAGGTGTTGGATACACCGAACCACTATAAAATCTTTTGTGTTTGCCGTGTTCTATTGATCTCTATCTCTATTTATTCACTGCACTTTATAGTTACTTTGCATTTGCCTTCATTAATCTCAAGCAAACTATTTTAAAAAGGCTAATTTTTTAAAGAACCCAATTCACCCCCCCCTCTTGGGTTGTCATCTGGGCCAACAATTGGTATCAGAGCTAGTGCTCATTAGATTTTGATCACGATCAAGAGCTAAAGTTCCAAATGGCAACACAAGTTGGTTCATTTGCTGAAGGTCATTCTACGAATAGACCTCCACTTTTTAATGGCTCAAATTATTCTTATTGGAAAGCTAGAATGAGGATATTCATTCAAGCTTCTGATTATGAGCTTTGGGGTGTTATAATTAATGGACCTAGTACACCCACACATGTTATTGATGGCACTATTGTTCCTAAGCCCGAAAGGGACTGGAATGATAATGATAGGAAGATGGCACAGCTTAACGCTAAAGCCATGAATGTATTATATTGCTCATTAGACGCTAATGAATTTAATAGAATCTCCACTTGTAATTCCGCAAAGGAGATTTGGGATAGATTAGAGGTTACCCATGAGGGTACCAACCAAGTGAAAGAATCCAAAATTAATATTCTTGTTCACAAATATGAATTGTTAGTATGGAACAATCTGAAACCATTGCATGCATGTACACTAGATTTACAGATATTGTAAATGGTTTGAAAAGTCTTGGTAAGACATATACTAACTCTGAACTTGTTCGAAAAATTCTTAGGTCATTACCAAGATCATGGGAAGCAAAAATGACTGCAATCCAAGAAGCTAAGGACCTCAACACTTTACCCTTAGAGGAGCTTCTAGGATCTCTTATGACCCATGAGCTGACTATGAGGCAGCATGTTGAGGAGGACACAAAGAAGAAGAAAATGATTGCCCTCAAAGCTGCAAAAGAGAAGAGAGCAGCAGTGATGATGATGATGATGATGATGAGACTGCTCTCTTAGCCAAGAAATTTAAGAGATTTATGAGGAGAAAGAAACCCTTCCACAAGAAAAAATTTGGAGCTAAGTGGGAAGGAGAAAAGGATAAAAATAAGGACAAGGACAAAGAAAAAGAGAAAGACCCCTTGACTTGCTATGAATGTAATAAACCGGGGCACTTTAGAAATGAATGTCCAAAATTGAAGAAAGCCTACAAAAAGAAAAAGAAGGCTTATATGGCGACATGGAGTGACAGCGAGGAATCTTCTTCCGAAGAAGAAGAACAAAAGGAAGTCGCAAACGTATGTTTCATGGCGGACGACAACGATGAGGTAAGTTCCGACAACCCTTGCGATGAATTTGCCTTTGATGAACTTTTTGATGCTTTTAATGAACTTGTTAGATTTCAAAGTTTTGAAAAAGAAATACAAGATTTTGAAAAATGAAAATTTAACTTTCATTCAAGAAAAGAAAATCTTAACAATGAAATTAAGAAACTTAAATCTGAAAATGAAATTTTAATGAATGAAAAGGATCAATCTCTAATGAAAAAGATAAACTAAAGAATGAGGTTGAAAAACATAAAAACATAGTTGATAAGTTTACATTAAGCTCAATTAAATTAGACATGTTATTAAATAGTCAAAAAGCAGTTTTTGACAAAGCCGGATTAGGATATAACACTTTAAGAAAACAAAAATCACTTAAAAATATTTTTGTAAGTGCTGGCCAAAGTAATATTACATGCTTTAAATGTAATCAATCAGGACATAAATCTTATGAATGTAAAATTCTAAAACCTAGTAAAAACCTGAATATTAAAGGAAAGAAAATATGGGTTCCGAAAGGAACAATATTTGTTGCTACTAACCATGAAGGACCCAAGAAAGCTTGGGTACCTAAACATAAAGTCTGATTTTATTGCAGGAATGTCTTGTGGCCAAGAGATCAAAAAGAAAGTGGTATCTTGATAGTGGCTGCTCAAGACATATGACGGGTGACAAAGAAGAATTCATCACCCTTGAAGAAAAGAGAGGAGGAGTTGTTACATTTGGCGACAATGGCAAAGGCCAAATCTTGGGGTTTGGTAACATTCAAATAACTCCCTCCACATTTATTGAAAATGTACTTTATGTTGATGGTTTAAAGCATAACTTAATTAGTATAAGTCAATTATGTGACAAAGGTTTTAAAGTATCTTTTGAATCTTCTTTATGCACTGTAGCTAATCCCATTGATAATAGCATTGTTTTTATTGGAAATAGAAATGGCAATGTATACATGATTGATTTAGACAAATTGTCTACTAATAACCATTGCTTAGTTGCTAATAATGCTAATATGAATGAGATTGGTTGGTTGTGGCATCGAAGATTAGGTCACGCAAGCACACACCTTATTTCAAAACTAATTAGAATGGATTTAGTAAAAGGTCTACCTAAATTAGATTTTGAAAATAACAAAATATGTGATGCATGTCAGTTTGGAAAACAAACAAGAAGTTCTTTTAAATCTAAAAATATTGTTTCAACTTCTAGGCCACTAGAGCTACTTCACATGGACCTTTTTGGACCAACTAGAACCACAAGTCTAGGAGGAAAGAAATATGGTCTTGTGATAGTAGATGATTACTCTAGATTCACTTGGGTAATGTTTTTAGCTCACAAAGATGAGACTTTCTCGATATTCATGAAATTCTTCAAGAAAGTAACAAATGAGAAAAACACTACCATAGTGTCTCTAAGAAGTGATCATGGAACTGAATTTGAAAATCACTTATTTGAAAGTTTTTGCAATGAAAATGGTATTAATCATAATTTTTCTGCACCTAGGACCCCACAACAAAATGGTGTAGTTGAAAGGAAAAATAGGACTCTAGAAGACATGGCCCGTACCATGCTATGTGAAAGTAAACTCCCGAAATACTTTTGGGCGGAAGCTATTAACACAGCATGTTACATCCTAAATAGAGCCTTAATAAGACCTATTTTAAAGAAAACACCTTACGAATTATGGCATGATAGAAAACCCAACATTAAATATTTTCATGCATTTGGTTGTAAATGTTTTATTCATAATAATGGTAAAAACAACTTAGGTAAATTTGATGCAAATCAGATGAAGGAATATTCTTAGGTTATTCAACAACTAGTAAAGCATATAGAGTGTTCAATAAAGGAAGCCTAATTGTTGAAGAATCTATTCATGTAATTTTTGATGAATCTTTAACATCAAGTTCCAAAAGGATTGATGATGAGGAAGATACAAACATTCTCGAAAACAATCTTGAAAAACTTAATATCGATGTATCTTCAGATCATGAACAAGAAGTTAAAGATAATGATTCGCCTAATGCTGATGATATTAATACTAATCATAATGATATAGATCTACCAAGAGATTGGAGATACGCTTATAGTCATCCCAAGGAATTGATTATAGGTGATCCATCTCAAGGAATAAGAACTAGATCATCTATGAGAAATATTAGTAATCACCTTGCATTTGTCTCTCAAATTGAACCTAAAACCATTGAAGAAGCTGAAAAAGATAATAATTGGATGCTAGCTATGCAAGAAGAATTAAACCAATTCACTAGAAATAATGTATGGACATTAGTGGAAAGACCTAAAGATCATTCTGTTATAGGATCAAAATGGGTTTTTAGAAATAAACTAGATGAAAATGGCATAGTAATTAGAAACAAAGCTAGATTAGTTGCAAAAGGATATAATCAAGAAGAAGGTATTGATTTTGATGAAACCTTTGCACCTGTAGCTAGATTAGAAGCCATTAGGCTATTACTAGCATTTGCATGTCACATGAACATTAATTTATTTCAAATGGATGTCAAAAGTGCATTTTTAAATGGATTAATAAATGAAGAAGTATATGTAGAACAACCACCAGGTTTTGAAGATCACGAATTTTCAAATCACGTTTTTAAATTGCACAAGGCATTATATGGTTTGAAACAAGCACCTAGAGCTTGGTATGATAGACTAAGTAAATTTTTGATTGAAAATGATTTTACAAGAGGAAATGTTGATAAAACATTGTTTTTGAAAAGAAAAGATAAAGATTTACTTGTAGTTCAAATTTATGTTGATGACATTGTATTTGGTGCTACTAACGATCTTCTATGTCAAGAGTTTGCTAAGTTAATGCAGGGAGAATTTGAAATGAGCATGATGGGAGAACTCAATTTCTTCCTTGGACTCCAAATCAAACAAAGCAAAGAGGGTATCTTTATCAACCAAACAAAGTACACAAGAGAAATTCTAAAGAAGTTTGGTATGGAATCAATAAAACCCCTCGGAACACCAATGAGTCCTTCATGCAAGCTGGACAAAGATGAAGAAGGTAAGAAGGTTGATCAAAAATATTATCGAGGTATAATCGGATCCCTACTTTATTTAACTGCAAGTAGACCAGACATAATGTTTGCTGTTTGCTTATGTGCTAGATTTCAGTCTGAACCAAAAGAATCACATTTAATTGCTGTTAAAAGAATACTAAGATACTTAAGTGGAACAAAAAATGTAGGTTTATGGTATTCTAGAGACTCAACATTAAATCTGATTGCTTATTCTGATTCTGATTATGCTGGATGCAAGTTAGATAGAAAAAGCACAAGTGGTGCATGCCAATTTTTAGGAAGTAACTTAATCTCATGGTTTAGCAAAAAGCAAAATTCGGTTGCATTATCTACTGCTGAAGCAGAATATGTTGCAGCTGGAAGTTGCTGTGCTCAAATCCTATGGATTAAGAGACAACTTGAAGACTATGGTATCACACTTGATAAGACACCTATAAGATGTGATAATACAAGTGCAATAAATCTAACTAAAAATCCAATTCAACATTCAAGAACAAAGCATATTGAAATAAGATATCACTTTATAAGAGAACATGTAGCCAATAATGAAATTTGTCTTGATTATGTGAATACTGAAGAACAACTGGCAGATATATTAACAAAACCCTTAAGTGAAGAGAGATTTTGTTATCTTAGAGGAGAATTAGGAGTTTGTGATCCTTTGGAATAGTTTTCTGAAACTCTTAAGGACATCTATCTAGATTTCATCATTTTCTTGAAAAATCTCGATATTTAATAAGGAAATCTATCTAGATCTTGATTCATTGTTTCCCCAATTGCTAAGGAACATTTATCTAGAATTTGATGATTAATTTGAATAGTTTCAAATCCTTGAAACTTGATTTTTTATCTCTGAAACTGTTAGAGTCGACTCTGACAGTTTGTGGAGTCGACACCTGAGTTTTTGATGTTCTGTCTAAGCGATTAGAGCCGACTCTGGCTTTTGTGGAGCCGACTCTAATTCGAGCGCTGACAGATTTTCTGGTTCGGAGCCGACACCCAGTTTTCGGGAGTCGACTCTAAGTCGAGCTAGGTCAAAAATAAAAAGGCGGAGTCGACCCCCAATCATTCCATCCGTCTCCAAAACCTCTCCAAAAAGCTCAAAGCCTTTCCAACTTCCCCAATCTACTCAAAACCTTTGATTAATCTCTCCAATCTTCTCAATGGCACCTAAGAGGCGCGGTTTCGTCGGTGGAGCATCCGTTCCAACGAGGAGACGCACTGTTCGGAGGCAACCCTCGCCTTCCTCCTCTTCGGCCACTCAAGAGGATTCCCCTCCTTCACCATCTTCACCCAAAGTTGATCATTTAGCCGGTAAGACCATTACAACTGGAAGAAAGGTGAATTTTGATTTCTTTGAGTCGGAAGGATTCACTATAGGAAGAAGTTTGAAAGAAATGGGATGGGAAAAAATCTGTTCATTAGATATACCCACATATCCAGCCTTAGTGAGAGAGTTTTACAACGGTTTAAGTAGAGGAGAAGGTGGATTAATCAGTATAGTAAGAGGAACAAGAGTGACAATAACCACTGAGATTCTTGGAAACTTATTGGAAATGCCCACAATCGGTTTAATGGAATATCAACATGAGGATAGAAGTGGAGCATTGACAAGAATGCTAGGGAGAGATGTAACTGAGTTTGAGGAAATCCTTGCAAATCAATTGAATCTAGAACTCAGATTACTACATAACATCTGTGGAAGAATCTTGTTTCCGAAAATTGGTAGATTCGAGTATGTCTCGGAGCGAGACGTTCTTTTAATGGATTGCATAATTACTGGAAGGCCAGTCAACTTAGCTGGCATGATGATTGGATATATGGCAGCTACAAAGAAGAGATCTACACTGCCATATGGTATGATTTTGACTTAATCTTTAGAAGCCAAGGTGTGCTCATTATGGAGAATGAACCCTAAGAAAATTGAGACACACTGACTATTATAGCATCTCAACTATTCATCGGATGGGCTTCAAGAAATTGAATGGTGTTTGGATGAAAGGAGGAAGAGAGGAAAGAGCAGAAAGAGATAGAGCAGAAGAAACCAGAGTAGAAGACATCCCTGGACCATCCACTGAGGGACCATCTGTCCCTGATCCATCTATTGCGGGACCATCTTCAGCTGGACCTTCAGAGGCCGGACCTAGTTCTATTCCCTCACCTCCACATCAGTCTATAGCAACTTCTGGGAGATTCTCTGATGAACAATTGGTCAGCTGAGAGCTTTGCTTGCTGAGTATGATAGTCAGAGATCTCATGAAATTACTCAATTAAAAGAAGACTTTAATCAGTTGAAGGAAGAACTTAATTCGAGACTGGACATGATCTCCTTTACCTTAAGCAATTCTGTTGAATCCTTTGGTGCTGAACTTCACAAAATATTCGAAAGGATGGAAGGCATTGCTGATGGTCAGGATCTTATGTTCATGCAACTGGTCAACTGAAGAAGGACATTGACCTTGCAGTCTCACAAATTGAAGCTTGCCTTGAAAACTTTAAGAAATCACAAAAGGATGATGTAATGGAAATCATAGGTCATTTGAAGAAAATTGTATTCAAACACATCTGACCTTGATTTTGATTTTGATAGTTTGTACTTAGGAAGTTTTTGAATATCTAATGTATTTCATTTTGGATTGTACATGAATCAACTAATGTAATGCTTCTTACTTATGAAATGCAATTTCACATTTTCAAATATTGACTGCTTGAATCCCTATGTTTTATTAACTTTCTTTATCTAAAACTCTCCTTATTGCTGATAACAAAAAAGGGGGAGAGATGGTTGAATATGCAAAGAAAGAAAGATTGAAATGAATATGAATATGAATATGCAAAGAAAGAAAGACTTGAAAATTTTAATGAAAGATGTTGTATATGCATAAAGAAAGAAAGAAAGGGGGAGAAATAATTGTTTATGCAAGATAACTTGAAATGTTAATCAGTTAAAATTCGATGCTTAAATATAGGGGGAGCTATTCAATGCAGGGGGAGCTTAACAAAAAGCTCAATTGCAATTTTCTGCACATTAAGATTAAATATTCATAATTGATGAATTATATTGAACTCATGCACAATTTTAAAAGTTTACGTTGAATATTGGCATCAAATCCTTAATTAAAAATGTTTAAGTTTCAAAATGACTATAATCTTTAGTTCGAATGAATTTTTGAATGCATATACTCAAAGTTTTTGTTATCATCAAAAAGGGGGAGATTGTTGACCCAATTGATGATTTTGATGATTAACAAAACTATTTGAGTATAACTATGGAGGCTCTAATGATTTTGATT
This sequence comes from Calamus simplicifolius, assembly GCA_900491605.1. NCBI lineage: Eukaryota > Viridiplantae > Streptophyta > Magnoliopsida > Arecales > Arecaceae > Calamus > Calamus simplicifolius. Next base: position 100,505 of record UESW01001957.1, on the reverse strand, counting down.
AAGTGTTTCAGATTATAAGTCTATTGAATGATCAAAATCAGGAGTTACATCGTGTTCTGGATCGAATCTAATGTCTAGGTAAGATTGCAGACATTAGAGTCGACTCCGAGAATCACAGAGCCGACTCCGGAACTGGCACGGAAGTTAGAGTCGACTCCGAGACTGTTAGAGTCGACTCTCACAGAAGAAGCAGAACGTCGATTTTTCTGGCCCCAACCTAGAGTCGACTCCGGGTAAGTTAGAGTCGACTCCAGAAAAGTTTCTTGTCGACCCCAGAAAAGTCAGAGACGACTCCAGAAATATCGTTTTAAAGTGCTCGAGCTAGAGCCGACTCCAGAAAAGTTAGAGTCGACTCCAACCCACCTGGAACGAAAAATCAAATTGCCAGATCAGCTCTAACGGTAATATTTCTATTTTACCTTATTTCTAACGGATATATTTTGCTACAAGGTACACTCCAACGGATAGTTTTCTTCCAAAAATGGTTTGAAAGAAATCTATAAAAAGGGAAGACTATTGTTCAAAAAAAAAAAAAAAAAAAAAAAAAGAGAAAATCGGAAATAGACAAATCCCATTTCAAAAATCCGAAAAAGAGAGAGCCTGAATCTCAAGAGGAAAACCTTCTAGCTCAAATCCACTCCACTCCAAAAAGCTCAAGAGGAATCCAAGGCATTCAAATCAAGTTTTTGTGGATTTCCAACTTGGAGAAAGAAGTTCAGCTTCTTGCTTTTCAACCCTTCTCAACTGCTTCAACTGTGAAGAATCGGAGCTGAGGCTTGATTCAACCTAGCAAGGAGAAGAAGAAAAGAAGAAAAGCTCAAAAGCCAACCATCTACAAATCAGGCTTTTCTAAACTTGTTATATTATTTGATTATCTGCTCATTAAGGAGCTTTGTATTTGAAAAACATATTTCATTTGTTTGTATCTAGTTCAATCTGGGGGATTGAACTAGTGGAGGTAGTCTTACCTCGGTTCAAGCTTGGTTAAGCTTGTGTTAGGGTTTTTGTGCTGGTGAGCCCTTGAAAACCAGCTGGGTTCGTTGTGCGCCCGGAAAACAACAAGTTTGAGTTGTGAGCTTGTAAAACAACTCTGCTGTAATCTAGGGTGATTATAGTGTGGACCCAAGTGAATCTTGGGAGTGGACGTAGGTGTTGGATACACCGAACCACTATAAAATCTTTGTGTTTGCCGTGTTCTATTGACTCTATCTCTATCTCTATTTTATTCACTGCACTTTATAGTTACTTTGCATTTGCCTTCATTAATCTCAAGCAAACTATTTTAAAAAGGCTAATTTTTTAAAGAACCCAATTCATCCCCCCCTCTTGGGTTGTCATCTGGGCTAACACCCCTGCATTTTTCAACCCAAAGGGCATCATCTTGTAGCAGTAAATGCCCTTCTCGATGATGAAAGAGGTATTTTTTATCTGCTGGGGTCCATCTTTATTTGATTGTATCTAGAGAAGACATCCATAAATCTAAAGAGCTTATGGCCAGATATGGAGTCCACCAATTGATCAATCCGTGGTAGCGGGAAGCTATTCTTAGGACATGCTTTATTAAGATCTATAAAGTCGATGTAGATTCTTCAACTTTCGCTTGCCTTTTAAACCATCACCATATTAGCTAGCTAATTCGGGTATTGTGCTTCCCGAATGTGGCTAGCAGTGAGCAACTTATTGACCTTCTCATCAACGGCCTTCTATCGCTTGGGGGCAAAACTTCTTTTCTTTTGGCGAACAGCCGATATTTTGGGTCAATATTAAGTTTATGAGTAATTACCTCCAAAGGATGTCGGGCATGTCAGCGAAGACATCTGTATTCGCTCGCAATAAGGTAAGGAGTTGATTCTTTATCTCCAAGGGAAGAAGCTCGCCAATCTGCATAGTCTTTGTGGGATCATCCCCGGTGGATAGGTTAGCAAGTGCTCGGCGGGCTCTCCCCTTCTTTCAGATTCCCTGGAATCAAGCAGCACTAAGGTCGGTGGAATCACCATCTTCTAAGGGCTAGGAGCCATATGATAACATAATTGCATAGGATTTTGCTCTCCATGCATCTCGCCGATTCCTCCACTGATAGGGAATCTCACGAGCAGATGCTTAGTAGATATCACTGCATCCAAGAGGTTTAAGCCAGGCCAACCGAGTATGGAGTTGTAAGTCGGAGGCACTCGGACCACTAGAAACTTCATTAGGACCGTACTTTGATATGGCGGCGATCTGCCATGATCGGTAAGGTGATTTCACCTTCTACCCTCACTGAATCCCCTATGAAACTGACTAGAGGCGTTGTCATCGATTGGAGAGAATGTCCTCTCCATCGAGGTGTTATCGACGTTGGCCTGAACAGGTGGAGGCTCCATTAGAGCTGGGACGGTCGAAGGTCCTTCCTTCTAGATAAACTTTTTGAGGTAGCACCTCTGGATGAGTTCCTCGATGGCATGCTTTAGGTTGTGACAATCTTCAGTATTATGGCCGTAGTCTCTATGGAAATGGCAATAATGACTCGATCGTAAGCGACATCCTTTCTCAATGGGGGAGGGCGCCGGAAGTAAGGCTCGCTTTTGATTTCTATGAGAATATGAGACCTGGGGGTAAGGAGAGGTGTGAAGTTATCATTTTGGGGGTGAAGTTCTGGCATCGATTATCTGGCCGGCACTGGGGCTCATGCTTTTTTGGGGGAGGTCCGCTTGGCTCCACACAGACCGATCTCTTGCTAGACCCTCTTTTAGTGTCCCTCCCAGTGAAATCAGCTTCGTCGGCACGAATGTATTTCTGTTCATGACTCAAAAGCTCATCATAGGAACTGGAAGGTTTTTTGTCCAATGAATAGGTGAAGCGGAAGGGACGGAGCTCTCGCTTCAGGGCTAGAGTGGCCACAGCATCATCGAGGTGGTAGACCTTGAGGGCCGCCGTCTTTAATCAGGCCACAAAATCCTTCAAAAGTTCTTCTTCCTTCTATTGAAAGGAGAATAGGCTATCCGCTACATGAGGGATCTTCCAACAGGCATTGAAATGCCAAAAAGTTTTCTCCAACTATTGGAAGGAGTCGATGCTGCGTAGGAGTAGGCGAGAATACCAGGCATTAGTCACCTTCTAAACTTGTATGGGGGCTTTATAACTCTTCAGGTGGTCAAGTGGATTCGTGGTGCCATCATAGGGATCTAGTTGGGGAAGACGAAACCTGTAAGAGACAGGCTCCTCCATAATACGGCGAATGAGGGGTGTACGAGTGTCATAATCCACCCCTGGTTGATTATTGAGCCTCAGGCTGAGCTCTTCCAATCGCCGGTCTTGCTCCTCCAAGCGCCTCTCAATCTAGCAATTGAGGTCCTCGCTCGTTGATTCAGAAGACGAGTAGGGGGAGCGGTGGCACTGATGACAACATATCCTTCTGGGCTCCTTCCTCCGTCGCTGTCTGAAGGAGGGGCTGCTCGAGCCGGGGGCAGGAGACCGTGACCTTTTGGAGGCTTCACAGTGGTGGTGCTTGAACGGAGCATGACGGTGATGACGCTCTCCCGAAGAGGGTCTTCTGTATGTAGACTATTGACTGGTTGGGGCAGCTGTTGCAAGCAGTGTGGGAGGTATAGTTACTGTTGAACAACCGCCGGTTGTTGCCCTTGCAACTCACGGACTACCGCAACAAGAGCTTGAACTTGCTGAGTGAGAGTGGCTAATTGTTCTTGTGGAGTGGCCAAAATCGATGGTGAGGAAAGAGCAAGGAGATTAGCTTCTGATTGCTTAGCATGCCTCCCAGTATAACTGGCAAAAGCCTCCTAAGTATGCATCACCACCATTGTTGAGGATGTGCTTGTAGCTCAGAGTTACAGAGCTATCCTTCTCTACTCTCTTCCTAGCGCGCCAATTTGATGATGCCTAATCACCTTGAGCTAGCGTCCTTGGGCGTTAATGGATGTACCGTGAGTTTGATGAAGATGTTTCACCTCGACTTCGAGATCTGCAAGAAGTTCCACGAGACCGAATATTCGGCGAGGACCCTCCGATGCTCAAGTTGGTGATCAGAATCACAACTGTGAGCTTGAAGAAGCTCAAGCTAAAAAGAGTTAGGAAGAAGATGAGAAAACTCTCTACGTGCTTGAGTGTTCATACCTTGGTCAGGGGTCCCTCTTATCCGTTTTATTGATACTCGGGGTCCGTGAAACTTGCTTCGAAAGTTTGGGATCTTGTGATGAGTGATGACTTTTGTGAATGGAATGTTAGAATTAGTGGGATTCATCCCATGGTAATTGATACTTTGTGGCAGATGATGACTTCTTGAACTCGTTTGATCATAGTCATTAAAGCTTCATGATGGACAATGACTTTTTAAGCCCATCTGATATGGGTCAGTAAGCTTCATGATGGATGTTGACTTTTCAGGCCTACGTGTCAGAACTAGTGGAGCTTGTCTTATTAGACACTCATAAGCCAAAGGTGGTTGGTGGGCTTGGTTTAGTCAAACGAAGACTTGCTTGGGAAGCTAAAGCTGAGCTCGGAGATGAGAATAGGGGCCACTCAGGAGTTGGGGCCGTTTAAGAGCCGAAGCTGCCCAGGAGCCCGAGCTGCCTAGGAGCTGAGGCCGTCTGAGAGCCAAGGCCGTCCAGAAGTGGGACCGCCTGAGAGTCAGAGCCACTCAGAAGCTTGGGCCGTCTAGGAGTTAGGATCATCTAGAAGCTGGGGCCGCCGGCGTCCTATCGGCTCGCCGTCAGATAATTTTAATCGTTAACTTACATGCGGTCTTTATTGGCCACATCAGCAATCGTTCTATGGCATAAAGCTTTAGGACAAAGAATCCCATTTTATAGTAGGTATCATTTTTGATTTTTAATTAAAAAATAATACCAGATGCGCAAAATTTAGAAAGTAAACCCTCGTTTGGGTCCGCTGTTGAAAAATCTTGATTATTGATTAGCAACTAATCCCACAAAGCTATTCAAACAGACCCCAAGGCTCAATTTGAGAGACTTCTCGCTCCCTCCAACCAGCTGTCCACAATAGTTCATAAAACCGGTCAAAAGATTCACATAAATTGCTGGAGACGGACCCGTGGATTGGTAACCATAAAGGACCGAAGGCCCATTGTCTTGTACGGTAGCATAAGAAAAGGTGGCAAGGAAATTAATGAGAAGGAAAGAGGACGGCCGACCAAACCATCGAGGTCACGGCACCGGCGGAGGAAATGGTGCTCCACGGCGGGAGTCTGGAAGTTGAGCGGTACATGGACAACGGTCCGTATCCATTTATCATGTAAGGGACCGCAACTTGGTGATGTACGTGAACGGAAGCGAGATGGGCATGGATCTATCATGCATCTTGTGGACAATTAACTCCATTGAATTTTAAAATATCAGACAATAAAAAAAATAAAACTAACCTCACTGATAAAAAAATAGAAATTCAAAACGGACCACTAACAAGTAGAATGAGATGTATAGATAGTTATTCGCACACGATTATTTATAAATATTTATATTTTCAATAAAAAAATATAATTAAATATTAAAATAATAACTTATACATTATTTTTATAAAATATAATTATTTATAATTTTTTATATTTTAATACAAATTACAATTAAAATATAAAGCTAATGATTTATTTTATACTTTTATATAAATATATAATTATTTATAAATATTTTTAATTTTAATAAAAAAAATTATAAATTGATATTAATTTATTTTTTAAAAAATTAATAATATTATTAAATACTATTCATGTCAGAATTAGACCGAATCAATCGGTTGGATCGGTTAAACTGGGATACAGAGGCTAAACCGATCCGGTTCTAACATAAAACTAAATGTGTAAGTGATCCAAAATAATCTGATCAATCTATTGATTCATCTGAATCGATCAACCCAGCACAAACCGAATGGGATCACGAATTTTATTATCATTTTAATTTTAAATTTTTTATTAAAAATTAATTTTTATTAATATAAATATATTTTTATATTAAAATAATTAATTTATGATTCAATTAATGATCCAATGATTGGATCAATCCGATGATCTAAGCCCTTGTTGGGTCAATGTTCGGATGATTTCATTCCCTTGCTTCTGTTTGATGGAAGAAAAGTAAAAAAGAGAGAAAGAGTAGAAAAAAAACATGAGAGAAAATAAAATTTATCTTATTTGAATTAAAAGAAAGTAGAAAAGAAAAAAATTAGAGAGAAAAATAAAAAAAAAAAGTGATGGGTTTCAAGTAAAAAATTTTTTTCGAGATCGAAGAAATTTAGAAGAAAAAATTTAAAAATACACTTCCATTTTTTTTTATTTCGATATTAATCTTTTAAAAAATTAATATATTTTTAATTATTTATAATAAATATTATTATTAAATTATTATTTTTTTAATTCATTAAAAATAAAAAATATATGTTTATTTATTTATTTATTTATTTTTTTCTTCTAGTTTCCTATCCATCCAAACAAAGAATTACGGTGGCCTGTGGGAGTTCAGTCTTTCGCTCAGATGACGTCTAAGTCTCAGAATGACCTTTCCGACGTCTTGAAACGAGGGAGTTCAACGCATCAGTAAGTTTGGCTCCCATTACTAAAAAAAATATCTTTTATGCATCGACACACGCAATGGTTGATTTGGTCGCACATGCAATATAAAAATAATAAATATTTATTATATATATATATATATATATATAAAATAATCATCACGTTTGATTATAATTTTTTAAAAAATTATAAATTTTAAACTTAAACCCATGAAGCTAAAATGATATCAGCTTTGTATCCAGAAGTTATAAATCCTTCTGATCAAGTTAGGCATCAAGTTTAAAAGCCCAATTATCACAAAGATCAAACATGAAATTCAAGAACCAGAAAGTGGTTGACTATAAGCGGTGACGAAGAACATTATTGAAAAGAGTAGATAATGATGTACCCAGAAATTTTTTTTTTTTTAAAAAAAGAGCACAAATGACTGCAGTGGAAAAGCCAAAAAGATGGACGTTGCTATTATTTATACCCAATGATTACTTAGAAAGATTCGATGGCTTTAGTGGATTGAACGACTACGCGTCCCTGCCAACCGCTCAAAAGTCTGCAGTGCAACAGAGAATGCAATTTTACACGCCAGCTTGCAACCCCACGATGTTGCAAGCATGCCAGAGGAAAGGCAAGGCAAGCCGATCGAAGTTTCGTAGTACCGGTCATAAAAACTAAAGCAGAGGCAAACGCACTCCCCAGCCGAGGCGTTTGGAACGCAACTATTGCACAGCTGGAATGAGCAAAATACTTCTTGAGGAACACGCTTCGCTGCATTCTTCCTTCTTCTTTTGCCTGTTTTCAAAGACCTAGATGCTTGGAATGCTTGTCGTTTTAGCTTAACTATGCACGGTATATCCCTATCGAATGCGTCTGAGCTTCAAAGGATGTTGGGCTTGTTCCACAACATGCATGCAAGCCAAATAATAACCTGAGCTCAGCCAAGCAATTCATCAGCTCATGCAATGCTAAACTAGTACAGACAATTGTTCTAGCGCAATAATAGAAGGATCCACCTGTATCAAAACAAGGAAAAAAAATTATATAAACGTTTGCAAAATCAATCCTAAAATGTTCATCGATATACTATCAATTCAGTATAAGATAGTATGCATCTTGTATCAAGATGGTACTTATTTTTTTCTTACTGTTAACTATAATATCACCATGTTACGGATTGATATGGAATGATTCAGCTTGATCCAGATAATTTTGATTCGTACTAATACTAAATCGAAGCTCAATATTATATCGGTATCTTATAAGTATGATCTGATTGGTACAAACCAGTACAACGGCCTTACTTTCTAATATTAGTTTGAATACAGAATCTATCCCACTTTGAGGAGGTGTCCTCCTCCTAGCTTTAATGGGTCATAATGGGTCATAGACTAGCTTGATTCCAAAGTAAAAAATAGCTGCTCAGAAAACCTTCTCTCTCATAAACAACTCATGCAGGAGCAGTAACATTATTCCTGGAAAGGTGACTCCAAACTCAAGGTAGTGTTTGAAATAAGAAGGGATATCCTCTGGATATCTCCTCTTATTTCCAAAAGTCATAACTACAAGCGATAGTTGGGAATAAAGTTAACCAAAAGGATAGTCCATGGTTAATCATGGAATATCCTCTCAATTTATTTTCTAAAAAATACAGGAATAGCCGGTTATCCCTCCAAATTAGAGTAAAAAAAAAAGTTATCCTATGGATTTATCTTTTTGCATTTAATATGATGATAATAATCAAAAATATCCTTAAAATATTAGAAGATAAACTCTATTTCATATACTTATTCATAAATAATATTTTTTCTATCAAACGCTATCTAAGACCATTTAAGAGTGGCTACGAGTCCAGGGGCAGTTCTCATCCTTTCCTAGAGTTTTGACGCTTTAAAAAGCCGACATCCTTGGCCAACTCCCATTATCACTAGTCACAGTCACACCCTCGTAATATATTTGCCCTTCACCAAAACCCAATACTAATGCTGCCAACATGAAAGTTTCTCATCCTGCACATCATATCTCAAAGCTTAAGTTAATATATGTTGAACCGTCTTTTCCTAGGATCAACAGTTCCATAAAGGCCTCCAGGACTCTGCAACGGTCCACTAGAAAAGACAACAATGAGGTGGGAGAATGGAAATTAAAAGAGAACCACTTGACCAGATCACCAACCACAGTGCCTGCTAAAACCGGATAAAATAAATAAAAGAAAGGCAATTCAATCATGGTGGACCAATAATCTAACCAGATTTCAGAATATTATGCTGGAAAGGTTTGTCCCACCCACCGAAATTGCTATGGCAATAGAACATCAAATTCACATCACCATTTGCAAAAAATAAATAATATGAAAATTAGATTGCAGAAAGCAAAACACTCTGATCACCATGACATAATCTACTTTTAAATAATATTGTTTAGAGTGGCCCAATGCACCAAGCTCGCATCATTATAAGATCTAGGAAAGGTTACACCTACACAGCCTAACTTTTGTCTTTCCATACCATTATAAGAGCTAAGAAGGTCATAATGATGAAATCGTAGCCGGGGTCCACCCTCTTTAATCAATGCTACTTAGTAAACAATAATTATTACCGGTGGACAAACATATTTATTCTAGGCAAAGTGCCATGACAAACACCACCAAAGCAAGCATTTACCTATGATACCTACCTACCTTTTTGTACATTTTGTTTGGTTGAACAATGCATGCAACAAGGACAAAACGATAGGAAAAAAAAAAATATCATGTAAGAGAATTTGCACACAACTGCATTATTTTCCGAAGGTCAGACCGTACCCATCAGGGGTGGTCTTGTTACAGAGAATACCATCATGGAGAAGACTGCAAAAAAACATGCTGCGTAACATATTGAAAACTAAGGTTAAAGTCTAGATATATAAGGATATTAACCATGTTGCTAGCATAGGACTTCTATTACATTACCGCTTGATTTGATAAAGAAAAATACATCTTATGCCATCAAATATCCTACATTTATACCCACAGTGAAGTGGAACCACATAAGATCATAGCTCTGTATTTAGAGTTCAAATGAAACCAAGTGCAACCTTTTTTCATGAATCTTCTTCCTCTAAAATCAGACAGGAAAATTCAGAATTGTACTTTTATAAATAAACCAACCGTAAGCAACAAAGCTAAAGTAGCTAACTTGCCCTGGGAGGTAAAAGAGTAAACAACCACGAGAGACGAGCTTCTTTGATCTGGTATGCACAAATAAATATGAACACGGAAGAAGAATGGTTTTTTTGGACAATTCATTTGATCATGTACAATGAATTGTACTTCTACAGAGTATACTTCACTCATGGTGCTCCCTTATATATGGCCACATTTTAATGATGTATTCACTATCATCAGATGGAGACCATGTTCCAGATTCAACATGACTCTGAACAACACAGTTAGATAAAGAAAAAGGAGAAAACTAGATGCTTAGCGAAAAAGAAGTTGGTAGAAGAAGGAAAGAAAAGAGCTGCTCCAGCATGAACAGAACCAAAGTATCAAGATGCTCTAAAATTCAGTCTGCAATCCTTCTCTTAACCTTCTATATAACGATACTACTAATAATAAAAGCATATTAACTTTTAGTCAGCACTAACAGAGTCTTACTTACATTTCCTAAAAGGAAATATCTAAAATCGGAACAAACACAGCATTGAGCCATATTTGAGAATTGAGACTTGCAGCCACCTATTCACATCAAAAAGTCGCAACATGTGCAAAGCAACAAAAGATGACATGAATCAAAGAGACTTCCAACACCTATAAGTCCATAACAGTCTAATGTATGTGCATGCCCATTTATGCCCCTTTCACTAGTTGCTAGTCAAAAACACAACATATTTTGGGATCTCTTAGTCATGTAGTCAATAATTAATTGCGCAAGAGGTGATGTTTATGCCTGGGTAACCATAACAACAGCCAACGGTAAAACAATACAAATTCGCTGAACCTAAAGAAGAAGAGGAGGAAAATCTGGAAAACCATGAGCTTTCAACTACGAATTTTCAACAATTCATATAACCATATCCCAACATTAGAAGCTCATGCATACAACAAGCATGAGCTTGATTTTAGGGAGGTAAATGTAGAAGAATGATTAAATATAGTAAGAGGCATGCAAAGAGGCTTTATATTTCATATGGGAAGCAAATGAAGAAGGTATGCTCATGGTAAGATCCCAAAGCCATTGATCAATCACCCTCTGCCCATTCGGTGAATAATTAGTGCTTCACTCTAAATTTCACACGGCAAGTCAGCATCAGCTCAATATCTAAGTAGCCAGCATGACCGATGTATATAGACCTAACAATTTACATTGCTACACACAGATTCTGTCCATGGTAAAAAATTGGTCATTGACAAATGATAACGAAGAGCCCCAATACCAACATGATACACAGCAAAACCTATCTCAGATGATTCGTATCTCAGATGATTCGGACAAAAAAGGAAGAAGAAGAAATAAAGAAAGAAAAGAAAGGTGTGGCAATATTTATTTGTTAGTGCAATAATTAGATAATGTCTCACACAAAATCAAGTTTTGTCAGCAAGAACAGGTACAATTTTATTTGCATCATACACTCCAAACAATCCATAAATACATACACACACTCGTTATTTTCCTTACTAATAAATTCAGGAAAAATGACTAAGATACAAGTGGAAGTTGAATTAACAGAACTTACAGGCTTATAACAGAAGTTTTCTGCAGCCATTTCCACGTTTGATCCAGCAGCAAATAGAGTGAAGGAAGAGACCCCAGGCTTCAGTCACACACCAGAGATCACTTATTAAATCCAAATTCTTCTCTGCAGCTGCCATGATGATAAATTAATCAACTTACAACATTCTCATTGCCAGTTATTCCATCGAATGATGGAACTCCAATACTACTACTTAAACTTTTAGAACCATTATTTCCAGGAAATCTAGATCTCCATGAAAGCCTTTCTAGAGCACTTCTCCACTGAAGCCTATCTTTCCATTGAATACAGCAGTGATCATTCCGGTTCCAAGCTCTTTCCTCTTCTAACCAATCTTGTTAACTTGTTGAGTAGCTCAGGGTAATCAAAGCCATTTCACGAACCCTAGTTGTCCACTTCCCCCACTCCTTAAACGAGTCGCACAAACAAAGTAAAAGAAAAGCAAGACAGAAGGCGAATTACTACATCCAATTCCACAAACGCCAACCCTTTTTCACCCAATATTAAGCCTAAAAATGATAAAGAGTCCTAAAAGCCTAACCCTAACCCTGAGGACCCGAAACGATCAGCGAGACTCGTCCTCTGTCCTTCCCGCCGTTGTCGGCGCACCCGACAATGAGGCGAGCAGGTTGAGGTGCCCCTGGGCGATGGGCAAGTAGTTCCCCAACCTCGCGGCCGAGGCCTCCCCGACTGGCTGGGCGGCAGCGAACCGCCCAGAAACGGCCGGCGGCATGACGATCTCCGGCGCCGCGAAGCTCCATAGCTGCCCGAAGTCTGGTCTGGCCGGCACCGCCCAAAAACCCCCGGCTGGGCCGATGACAGGGGCACCGCCGCCGCCAGCGGCTGCGGCGGCGACGGCGGTGGAGTCGTCGTCGGAGCGGAGGCGCTTGCCGAGGATGAAGGGGGTGGGGGTGGCCGGGGGGAGGAGGTGGTGGGGGGTCTTGTGGTCGGCGGCGGCGGAGGAGGAGGAGGAGGGAGAGGAGAGGGAGTGGGCGGAGGCGGCAACGCGAGGGGTCGACGAGGAGAAGGAAGCGGGGGTGGTGCCGGTGCCGGTGGCGGCGATGATGGACGGCTCGGCCTGGCGGAGGAGCCACTCGATGGTTTGGCCGTCGGACTTGTGGCCGAGCTCGCGGGTCAGCTGGAAGACGCGGGCGGCGCAGATGATCGGCATCCGGATCCGCCGGCCGCGCCCGTCCACCTTGCTGTGCCGGTCCTTCGACGGCGGCTTCTTGACGGACAACGCCGTGCCGTTAGCCCCGGCGGGGGCATGCCCGCCATTGGTGCCCCCGTCAGGCGTCGTCATCGCACTGGAATAAGCTTAGAATAAGCTTGGAATAAGAAGGAAAAGAGAGAAAGAGAGAATGGAGAAACGGAGACGGGAGAGATGGTTTGGAGGAAGGGGCGCGGGGGCTAATGATTGAGCGGGAGGAGCCGGTGGAGACAATGGCATGGGCACATGGTAGGGCGGGGCCCAGCAGCGCTGCTGGCCTTCGTAAGCAGTGGGCTGTGGCCACGACGCGGGTAAGCGGGAGGAGGAATTCAGCTGCGCTGCAAGTTGATCGATTGACGCTGGTTCGGCTTCGAATAGGAGGAGACCACAGCGAGGAGGGCAGAGGTGAGCCTTGAACTTGGGTCCGAGTGCGTGGTAGGGCCTTAACTTAAAGTGTTGACTGAAATAAACAGGATTTTAATCATCCTTTATAAACAATATCTAATCTATTTTTAGAGAATCTCAAATCTTTCTTCCAATTGAATCATTCAAGAATAATTGACACATTACAATTTCAATAATACAGTTGCCGGCTTTTTCTTTTTCTTTTTTGTTATGGATAAAGTTATAATTTGGCATCCAAATAAAGATCAATATTTAGTAAATTAAACAATAGTAGCAATAATAAAACTCTAATTTTAAATTAGTTGAAATCGAACCATTTTTTTTTCATTTAGTTTCGAAACATATATTTTTTTAAAATAAAATATAAGAAGTATCGATCTTTCTTTATTGCTTTTGTAATTCTAAATTAATTTAGTGAATTAAACATTTTGATATATATTTATTAATAACAACCAATTCCTTCTTAATTCATGATTAAGCCATATTGCGTATTGTAATACAAGAATAACCATCTATTAAATCATCCAAGCCTAGGTGCAAAAGATCCTCACTTACCGTTAATCTTAATTTTTTTAAAAAAAAATTATAAAGATTTAAAGGATATACAACTAAGTCATCTAACCATCCGAAATTGTTGGTTTGCCTTTCGAAATATAACTGAGAACCATCATTTGCTAGGCTCAACCATGAATTGGTTTATTTGGAGATAAAATAATAGTTATCTATCATTACAATAAGCCAAAATGAATGGTAGCAGATAAATAACAACTTTATTTGAACATGATAACATTTGAAGACTAAAAGCATTATTTTATAAAAGATCAACAGCCTACATTGACAAATAATGGCTAGTACTTGACTATTTAACATTTATTATAATAAAAGAACGATCAAACAACAACGACCTTTGTTTAAAAGCTCATAATGCATGCCTTTAAAATTAATAAGCAATCAAGTGGTTCGATTTGGTTCAATTATGACTCATCATTTCAGCTTGAGATCTGTCCCACAGGACACTAATAGATGTCGTCGGTGTAGTTGATAATATAAGAAAACGAAATCTCCTCTGCTATGCATCACAGAGTGCAAGATGCATCATCGCTCTTCATCCATGGATGAGGATGACTCATCATTTTCATCTATTTATTTACGAATGTGCAGTACTGTATTTTACGGTGTACCGTCGAGGATCCGATCCTGATCCTGATCCCGACCCGAACCCGTGGGCCTAGCCGGAGTCAACCAGATGGAAGGCGCGTGTCTCATGAGGTAGGCTTCCGCTTTCAGTGCGCCATGGCGCTGCCTTGATTCCAGACTGATCTCCAGTCCTCCAGGTGGGGGACCGCATCCAAATATGACTCATGCTGTCAAAATGAAGCAGACTTGGGGGTCTATCCTCAGTCCCTACCCTGCTGGATCGAATCAGTTGGGAGAGATGTCATGCTCGCTGCTCGCTGCCCAGAGGTCAATGCTAATTAGCGGCTGCTGCTGCTGCTAGCTCATGGCGGTGGTTAATGGGTTAGAGAGATCGAGACTTTAACTTGTTGTGGTTATCCATCGTGGAAGGTGGGGATGGGGTCGAAGAAGAAGGAAAGCATACCATACGTGCCTTTTTAGCTTCACTAGCTGCTGTATTCATATATACAGTCATCTTTTAAAATTAATATTGACCTTAATTTGTATATATATATATATAAAGACCAGTACGACTATTAAAGCGAATTTGAAGGGCTTCCGTGTGTGCATGGAGATCATTGTTCAGTTTTGGAAGGATGTAGCCTCTCTTTCACGTTTGTCCGATGTTCTCGGTTTAATATATAACTTAAAATGGTTGACCTATACTCGAACCTCAGCAGAATTGAGCTATCTTAGTATCTCGTCAAGATCGATCATCATTCTTTCAATATAAATGTGTGCTGCTTGAAATCATATCAGATATCTTAAAGAATGAATCACTATGATAGCAAGAATCACGAAATGAACCTTTCAAAATGAAAATGAAAGCCAAATACAGCACATCGTTCATGATCAACGGTCGTTGGTTTCATCAACTGCCAATCTCTATAACTGTTGGAATTTCGGCCATATTGAATGCCAATTTTCTAAAACGTGTCCGAAAAATAGGTAACGGCTTACCTCCTTGATAGTGTATAAATACCATGTCCCGGGACACCTTAGGTGCGCTCTCGAAAGCAATCTAAACCCAAAAAATAACTCTAGTAAAGGTCTTCTGAAAAATCATCTCAAGAAGAAAGATTTTTCTGTCGGAGCCTTCTTCTCTTGTCTGTTTGCTCAGAATCTTCACTGACTTGGACGTCGAAGGATCTTCCGCAGGGACTACCCCTGTGATTTCTGCGTGAAAACTGCCTTGCAAGTTCATTCAAATGAAAGAGCGCTATTCGAATCCCAACGTACACTACTTTCAAATTGAAGAACTAATTTTGCATATATATATATATATATATATATATATATATATATATATATATATATATATATATATATATATATATATATATATATATATATATATCATTTTTGGCCTCTCCATTATTCTCTTTTTCTGCGCTTATTTTCTCTCTCGATGAGAACAGGAGCAGGATGCCCATGAATGCCATGTAGCAAAGAAAGCTCATGGAATGAGCCTATGCCTATGCAAGAAGAATTCCTGGTGATTACTGTGCCAAAGCATAACATTTGATATCTGTTGATCAATCACATAATATCTATTACATCATTTTAAATATTTTTAATTTTTTAATTATTCTCATTGTTTACCGTGAGTCGATAACTATATACGCACGTAATTATCTTTTCAATGTACGCAATTATTTTTACATTATATTTTTTTTATCCATAACAAATATAAGCATGCAAATGATTATTGTATTGTGAAAAGATTGAAAATTAAAAATAAATAGTATAATTAATAGGCTAGATGTTGTATGGTTGGTCAACAAGAACTATACATTATAATCTGATCCAAAAAATGGTTGAACAACATTTGTAATTTTTATTACTAAAAACATAATGATGAAATTGTTATCATAAATAATATTTTAAATTTAATAAAATAAAAATATTTTTATTTTTTTATGAAATAAGATATCTCGTATCTCATTTCATTTTGATTTTTAATTCAGTCAAATATTACTTTGCTTGAAATGTTTTTTTATAAAATATTTATGAAGCTTTAATATTTTATATAATTTTAAAATATATTTAAATTTTTTAAAAAATATTTTTATAATAAATTAGATGTATTTAGAATTGATATTTTTAATGTATTATAGTTAAAATAGAATGGAATGGAATAAGATGACCAAGAACAATCCCACATTCTTTCTACAACAAGATATGATCTCGATTTTTGTTTGATCAAGACTTGAATCATTAATTTCAAATGCTAGCAATTTTATCACAGTGCTTTAGATAAAAACTCTAACAACTCATAAATGACACCCATTAAAAATAAATACGAGACATACAAGTGCAAGGTTATTCAAAAAATAAAGAGTAATTTTCCAATTGCTCCTTTATACTTTTCATCCGGTTGTGACTTAAATCATAGGGTGTTACAATATTAATTATTGAGGCAAGCAAAATTTTCAATGGTGCATTCATGCCTCAGTAACAAAGCCCTTCAAAACTGTTATCGAAACAACATTAATAGTTATCATTTGCAAAATTGACAACAAATGATTTTTTGAAAATAAAATGATATGCATGCCTCACTTACAATGGCTACCACCAATTGTTACAATGAAATAATGCTAAAGTCACAACATTATTTGGTTATGCCACTGTTCACACAACGGTCATAGCATGCATTTCTAAAGAAATATAAATCATATTATGCGGAAGCAGTTTAGATTTGAGCAGTTTTGGACTGGTCTTTCAGCTGCTCGTTCTATTATTTCTCAGATCTGGCATATTCCAGTTAGGGGTAATGCTGTCTATCGGTTATCTCGTCGGTTTAAGATAGCCAGACACAGACTATCCAGATGGAATAGGAATGAGGTGGGGGATCTGGTTAGACAAGTGGAGCAAGTTGAAAATGATATTAATATTCTTCAGACTAAGGAGGATCATGAAGGTTTTTTGGCGGACTCGGATCTCTCTTTCCTTAGGGATTTGCTGGCCCGGCACCACTCCCTTTTGCGGCAGCAGGAGATGTTTTGGTGGCAGCGATCTAGGGCTCAGTGGATTTGTGATGGGGATCGTAACACCAGATTCTTTCATCAGGCCACTCTCAAGCGGAGAGCTGCCAATCGGATTCGGAGGTTGTTGATGAAGGGGGGCATACTCGGGAGGATTTCCACTCTATCAGTGACCTTCTTCTTCGTTTTTTTCGGGCTCGATGGGCTGACTCTTCTGGTGATGGGGACCCGGTTATGCAGGTTCCGGATTCTAGGAAGGTTTCCTCTCTGGACAATGATATGCTTGTCAGACCGATCTCTTCGGACGAGATTAGGGCGGCCCTGTGGGAGCTTGGTCCGAATAAGGCCCCTGGGCCTGATGGGTTTCCGCCTTTTTTCTTTCGGCACTACTGGGATATTGTTGGACAGGAGGTGGTCCAAGCTATTCAGGATGTTTTTCGAGATCGACACATTCCTTCTGAATGGAATCGAACTTTCATTACCTTGGTGCCCAAGAGAGTGGATGCTTCTCTTCCGCAGCACTTTCGGCCCATTAGCCTCTGTACTACATTGTATAAAATCTGTGCTCGTCTCTTAGCTCGCCGCCTTTGTCTGGTGATTCCTCGTCTCATATCGGAGGAGCAGGGGCTTTCATTAGAGGGAGGTCTATTTCGGACAATGTTCTTATTGCTCAGGAGTTCATGCATGCTCTTCATAGAGCTCCGGTCAGACGATGTCTTATGGCTGTTAAGCTCGATATGGAGCGTGCTTATGATAGAATGAGCTGGGTTTTTTGTACCGCTCTCTCTGGAGTTCGGGTTTGATGAATTATTTATAGAATGGATTTTGGCATGCATTCACAAGCCCTCCTTTTCTCTAATCATCAATGGAAACCCGACTGATTTTTCCATTCTAGTGTTGGTCTCAGGCAGGGTTGCCCCTTATCTCCTTTGTTGTTCATCCTGGCTGCTGATGATCTTTCTCGTGCTTTACGTCAGGCTCAGCAGGACAGGCGGATTGCCCCAGTTATAGCTGGTTCTGAAGGCCCTTTGTTTCCCACCTCCTGTTTGCTGATGACTGTATCCTCCTAGGCCAGCTTCTATTGAGAATGCGGCTTCCTTTCATTCTATTATACAGAACTACTGCCAGGCTTCAGGTCAGAAGGTCAATTCTCTGAAGTCTTCTATTTGTTTTAGCCCGAAGACCTCTAGATCCACTAGAGAAGCCATCATCAGGGTGTCGGGTATCACCACTCAGACGGATAGATTTATGTATTTGGGGATCCCTATAACGGGGAGATGCCCCGCTGCTCTGACTTCTCCGAGATTGAGAGACGGGTGCGCCAGCGCATTGAGGGATGGCAGGTGACTGGTCTTTCGATGATGGCTAGAGTTACCATTATTCGATCAGTTCTTTCCTCTCTTCCCCTGCATATCCTGTCGAATACTGCCATTCCTATTACTTGTCTGAAAAGGATCGAGAGATGCTTCCGTGATTTCCTATGGGCTTCTGGTCAGGATGGTCATGGGATTCACCTCTTATCCTGGGATTTGGTCTGCATGCCTATCGGTGAGGGTGGTCTCGGTATCCGTCTTTGATTGTTAGAAGAAAGCCCTTATTGCCAGACATGCTTCGAGATTTCTTCTGAACCACATTGTCTCTGGAGCTCTCTGATGCATAGTAGATATGGAGAATGGTCGGCTGCTATGCAGATATCTGCTCCCCGGGGTTGTTCCTCTTTTTGGAAGGAGGTCTGTTGCTATGGTCAGGCTATCTTGGACAATATCTCCTGGATGATCGGAGATGGTTCTTCGATTAATGTTATTCAGGATACCTGGATTTCGGAGCTTCCTCTCTCTCGGTGGCCCTCCTTTATCAGTATTGAGACCCCTCCCAGCTTAAGGGTTAAGGACTTGATCTCCTCTGACCCTCCTGCTTGGCATATCCCCGCTGTTACCAGATTATTTGGTGCTGAGCTTGCCCGGCGGATTTTATCGATGCCGCTTCTTCCGGGTCGATCTTCTGATGCTAGACTCTGGCAGAGATCCTGTCTCTCTAAGGCTCCGACCAGGGATCTGATGATGATGTTTAGACCCCAGCCTCAGCGCTAGAGGACGCAGCGTGGATTTGGAAGCTTCCTACTATTCCTAGAGTTCAGTTATTTATCTGGAAGCTTCTGTGGGGCTCTCTTCCTACCTGTGCTCTCCTATCCCGGAGAGGTCTTCCTATTCAGTCGACTTGCCCGCTATGCAGCTTAGAGGAGGAATCTATTGAACATGCTATTTTCATCTGCCCCACTGCTAGAAGGGTCTGGCTTATGATGGGATATCCGGTCAGACATAATGGCTCGGGCTCCCTGCTTTCTTCTTTCCTTCTGGACCTTCGGAGGTGCCCTCAGTATAAGAAATGTCTCTGGGCTGTCACAGCTTATCAGATTTGGCTAGCTAGAAATCAGCTTATTTTCTCTGAGGACTATCTCTCTTTGTAAAACTGCTAGGAAGATCAGATTATTGGCGGCGGACTGTGCTCGTATTGGTTTTGATATCTCTGGCCACTAGGGATCCCCTGCTGCTTCGGCAGCGAACCGGCATACGGTTTTTATCTCTTGGGAACCCCCCTCCAGGGTTTATCAAAGTCAATTTTGACGGGAGTGTCCGTGGTAGAAGTGCAGGTTCCGCGTTTATTATCAGAGGTCCTCATGGTGACCTTCTGGCGGCGGGAGGTTTTGGTACTCTTGACTCCTCTGTCCCCATGACTGAGCTTCAAGCGGCTTGGGCGGGTATTTCTTATGCTGCCCGGGTTCTTCATGCTCAGAGGCTTTGCATTGAGGGCGACTCCATGTCGGTTATTTCTTGGATCCAGATGCAGAATTGCCCTCCTGCTTTTTCTAATCCTATTTTGTTGGATATTTGGGCAATTTTGCGGCAGATTGAATGCGTCCAGACCAGACACATATTTCGCGAAGCCAACTCGGCAGCGGATTGGGTTGCTGCTTCTGTGGCTCGGCTTTCTGGCCCTTGGATCTTGTCTCCGGGTGACCCCTGCCCTGCTCCTTTGCATCAAATTTTGTATTCTGATCTAACTGGGCTGACTCACGCTCATCTGGTGTGATCGCCCGTTTGTTTCTAAATATATATATATATATATATATACTTTTTTTTAAAAAAAAAGAAATTACTCAACTGGTTGATTGCAAGAATACCAAATATTACAAAGCATCATCAGTCAAATTTCATTTATATATGGCCATCAACATCCACTAAAGAAGCTGCCGTCTAGAACATTTTAGCATAACACATGGTCAAATCACTCGGAAAATTGGTCCACAACTTCACGTGGCCTTTTCTCCTTTTGATTAATGCAACATCACATTGTCTTTAAGTCTACGTACTCTGTCAAAAGGTTGGGGCGTGGACGGTAAAATTCTTCATTGCTGACCAGACCGCATGCAACGCCAAATTAAACCAGTAAAAAAGTCTATTGTGATTCAAGGCAGATCAGAATTCAACATTTAATCCTGTGAACCAATCAGAGTTATTTTCTCACCACAAACAATTATACTCTCATTGTATGTGTGTGTATATATATATTATTATGCAATGAAAACAAATAAAAATGAAAGAAAGTCAGTATTATAAATTGGATGTTAAAGTGGTTAGTCAATATAAACATTAAAGTCCAATTGATCCACTGAAAGCTGGGCATCAATGTCTCCTAATTAAGATTTTGATCTTGGAAATTAAGCTTAATTCATTCCTTGAAATAAGCCGGTCTCCGCTTGGCTGGTAGGTGGCCAATTTATTTCAGCTCGGAATGGTCCTGTCACCTGACAGCTGGTCCCCGTCGAGCCGTCGTGGGAGCAGTAGACAGAACAAAGAGTGGCATCTTCCATAATTTAAGCCACGAGACCATCGAAACATTACCACCGCTTGAATGATCCATCTGTCTTCTTATTCTTATCCAAAGAGATATTAAGAGTTCGTAGTGCCCACCAAGTCCACCATGTCGTTCTCCAAAAACTTATTGTATTCCCGTTGCATTCCTAATGGTGACACACTTCATCAGGCGATGCAGAGGAGATTGGTGAATTAAAGTCAGCCAAACTTTGTGGTGCATGGACCAACGAATGCAGTGTGGGGTTTTTGCATGGGATGGTGACACCTCATGATGATATCCTTCTCATTATGGCAAACTAAAAATCTATGCATGCATATGGCCAAATCTTCTTGCATGCAGCATCAAACATAATCTTCTCCCTGTTGATGCTGGCTCAGCATCAATTATGGATGAGGTCCACCCATCAAGAGTTTAAAACCATATATATGGTTGTTAGCCAGCTCCACAAAAAAAAAAAAAAAATTCTGGCAAAAAAAAATGTTTGCATATGGGCATTGCTTCATCTACAAAACTTAATATAGAATTTGTGGCTGCTGAGGAGCATGCTGCAATCCTCTCTAATCATGACAGAGACCTAATATAATCTGCTGTTGTCCATGTTTGCTGGATGATGGTTATGATATGATAGGGTGGAGCAGTACATCACATTCTATTTAATCATCCATCATTCTGTAAAGTGATATGCAGCAAACATTTGTAGTGGTTCAAATATGAAATGGAAATGATCCACATAACTGAGGAGGCAATCCAACTAAACTTCAAAAAGAAATCAGCCATTATCACAATATTTGTAAATTTTTTAGGCTATATCATTTATTAGTGAACCTCATATGGTTTTCAAAGGATATGTGGCCTTCAAGCCATGTCATTATCATTTATAATGGAAAGACAATATTAGAAAGGTAAATTTAATAAAGTTCCTAACCATCCTACTTGACAAAATTATAAATAAGATCAAACGATGACTACTCCTTTGCATATTGCTGTGCTAGAAATGTGGTCTGTTGGAGATGGAGCAATCTTATCATTTGATGTGGCTGACGTAGCCACGAGGGTAATTATGGCAAAATCAAAAGCTTAAGGCGGCCCCGCTCTAGCATCTCCAAGTCGGCCGAGTCGGCCCCGACTTTTCCAAGTCGGCCATGATCGGCCCCAGCGCCTCCAGTCAACTGAGTCGGCCCCGACTTTCCCAAGTCGGCCCCACTCGGCCCCGGCACCTCCCAGTCGGCTGAGTCGGCCCCGACTTTCCCAAGTCGGCCCCGCTCGACCCCGACACCTCCCAGTCGGCCGAGTCGGCCCCAACTTTCCCGAGTCGGCCCTGACTTTCCCAAGTCGGCCCCACTCGACCCTGGCACCTCCAAGTCGGCCCGCTCGGCCCCGCATCTTCAGGTCGGCCGAGTCGGCCCCGACTTCCCCAAGTCAGCCCCGACACCTTCCAGTCGGCCGAGTCGGCCCCGACCTCCCCAAGTCGGTCCTGCTCGGCCTCGGCACCTCTAAGTCGGCTGAGTCGGCCCCGACCTTCCCAAGTCGGCCTCGCTCGGTCCCGGTACCTCCCAATCGGCTGAGTTGGCCCCGACTTCCCCAAGTCGGCCCCGGTATCTCTAAGTCGGCCGAGTCGGCCCTGACTTCCCCAAGTCGGCCCCGACTTCCCCAAGTCGGCCCCGCTCGGCCCCGGCATCTCCAAGTCGGCCGAGTCAGCCCTGACTTCTCCAAGTCGGTCCCGCTCGGCCCCGGCACCTCCCAGTCGGCTGAGTCGGCCCCGACCTTCCTAAGTCGGTCCCGCTCAGCCCCGGCACCTCCCAGTCGGTCGAGTCGGCCTCGACTTCACCAAGTCGGCCCCGCTCGGCCCCGGCATCTCCAAATCGGCCAAGTCGGTCCCGACCATCCCTGGTCGGCCACGCCCTGGCATTTTCAGGTCGGTCGAGTCGGCCCTGCTCGGCCTCGGCACCCTCAGGAGAATCAAGGCGGTTCCAACTTTCCCAAGTTGGCCCCAGAATGGTCCTGGTTATTCAAGCTGCCATCCTTCTGACTCGCGCCGTCTAATACTGCCAGATCCAACCACCCCCTTGCCGCTCCATTGATGGGACCAGACCTAACTACCCGCCAGCTCCACTGACTGATGGGACGTGGCTCACCAACCGCCATTTTTTCTCCTCTCCGATAGGACAGGACCCACCAATCGGCCCAAATTCACGCAACCCCCATGAACCCCGCGGACATTCCCTTCTTACGGAACTCCACATGGTTGTGCAGGTGTCAACCCCCAATAAAAGGATAAGTCCACTAAAAAATAAGGTACGCAAACTCATACGCTCGCTACCCTGATACCCAGAGAGGGATTTCCCCTTTATGAGGACTCATTTTTTCTCCCCAAGAAGAGCTCGTCTGAGCTCTCCCTCAGCTATGATCCCGGTTGCTGACTTGAGCGTCGAAGAGTCCCCACCGGAGCACCCCTCCGGTCTTGGGACTTTTTTTGCAGGCCATCCGATCAGGTGTGGATTCATGGATTAAGCAGCTCTCTTCTCTCGACGTTCAAGACCGGTGATCGGGCGTCATCAGATTGGCGCGCCATGTAGGGGAAGCAAAAGCAAAGAAGGCCCAAACCCTACAATATACTTCTCTTTTCTCTCCCTCTTCCAATAATGGCGATGACACGAGCTCAGGATGCCTCAGTTAGTCATCCTGGGGGGCATCCTCCCCCGGTTAGGCAGCAGGAGACCAACCTCCCTGCCGCTGATCCTCCCGTTACTTCCCCGCAACCAGAGGGGTTGCCCCAGCCGCGAAACAGCTAGCAACTCTCACTCAGAAAGTCCAGACCCTCACCGCCATGGTCCACGGATTTCAGCAACAGCAGTCCGTGGCCATCCAGCATCAGACCGCTCCCCCTGTCAGTCAACAGTCTGCAAGGGGAGGCTCTCCTCAGCGAGAGGCTGGTCGTCGCCGGGCTTCTCCAAGGAAGCCTCGCCGTGAGCCCCCCAAGCGGCCGTGATCTCCAGATTGTGGCCCGAGCAAGTTTCCTCCAGAGCCGCACCGCCAGGAGGAACCAAAGCGGAAATCCCACCTTCCGCGTCCTTCTCCTTCTTCTTCGTTTTCCTCTTCTTCATCCTTCGAGCCGCCTCGAGGGTCCCGATGATCAGCCGCCAGGCAGAGGAGCGCCTAGACGAGTACAACTGGCGACTAGACGAGCTCGTCAGAAAGATCAACAATCAACCGGAGGAGGAATATGACACACGTCCTCCTTATACTCATCGGATACTGGAGGAGCCCGTCCCCTTTAGATTCCGATTCTCCCAGATAGATCCATACGATGGTACAATGGATCCTCTCGACCACCTCGAGAGTTACAAGGCTATGATATAAGTCTAGGATGCCTCGGACGCCCTTCTCTACAAGGCTTTCCTGCTACTTTGCGGAAGGCTGCTCGCGCTTGGCACTCGCGCTTGTCCCCCCATAGCATCGATTCTTTTCGAGGGTTGTAAAAGGCCTTTTTGGCACATTTTGATGCCTGCCGGCGGATCCCAAGGGTCGCGGACAGCCTCTTCTCTGTGCGTCAGAAGGAGGGGGAGTCACTGCAGGACTTTGTGTCCCGATTCAAGACCGCTGCCCTTGAGGTATATCATCTCGACGACGCGGTGGCAACGCTAGCGCTGAAGCGGGGCTCCTCCCGTCCTGCTTCACCTTCTCTTTGGACAAGAAGCCTCCGAGTTCCTACTCCGACCTCCTCCTCCGAGCTCAAAAGTACATCCATGCGGATGAGGCCGACCTCACCCGCCGTGAATCCTCAAGGAGCTCCAGCCGCAAGCCTGCTCGCCCCGAGCCAAGTGGACCCCCTCGCCATTGGCGACCTGATCCGTCTTGCCGATCCGACAACAGGCGTCGAAGCCCTGTCCCTGATGATCACAATAAAGCCAAGCTGCTCAAGTGGAGGGCTTCTAAATTTGTCCTCCTAGACGGACGTCTATATAGGAGGTCATTCTTCTACCCCCTGCTCAGATGTGTAGGATCTACCGACGCCGACTAAATCCTTAGAGAAATCCATAAAGGCATATGCGGAAATCACCGGGGGCAGGTCCCTGGCCCAGAAGGCCCTCCGTTAGGGATATTTATGGCTTACCATGAGGGAGAACGCTGCCAAACTAGTTCAGAAGTGCGATGGTTGCCAGCGCCATGCACACATCCAGCATCAGCCGTCTACCCCGCTAAGCTCGCTTTCGGCTCCTTGGCCCTTCGCTTAGTGGGGAATGGACATCCTCGGGCCATTCCCCCCAACTTCGGGACCGCGAAGATTCTTGCTAGTAGCTATCGACTACTTCACCAAATGGGTCAAGGTCGAGGCGCTGGCTAAGATCACCGAGAGTAAATTCAAAGCCTTCTTCTGGAAGTCGATCATATGCTGCTATGGCCTACCTCACACTCTCGTCATGGACAACGGCTGCCAGTTCAACAATGATGCATTCAAAGCTTTCTACGGTGAGCTAGGTATTCACCATCGATTCACCTCTATCGGCCACCCCCAGACCAACGGGGAGGCCGAGGTCATGAACCACACCATTCTCAGAGGGCTTAGGACCCGACTAGATGGATCCAAGGGTTGATGGGTGGAGAGCTCCCCAGTGTGATATGGGATTACCACACGACCCCTAGAGCCCCGACGGGCGAGACTCCCTTCAGTCTCATCTTCGGATCCGAAGCCGTCATCCCTGTTGAGATCGGACTACCCAGTCCACGCGTGGAGTCCTTCAACGAGGAAGACAATTCCACATTGATACGGGCTAATCTGGACTTCATCGACGAAGCGTACGACCGAGTGAGGCTACGAATGGTGATCTTCCGCCAACGAGCCGCCAAGTACTACAATGCTCGGGTTCGTCCCAAGGTCTTTCACCATGGAGACCTGATTTTGAGAATGGTTGAGATATCCAAGCCTACGGAGGGGGGCAAACTGTCCCCCAACTGGGAGGCCCTTATCGTGTCGCCGAGACACTCCATCGGGGGGCATACAGGCTAGAAGAGCTCAATAGACAACCCATTCCGCGTACCTGGAACGTGGATAACCTCTGCCAATATTATTAATGATGTATCCCCCAGAGTATGAGCAATAAAAGGGTCCCTTCCAATGCCACAACCTATTCTCCCTTGTGTCCAAGGACCAGATCTCGGAAAAAGAGCTCGCCGGCATCGCGGCCTATGGGACACCACTCGGCCCTGGCACGGAGGTGCACCCGAGTTGGTTAAGACCCTAAAGGCTCCATACCCGCCGAATCGCCCCTCGGGTGGCACACAAACCCATGAGGTGGTTCTAAAGGAGCTCGTCGGCATCGCGGCCTGCGGGACACCACTCGGCCCTGGCACAAAGGTGCCCCCGAATCAGTTAAGACCCTAAAGGCTCCGTACCCAGTTGAATCACCTCTCGGGCGGCATACAAACCCCCGAGGTGGTTCTAAAGGAGCTCGCCGGTATCGTGGCCTACGGGACACCACTCGGTCCGGGCACAAAGGTGCCCCCGAGTTAGTTAAGACCCTAAAGGCTTTGTACCCGTTGAGTCGCCCCTCTGGCGGCACACAAACCTTCAAGGTGGTTCTAAAGGAGCTCGCCAGCATCGCGGCCTACGGAACACTACTCGGCCCCGGCACGGAGGTGCCCCCAAGTCGATTAAGACCCTAAAGGCTCTGTACCCGATTGAGTCGCCCTCGGGTGGCACACAAACCTCTGAGGTAGTTCTAAAGGAGCTTGCCGGCATCGCGGCCTATGGGACACCACTCGGTCCCGGCACGGAGGTGCCCGTGAGTCGGTTAAGACCCTAAAGGCTCTGTACCCGATCGAGTTGACCCTCGGACGACACACAAACCCCCAAGGTAGTTTTAAAGGAGCTCACCGGCATCGCGGCCTACGGGACACCACTCGGCCTCGGCACGGAGGTATCCCCGAGTCGGTTAAGATCCTAAAGGCTTCGTACCTACAGAGTCGCCCCTCGGGCGGCACACAAACCTCCGAGGTGGTTATAAAGGAGCTCGCCAGCATCACGGCCTATGGGACACCACTCGGCCCCGGCACAAAGGTGCCCCCAAGTCGGTTAAGATCCTAAAGGCTTTGTACCCGATCGAGTCATCCCTCGGGCGGCACATAAACTCCCGAGGTGGTTCTAAAGGAGCTCGCCAGCATCGCGGCATACATGACACCACTCAGCCTCGGCACGGAGGTGCCCCCGAGTCGGTTAAGACCCTAAAGGCTCCGTACCCGCCGAGTCGCCCCTTCGGCGGCACACAAACCCCCAAGATGGTTCTAAAGGAGCTCGTTAGCATCGTGGCCTACGGAACACCACTCGACCCCGGCACGGAGGTGCCCCCGAGTCGGTTAAGACCCTAAAGGCTCCGTATCCGGTCGAGTCACCCCTCGGGTGGCACACAAACCCCTGAGATGGTTCTAAAGGAGCTCGCCGGTATCACAGCCTATGGGACACCACTCGGCCCCGACACGGAGGTGACCCCGAGTCGGTTAAGACCCTAAAGGCTCCATACCTGGTCGAGTTGTCCCTCGGACGGCACACAAACCCTCGAGGTGGTTCTAAAGGAGCTCGCTGGCATTGCAGCATACGGGACACCACTCGGCCCCGACACGGAGGTACCCCTGCGTCGGTTAAGATCCTAAAGGCTCCGTACCGGTCGAGCTGCCCCTCGGGCAGCACACAAACTCCGAGATGGTTCTAAAGGAGCTCACCAATATTGCGGCCTACAAGACACCACTCGGCTCCGGCATGGAGGTGCTCCCGATCGGTTAAGACCCTAAAGGCTTGTACCTGGTCGAGTCACCCCTCGGGCGGCACACAAACCCCGAGGTGCTTCTAAAGGAGCTCGCTAGCATTGCAGCCTACGGGACACCACTCGGCCCTGGCACAGAGGTGCCCCCGAGTCGGTTAAGACCCTAAAGGCTCCGTACCCATCGAGTTGCCCTTGGGCAGCACACAAACCCCCGAGGTAGTTCTAAAGGAGCTCGCCGGCATCGCAGCCTATGGGACACCACTCGGCCCTAGCACGGAGGTGCCCCCGAGTCGATTAAGACTCTAAAGGCTCCGTACCCACCGAGTCATCCTTCGGACGGTACACAAACCCCGAGGTAGTTCTAAAGGGGCTCGCCGGTATCGTAGCCTACGAGACACCACTTGGCTCCGGCACGAAGGTGCCCCCGAGTCGGTTAAGACCCTAAAGGCTCCGTACCCACCGAGTCACCCCTCGGGCGGCACACAGACCGCCGAGATGGTTCTAAATGGCCTCGCTTGGCCCTCACGGTCTCTGAGTCGGCCCAGACCTTCCCCGGTCAAGCCCCACTCGGCCCTGGCGCCCTCAAGTTGATCTCGGTGCTAAGTTGCCCTCGGATCGTTCCAAGTCCTTAGAAGATTCGAGCACAGACAATCTCCCTCCAAACGGCCTGCGACAACTCAAGGAATCTTCAGTAACCTCCTACGCAGTTGGCTATACCTCAAAGGCATGTCTTAACATTGGCCAACCTAATACAGCGATTCAGCCATGACATTGTCAACATGCGTAACACTCAGAGTTAGGGAACATCTCAGAAGAAAGGTCCCCTCTCACCAACAGGTACAGGATCCATCTTATCGTTAGTCGCACAATAAATGTTTGACCCAAAGGAAGAGAGAAACAAACAAGACAAAACAAGGCACAAAAGCATTTTCACAAAAACTCTTTTCCATTAATGATGGAATTAAAGTACAAAATTTGGCTCAAGGCCGGTTAAAAACAGAAAGAAAGAAAAAAAAAGAAAAAACAACAACTCTTCAGGGCTCACTTGGGCCCGACTCTCCCTCGTCGTCCTCTTCCTCAGCTAGCTCCTCATCAGATTCCCTAGGGCAGATTCCCTCAAGCTCGGAGCTATCAATCTTGAGGTCGCGGACACTTTGGTCTTGCACATCTCGAAGCCCTTGACGTAGGCGTCGAGGCCGGCCTCAAGCACTTCCTTTCTGAACTCCGACAAGGCCTTATAATTGGAAATAGCCTGCCCTGCCTCGGCCTCAGCTCGCTGAGCCCTACCTTCGGCCTCCTTGACTTGCGCCTCGGCCCGCTGTGCCCTAGCCATGGCTGCCTTAGCCTGTGCCTCGGCCTCCCAGGCTCGGCCCTTAGCTTCCTCGGCGCCCGCATTGGTCTCGTCCGCGTGAGCCACGGCCTCGGCTTTCTCATGGCCCGCCTCGACCGCCGCCTTCTTCGCGGCAGCAGCTCTCTCCATAGCGGCCCGGGCCTCATCTCGCGCCGCCCCGGCCTCTCTCAGCGCGTTGAAGCTAGTGGACCAGCTCCTCATTCCGCTCCATTGCGGCCTTCAGTCTGTCCGAGACCAGTTCCAATTTGGCCTCTCGTGGATGCTCGGCCACTCTCAGCTTCGGCCCGGCATTTTGCCTCCCTTATTCGGCCACCCAGATTCTCCTCCCGAGCCTTGGCCTCGTGGTGAAGTCGAGCAAGGCTCTGGGACTGCGCCATGCTCTCCTTCTTATACTTGTCGGCCTGCGCCATGGACTTTATGAGCGCGTTCGCTGAGTGAGACATCGCCTCACGAAGGGCTATCACGTCGTTGGCCATATGCAGCAGAAGAATATGTTAGCCACAGAAGACTGAGACATCATAAGGCACGTCCGAAAACAAAAGGAACTCAAAGGATTACCTGGACAACGGAGACCATCACCATATCTAGGAGCACGGAGTGGCTCAACCCCGCGTCTCCTCCTCGGACCCAGCGTTGTCATCGAGCCGAGCACGGGTGCTGGCCACGCCGTCTTCTCCTGTGGCCCTTTAGCCCGAGGGCGAGTGGGGCGGTGCGCTGATCGTTGGGATGAGCTCCCCGGCTCATCCCTCTGCTTCTTGGTCGCCTCCGTCCCAGCCCTGGACCTTCTGGCGACTAACTCCCCCTCTCCGGCAGTTGGGGGAGCACTCTTCGTCTCCGGCTCGGCGGTAGCCAGAGGGCTGACAGCAACTGTAACCTACCCCACCTCGGGCACATCAGCGGCGACAGGGGCTTCCTCTTCAAGATCCATGATCACCACGGCTGCTTTAGTGGTGACCGGAATCTCTCCCTCCTCTACTTCGGTCCCGGTCAGCCCCGGGACAACCTCTCCAACCGCGTTTCCTTAGCCGGCTCCTCCGCATACGTTGGAGCCCTGGGGCTTCGGTAGCCCGAACTGGCTCGGCCTGCTCTCTTCTTCGAGCCCTCTTCGCCGGTCTTGCCGACTCGCCAGCCGCCGGCCTCTTTGCTTCAAGGCGGCTTCAAACACGCCGGCGGGAAACTTCATCGCTGTGCCCAAAAATGAGGAACGTTAGCAACAACGTACAATAATCTTCCGGTCGAGACAGAAGGAATCGGACGTCGTGCTCACCAACCGCCAGGGCCAACTCGGCTTCTATCAGGTTCTCCTCGGATAGGAGTTCCTTGTAGCCAGGGATTTGGTAGTTGGACAATTGGGTGAAGAGCTCCCTATCCTTTTCCCCCATGGTGGAGTTATCGTTGGAGCTGGTGTCCGGCTCCCTCCAGTCGGCCCTCACCCCTCGACGTGGGCAAAGAGGAATCGAGGCTTTCACCCCCTAATTTTGGACGGGAGACCTTGGGGAAAGGCCCTACCCGGCCCGGTGGTGAATGCCCACCAGGCCCCCTCACCTTGGCGGCGAAGTTTATAAAATGTCCGGAACAGTGATAACCCTGGCTGGGCCTCTTGGAAGTAGCAAAGAATGACAAAAGCGCAGATGATGAATCGAATTCGGAGTCAACTGCGCCGGCGCTAATCTATACCTATCTAAGAGGTTCAAGAAAAAAGGATGAAAAGGGAGGCACTGTCCACATCGGAAGAACTCCTCGTATAGAGCAACCCGACCGGGGTAGGCGGAGGTCACCTTATCTTCGGGTCCCAGTGTGGATAGGCGGATGAAACTGGGAACTTGGTACCTAACCCTAATGGCCTCTACATCCTCAGGGGTCATGGTTGAGGCCACTCCTGACGGACCTGCTGGGTCAAGACTCACCGCCGAGGTTGTCCCGGACGGCGGGAGGACACATGAACTGCCCTAATAGGGGAGGCTGAGGTAGACGGAGGTCCGGTCGCCGTCGTCGATCGCGGATGGTAACGCCACCCACCGGCTGGGGCACCTGGCTAACTGAAGGGCTTTGGCCTTCACTGTGGAATGGGAAGACTCTACAATGGGCCTCTTACCCTCCCTAACAACACGGCGGTCCATGGGTGAGACAAAGATGAGACTAACCTGGGAATCGAAAGGAACTCGAAGGCAGAAAGACTCGGGTTGCAGAGGAATTCAGAGAAAGGAAAGTTGGAAGAAGGCGCTAGCATGTAAAAGCTTTCCCTAAGCCCTTGGGGCGCTTTTATACCCGCCATTTTCGAACGACGATAGTCAAGGCCCCGCCGCGTGGCGCTCTTCTATTGCGCCACGGGCTGTTCACCGGAAATCTCGCCTATGCCCGAGATATGCCACCTCGATCGCCTCGAGGAGCATGATCCTCGACCAATCGCAGGGCATAGAAAACGGGAAAACAATAATAACCTCCACCTTTTTCCATCCCCGATGGGCACTTTCCTCAAGGCATCTGGCATCGACGTCAGCCCCCATGTACCGCATGATTGTGGAAGGTCTGCAAAGCGACACTGCCTCGGGACAACGCGCCAGCTCACCAAGCTATTAAAAGTGCACTAAAGAGCAATCATTTTTTGAATTTTCACGCCCCTCTCACCCAAAGGGCAACGGCGCGTGGCCCTTCGCGCTCAGGGGCGGGGGGCATCTGATGTGGCTGACGTAGCCACGAGGGCAATCATGGCAAAATCAAAAGCTTAAGGTGGCCCCGCCCTGGCATCTCCAAGTTGGCCGAGTTGGCCCCGACTTTCCAAGTTGGCCATGCTCAGCCCCGGACCTCCCCAGTCGGCCGAGTCGGCCCCGACTTCCCCAAGTCGGCCCCGCTCGGCCCCGGCACCTCCCAGTCGGCTGAGTCGGCTCCGACTTTTCCAAGTCGGCCCCGCTCGGCCCCGGCACCTCCCAGTCGGCCGAGTCGGCCCCGACTTCCCCAAGTCGGCCTCGCTTGGCCCCGGTATCTTCAGGTTGGCCGAGTCGGCCCCGACTTCCTCAAGTCGGCCCCGTTGGCCCCGGCACCTTCAAGTCGGCCGAGTCGGCCCCGACTTCCTCAAGTCGGCCCCGCTCAGCCCCGACACCTCCCAGTCAGCCGAGTCGGCCCCGACCTCCCCAAGTCGGCCTCGTTCGGCCTCGGCACCTCCCAGTCTGCTGAGTCGGCCCCGACTTCCCCAAGTCGGCCCTGCTCGGCTTGGCATCTCCAAGTCGGCCGAGTTGGCCCCGGCTTCCCAAGTCGGCCCCGCTCGGTTCCGACACCTTCCAGTCGGCCGAGTCGGCCCCGACTTTCCTAAGTCGGCCCGAAGTCGGCCCCGCTCGGCCCCGACACCTCCTAGTCGGCCGAGTCGGCCCCGACTTCCCCAAGTCGGCCCGCTCGGCCCCAACATCTCCAAGTGGCCGAGTCAGCCCCGACTTCCCGAGTCGGCCCCGACTTCCCCAAGTCGGCCCCGCTCAGCCCGGCACCTCCAAGTTAGCCGAGTCGGCCCCACTCGGCCCCGGCACCTCCTAGTCGGCCGAGTCGGCCCTGACCTCCAAGTGGCCCCAGCACCTCCCAGTCGGCCGAGTCGGCCCCGACCTCCCCAAGTCAGCCCGCTCGGCCCCAGCACCTTCCAGTCGGCCGAGTCGGCCCCGCTCGGCCCCAGCATCTTCAAGTCGGCCAAGTCGGCCCCGACCATCCCTGGTCGGCCCCGCCCCGGCATCTTCAGGTCGGCCGAGTCGGCTCTGCTCAGCCTCGGCGCCCGCAGGAGAATCAAGGCGGTCCCAGCTTTTCCAAGTCAGCCCCAGAACGGTCCTGGCTGTTCAAGCCGCCATCCTTCTGACCCGCGCCGTCTGATACTGCCAGATCCAACCACCCCCTGACCACTCCATTGATGGGACCAGACCTAACTACCCGCCAGCTCCACTGACTGATGGGACGTGGCTCACCAACTGCCATTTTTCCCTCTCCGATGGGACAGGACCCACCAATCGGCCAGATTCACGCAACCCCCACGAACCCCGCGGACATTCCTTCTCACAGAACTTCACGTGGTTGTGCAGGTGTCAACCCCCTATAAAAGGGTAAGTCCACTTAGAAACAAGGTACGCAAACTCATACGCTCACTACCCTGATACCCAGAGAGGGATTCCCCTTTCTGAGGACTCATTTTTTCTCCCCAAGAAGAGCTCATCTAAGCTTTCCCTCAGCTGTGACCTCGGTTACTGACTTAAGCGTCAGAGGGTCCCCACCGAAGCACCCCTCCGGTCTTATGACTTTTTTGCAGGCCATCCGATTAGGTGTGGATTCGTGGATTAAGCAGCTCTCTTCTCCTGATGTTCAAGACCGATGATCAGGCGTCATCATCATTGACCAACCTTACTAGTGTAATGAAATACACTATCATTATAAGGACAGCTTCCGGAACCAGAACTCGTATATAAAAAGAAATTTCATCCAAAGATACGTATTTTTATTTCTTTTTCTTTTCTTTAAATTTTACTTTATTGTAAGCAATAGAACACTACATTATTTTTGTCTTCTTAGAATAAGGAAGCTATAAGGTCCATCCTTAGCCTCCTTAGTTCTTCTCTTTTACCGAC
Source organism: Calamus simplicifolius (assembly GCA_900491605.1). NCBI lineage: Eukaryota > Viridiplantae > Streptophyta > Magnoliopsida > Arecales > Arecaceae > Calamus > Calamus simplicifolius. The sequence goes on along the minus strand of UESW01001957.1, from coordinate 66,908 downwards.
TTAAGCATCACGAGGACATAGTTAGGCAACTCCTAGCACTCCTTACATTTTGCTTCTATTCTTGTAGGAGTAGTAACCTAAGTATAAATCTTTCTTGTAGGATTTAGATGAATCTAACTTTACCTTAGCTATCAACCTATCATCAATTTTATTTGGTGCACAAATTTTTTAGTCGGATTTTGGTATCATTAGATTTAAAAAATAAATTAAAAATAATTAAAAACATTAGACATCTGTATTATAAAAAGATGTAATGATAAAGCATACTATATTCTAAAAAAAAAAATTGTACTTGGATAATTATATATTCTTATATGTTTGCTTAATAATTATAGATTCTTAGTTTGAATACTTAAAAAATTATATTGCAGATGGATCTCGATCCCTCCTTTTCTTTCGAACAAATCAAACATATTTTGTGCCCCCCCCCAAAAAAAAAGAGTGTTTGTCTACACTAATACTGTTTACCATTTCTATCCCCAGAAAAACATAGATTATAGCAATAGGATAGAAAAATAAGTCCGATTCCGATGACTTTCGATGCCACTCCATTAGATTCAAAAAGATTTCAATGATTAATCCCTATTTAAGTAGAGCGGTCAGCTGATGGTGCTCTAATTTTCCATCTAACCTTTACAAAGAATGCCCCACCGACGAACAATCTTAGGGGCAAAGACTAACAAGCTTTGTTAACAGCAAGGTGGCTAAATTATCAAGTAAAAGCAAAACGCAAGTCAAGTGGATGGCCCCACGAAATCGCTTTGATGTGAACTGGATTCCAGCTCTTTGTTAGCTAACACTTTGGTTGGTGATTGTCCCATCTCCTCCAGCCTTGGTATGAACTGCTGCACGTTACTCCATGATATGATGCACGCTATAAAATTACCAGCCTCCAAGCCAGATATTAGAAATTCTATATGGTAGCCAAAAATATTAAGAATGATAATTTCCTGGAGGCTGAATGAAAAGAGAAGAGATGAATGAAAGAAGCAGTGTTGTAGTCCAGTTTTTTTGGATTCATGCCTCTAGTGGCTGATTATATTCACGATGTTGATGCTAGCCATTTAACGCTGGACAATTATTTTTTATTTAGTATTTTCTTGAGAAAAGATTTCTTAGGTTTTATTCTTTTAAGAAAAATTTTTGTAGGTTAAAATAGATTTTATCATATTTAGTTGATAGAATATTTACATGAAAAAATTGCTTTGAAAATTTTTTATGTTTAATTAGGGATAATCTTGCATAAAAAAAATTTGACTAATATCCCTAAATAAAGATTTTTAAGTAATTTTTTTTATTTTTATAAGAGAATTAAATGGATCGTTTAAGGTTCATTTTCATTCTATTATGTTGTCTTGCTTCCATTACTTATATGTAATTACATGCATAAAGATATATAAAACAGGTAATTTATTTGTCATATTATATAAATATATAACTAAAATTTATTTGTTTAATTATAAAATTTATTTTAAGAAAATTTTAGACTCTTTGGTGCCAATTTTTTTTTAAGTAAAAGAGAAAAAGAAACAAAAAAATAAATATCACCTCTCTTGTAGCACGATTTTTTTTTTTGCTGCTGCAAGAGGGGAAAATATGCACCTTCCCACCAAATGTAGGAATATATGAGGTGAGAAAAGAACCTCCCATGATTATGCTTTAGTTCTCTTTAATATGTTTACTGTTTGTCGAATGGTCACAGGGAACGACTGACAATTTTCTGAGGTGGTGTCACGATTCCATTTACACGCATTTGGCTTATTTTAATGGGGTTGTTTTGTTTCCCACATAAATTATTCCATTTCAAGCCAACAATGAATATTAATGTTGGATTACTTCATAAACTATGCATCTTTATGGCGACATTCCCGGGCCATTGATTGGAATATTTCTCTACTCTTCTGCTATTTTATTGGATTCGGATTGCAGAAGGTTCTTTAATTCAAATCGTGGGAGAACGGCAGATAATAAGACGACTCCTCCAAGTTGATTGTCAAGGCATCATCATATCTATAGTCGAGTGCACAACATGGAGACAATGGCATCGGTTTCCACTGATTGAGGGAACTTTTCCAGTTGAACTACCGAGGAATCAAGCAATATAGCAATCAAGGGCGTCATGAGCCTATCTGCTTAGTTTTCCTATGCCTACTTGTAGGTTGCAATGGACCAAATGACAATCATTATCCATAAACAAAGGATTAATGGATCAAAAGTTTGTGACACCGACAACCAAATTTTATTGCACCACCACCAGATTATACTGCACACCTTTAAATAGCAGGGAGAGACCAAACGGACGACTTCGTAAGCTTCCAGAATTCATCGGACCCCAAGCCAATTTTGGTACTGCCGAACATCTAGTGCCATTGCATATATCCGCCGCATTTATCTTGTTGTCTTGAATCTTTTTCCCTGCTTAAATTCTTGGATCTTTTTTATCACCTAACATTCTGAAACATACAAAATCACAACCATTTTTTCTGCTCTATAATTTTTTCTCAAAGAATGAGACAACAAAATTTCTCACAAATTTCACATCTTCGGTTGAAGGCTGTGTGTAGCTTTGACAAACTCAAAATTGTGAAGTTTAAAATAAATAAGATATCGAGTGCTCTAGATAATTATTTCTGCCAAATGGAAGAAAAAAGAGCAGTAAAACAAAGGAAAGAAAATAACTGCTTCAGATGGGATCCCATCCCTGGCAATCATACATCGCCTGGACTGATTATTTATTGTCATTTCTTTCGCATAAGTGATAAAGCCTTAACAAGGCCGAGGAGCTCAGTTGACAACATCAAGGACCAGTTTGCGAGACTTGAAGATAGACCACTTCATGCGCCGATAATAAACAGCTTGGAGTAGAGCAAGTGACAGTAGAAAAATCCATTTGAATCCCATCTACCACAGAGAGAGAAAAAATGCCTTTACGAATTCAAACTTAATGGAGTAGATATAGGTGAACATTGATAATTCAAGACAAGCATACAATTGGACAAAACAAGCTTACCAGTTTCGCTCTTCCATCTCAGGCTCTGCTGCCCATGATAAAAATGTGACGACATCCTTGCCCATCTGCAGCAACACGACAGCAACAATACCCAGCCATATGTCATTGCGACTTAAACTATCAGGAAGGTAATAACTGAAGTACAGAGATGTAAACTTTTGAAAAGAATACCTGGGCTTCAGTAGCAGGAGTGCCATCTTCATACTTGATGGCTCCATCAATAAGCATTTTGGGCATAGCTATTGCACCGCCAAGAAAGTATGGATTATGTTGGGTTTGGGCTCCCTTCCTACGTGGAGAAAAGGCCCAAATGTGTAAGACCACTTTGTGTCACAATGGTGAGTCTGATTTGTAAGAATCCCTAATCAGTGATGAGTCTGATTAGGTAAGAGTCCATCTTGGTAAGAATCCCTAATCAGTAGTGAGTCTGATTAGGTAAGAATCAACTTGGTAAGAATCCCTAATAGTGGTGAGTCTATTAGGTGATATTAGGGTTAATTTTGAAAAAGAGATAAGAGAGCCGCCCTTCGAGAGAGAGAGAGAAGAAGAAGCCCTTCCCACATAATAAGAGCAGCCACCGTAAAATCGCTACTGCAGATTCGTTCACCGTTGGATCGGCTAAAATTTTGACAGCAGGTTCGGGACATCTGGTTCTTCATTCTGAACGGTTGGATCGGTGAAACAAGGTTTGAGGTGGAAACTCAGGTCGGACAGTAGCTCTGTTTTTGGGTTTGTTAAACTTCTTGGTTCTCTATTGTAAGCTTCTTAGCTTTATTGTTTGGTTGGCTGTGAGCACTCATTTGTGTTCTTGTTTGAGACTCTCTTATACCCTTATTTGATCATAGTGAAGCTATTTCTTTGGTCTGGATGACCCGTGGTTTTTACCCTTGCTTTGAGGGGTTTTCACGTTAAAAAATCTTGGTGTCTCTTGTGTGTTTGTGATATTCAATTGCTGCCACAAATTTTGTTATTGCTCCTCACAAATTCTTGCAAGCTGGGGGAATATATCTCCGCTGCATATTATGATTTGTTACTACTGTGTTGTTGTTTCCCCATCAGAGTGGTATCAGAGCTCTTTAGTTTGGGGCTATTTGACTTGCTTGAATAATGGAGGCAAATACAAATAAGATAGTTTGTTTGAATGACACTAATTATCATTTGTGGAAGGGCAAAATGAAGGATTTGCTATTTGTGAAGAATTTGCATCTTCCTGTGTTTGCTACTAAGAAGCAGATTCCAAGTCTGATGAGGAATGAGAATTTGAACATCAGCAGGTTTGTGGTTTTATTCGGCAGTATGTAGAAGATAATGTTTATAATCACATTGCTAATGAGACACATGCTAGAGCCTTCTGGAGAAGATTGAATCATTGTATGCCTCTAAATTAGGGAATAATAAATTATATTTATTGAATTATCTGATGAATTTGAGGTACAAGGAGGGGACTTCTATTTTAGATCACTTGAATGAATTTCAAGGGCTCCTAGATCAATTGTCAGGAATGGGTATCAAGTTTGATGATGAAGTGTTGGGACTATGGCTACTGAATACTCTACCAGAGTCTTGGGAGACATTTCGGGTTTCAACTACAAACTCAGCCCCTAATGGTATTGTTACTTTGTAAATGGCAAAGGGTGGTACTCTTAATGAGGAGATGAGAAGGAAGGCACAGGGTACTTCATCTCAGTCCGAGGTGCTTGTCACTGAAAATAGAGGGAGAAGTCAGAGAAAAGAACCAAAGGGTGGTAGAGAGAAGAGCAGAAGCAAGTCCAAGTCAAGATACAAGAATGTGGAGTGCCATTATTGTCACAAAACAGGGCACATACAGAAGAATTGTTTTCTGAGGAAAAGGAGAACAAAAGCAAGAAGGGTAAGCAGAAAGAGAAGGATCGTGATGATGATGATGATCGTGTTACCACTGCTACCGGTGATGATCTTATTATTCTCCGTGACCATGAGTTAGTTAATCTTGTATCAGATGAGAGCATGTGGATAATTGATAGTGGCGCTACACTGTATGTTACACCAAGGAAGGAGTTCTTCACGTCTTACACTTCTGGTGACTTTGGAGTGTTAAAGATGGGTAATGATGGTGTGTCTAAGGTGATTGGTGTTGGTGATGTTTGCCTGCAAACCAACATGGGAATGCAGCTGCTGCTTCGAGGAGTCAAACATGCTCTGGATGTTCGCTTTAATTTGATTTCTGTGCAGATGCTTGATGATGGTGGTTATGATAATCACTTTGGTTCTAGAAAGTGAAAACTCACCAAAGGTAACTTGGTTATGGCTAGAGGGGAGAAAATTTCTAAACTGTATTGGACAAAAGCTTTGGTTGTTAAAGATAGTATGAATGTCGTGGATATGGAGGCATCTTTGTGGCACCGAAGGCTTAGTCATATCAGTGAAAAAGGGCTGAACTGCTTAGCTAAAAAGGATGTGCTTCTAAGATTGAAGAGTGCAAAGTTGGAGAAGTGTTCTCATTGCATGGCTGGTAAACAAAACAGAGTATCCTTTAAGAAGCATCCTCCCTCAAGGAAGTCAGAGTTGCTTGAATTGGTGCATTCTGATGTTTGTGGTCCATTGAAGGTAAAATCCTTTAGTGGTGCACTTTATTTTGTTACCTTTATTGATGATTGTTCCAGAAAACTATGGGTCTATGCATTGAAGATAAAAGACCAGGTGTTGGAGAAGTTCAAACAGTTTCAGGCTTTAGTTGAGAGGCAGTCAGGCAAGAAGCTGAAATATATTCGTACTGACAATGGTGGTGAGTATTATGGACCCTTTGATGTCTATTGCAAGCAGCAGGGTATTGCACATGAAAAGACTCCTAAAACTCCTCAGCTGAATGGTTTATCAGAAAGAATGAATAGGACATTGATTGAGAGAGTGAGGTGTATGCTCTCTGAAGCAAAATTGCCCAAACACTTTTGGGGTGAGGCACTGTACACGACAGTGCATGTTATTAATCTTAGTCCTACAGTTGCTTTGGACAGTGAGGCACCAAACAAAATTTGGTTTGGCAAGAATGTCAGATATAATCATTTGCGAGTCCTCGGTTGCAAGGCATTTGTGCATGTTCCAAAGGATGAGAGATCCAAGTTGGATGCTAAGACGAGACAGTGCATCTTTATAGGTTATGGTCAAGATGAATTTGGTTAAAGGTTTTATGATCCTATTGAGAAAAAGCTTATTAGAAGTCGATGTGGAGTTCATGGAAGACCAAACCATTGAAGACATTGATAAGGTGGAGAAGACTACACCGAAAAAGGTAATAAGCTGATTGATGTTGATCCATTTCGGTTGCCTGTTCACAATTGGATAATACTAAGAGTAGTGTTCAACAAGATGAGCAACATGATTATGTTGATGATCAACAGCTTGGAGATGAGTTAGATGTTCCAACTAATGATGCTGAAGAGAACATGAGATGTCACAAGATGATAATCCTAGTTATGCTCCTGAACCACCTCAAAGTCAACTCAGGAGGTCTAACAGGCAGAGACAACCATCTATAAGGTATTCGTCTGATGAGTATGTGACCTTGACTGATGGGGGAGAACCTGAGTGTTTTGAAGAGGCCATTGAGAGTGAAGAAAAACAAAAGTGGTTGGATGCAATGTGAGATGAGATGCAATCTTTGCATGACAATCACACTTATGATTTGGTGAAGTTGCCTAAAGGCAAGAGGGCCTTGGAAAATAGGTGGAGAAACATGGTAGTAATGCTGCATCTCCAAGGTATAAAGCCAGATTAGTGGTAAAAGGCTTCAGACAGAGGAAGGGTGTTGATTTTAATGAGATTTTCTCACCTGTGGTGAAGATGTCTTCTATTAGAACCGTGTTGAGTTTGGCTGCTACTCTTGATTTGGAGGTAGAGCAAATGGATGTGAAAACTGCTTTCCTTCATGGTGATTTGGAGGAAGAGATTTACATGAAGCAACCTGATGGCTTTCAAGTTGAAGGCAAGGAAGACTATGTGTGTAGGCTAAGAAAGAGCCTATACGGTTTAAAGCAGGCTCCGAGGCAATGGTACAAGAAGTTTGAGTCTGTCATATGTGATCAAGGCTACAAGAAGACTACTTCTGACCATTGTGTCTTTGTTAAAAAGTTTTCTGATGATGACTTCATTATCTTGTTATTGTATGTTGATGACATGCTTATTGTTGGAAAAAATGTTTCTAGGATTGACAGGTTAAAGAAGCAGTTGGGCAAGTCATTTGCAATGAAGGACATGGGAGCTGCTAAGCAGATTCTTGGTATAAGAATCATGCGTGATAGAATGGAGAAGAAACTTTGGCTGTCAGGAACACTATATTGAAATGGTACTGCAAAGATGTCAGATAAAAAATGCTAAGGCTGTAAGCACTCCTCTTGCTACTCATTTTAAGCTGAGTGCTAAACAAAGTCCTTCAAATGAAGTTGAGAAATTAGATATGGAACGGGTTCCTTATGCTTCTGCTGTGGGTAGTTTGATGTATGCAATGGTGTGCACAAGACCAGACATAGCACATGCTTTTGGTACTGTCAGTAGATTTCTGTCAAACCTAGGTAGAGAGCATTGGAATGCTGTGAAATGATTTTAAGGTATCTTCATGGTACAACTGGTATGAGGCTTTGTTTTGGAGGTGATGAGCCTACATTGGTGGGGTACTCAAACTCAGATATGGCTGGAGACATTGATTCCAGAAAGTCCACTTCGGGCTATATGATTAAATTTGCAGGGGGAGCTGTGGCTTGGCAGTCTAAGTTGTAGAGGTATGTAGCATTGTCAACTACAGAGGCAGAGTTCATTGCCATTACTGAAGCATGCAAGGAGTTGCTATGGGTGAAGAAATTCTTAGGAGTTAGGCTTTGTTCAGAACCAATATCTGTTGTTTGTTGACAATCAAAGTGCTATCCATCTTGGTAAGAATCCAACTTTCCATTCAAGGTCCAAACATATTGATGTGAGGTATCATTGGATACGTGATGTTTTGGATGCTAAGCTGTTGGAGTTGGATAAAATTCATACTGATAATAATGGAACTGATATGATGACTAAAGCATTACCAAGAGGGAAGTTTGAAACTTGTTGTGAGATCGCTAGTTTGGCGGTTATCTTCACATAGTTGTGAGGGGGAGATATGTTGGGTTTGGGCTCCTTCCTATGTGGAGAAAAGGCCCAAATGTGCAAGCCCACTTTGTGTCACAATGGTGAGTCTGATTTGGTAAGAATCCCTAATCAGTGATGAGTCTGATTAGGTAAGAGTCCATCTTGGTAAGAATCCCTAATCAGTGGTGAGTCTAATTAGGTAAGAATCAAACTTGGTAAGAATCCCTAATCAGTGGTGAGTCTATTAGGGTGATATTGGGGTTAATTTTTGAAAAAGAGATAAGAGAGCCGCCATTCGAGAGAGAAGAGAAGAAGAAGCCCTTCCGCATATACTCAGAGAAGCCACCGTAAAATTGCTACTATAGATTCGTTCACCGTTGGATCGGACTAAAATTTTGACAGCATGTTCGGGACATCTGGTTCTTCATTCTGAACTGTTGGATCGGTGAAACAAGGTTTGAGGTGCGAGAAACTCAGGTCGGACAGTAGCTCTGTTTTTGGGGTTTGTTAAACTTCTTGGTTCTCTATTGTAAGCTTCTTAGCTTTATTGTTTGGTTGGTAGCACTCATTTGTGTTCTTGTTTGAGACTCTCTTGTACCGTTATTTGATCATAGTGAAGCTATTTCTTTATCCTGGACGACCCGTGGTTTTTACCCTTGCTTTGAGGGGTTTTCCACGTTAAAAAATCTTGGTGTCTCTTGTGTGTTTGTGATATTCAATTGCTGCCACAAATTTTGTTATTGCTCCTCACAGATTCTTGCAAGTTGGAGGAATATATCTCCACTGCATATTGTGATTTGTTACTACTGTTGTTGTTTTTGATAGAGATATAGACTAAAAGATATGCTTTATGTTGTCTTCACATTTTAATGAGAATTCATTTTGAGCAATGTGTGCCATTTACTATATATGTGCATGTGTCTAGTATTTACAAAGAGTATTTGATTTAGTGTGTAGAGTACGGCTTACACACAGAAGACTAGTTCTTTTGGAATACAAGTTTATTGTTCACAGTTTTAGATGGAATTGGACACACCATCAGTAGAACTGTAGCACAAATTTTAGTAGGTCTGTCTTGACTACGGGGAATGGTTTGTTCTAACTATTTGTGCTAGTACACTTTGTGTGTATTGAACAGAACCCAGTTGAGTTAATTATTTTATACTGACTTTATAAAATAATTTAAAACTCATGAATATTATGATTACTTATGCTCTTAATCCGAATTCTATTTCTAGACACGTGTATGTATGATTATTGCTTTGATTACACATAGAGTGGGATTCTATATGAGTCAATAAACTCAGTGGGTTGGGCAATAACATTATATAGATGGTGAATATTAATAGTTGAAGGAATCCACGTCCTGTTAATTTGGATTGATGATATCCCCTTGAGAAAGCTTATAAGTTTTGATTGTATCAAATCTTACAAGTGGATTTTGAATCTGATACATCAAATAAGTTAAGTGGATAAGTCTCAAGGATAATAAAAGCAATTAAATTATATTGTCAGTAATTAAATTTAATTGGTGGATATCTGTAATCTTAACGTGGGGAGATAATAAGTATTTAATATTAAAGGCTCAAAAATATAAATTCGAATATGATTAGGAGTACAATTATAATTCTTTAGTGGAATGAATTGTAATTTACGTAATTGAATCCTAACCCGGGGTAGGATTGGAAGATTTAATTACGTGGGAAGTCCTTTTCATATTTGCCTATTGGTCCCTGTTGTAGCCCTATAAATACCCTCTCAGTTGGTTCTAAGGTTAACGTTTTTGAGGAAAAGAAAAACAAGAAACCCTAGGTCAGCCGAGAGATCCCACCATCTTGTGAGAGAAGGAAGGTATTTTCGGGAATACGGCGGAAGGCTAAAAGGTTGAGGTCGAGCAATCGAATCAAAGTGTTCTAAAGTTCAAATCTGAAGGTATGATCTTACACTCATAGATTAGAACGGTAAAAGTTTTTTGTATTACTCATATACGCTATAGCCGTGATCTTGGGGGTATTCCGCGATCCCCAACAGTGGTATCAGAGCCACGGCTGATACTGTATATGAATAATACAGCCATGTTCTCCATTAATCGGAATATGCATGCGTGGGATAGATCGTTCTTGCTGCTAACGTTATTTTGTAGGTTTCAATCCTGTTATTATGGTCACATGAATGTATGTGTTTTGATTTGATATTGCTTAGATCTATTTTGTGAACTCCGGTTTAAGGAGGCGTAGGATCATTGTAATATTTCATAGCATGTATGCCCCGATTTTTTGAGAGCTTTGTGATTGTAAATACGTAGCATGTGAACTCCTATATGGAGGCATAGGATTTTTGTAATCCGGTGCGGCTCTGATGGAGGAAGAAGACCTCTGCAAATTGCATGATTGGATTCTAAGGAGAATCCGTTGCATGATAGGATTCTAAGCAGAATCTGTTGCAAATAGGATTCTAAGGAGAATCCGTTGCATGATAGGATTCTAAGCAGAATCCGTTGCAAATAGGATTCTAAGGAGAATCCGTTGCATGATAGGATTCTAAGGAGAATCCGTTGCAGATCACGATTCTAAAGGAAAATCCAAAGCGCGAAGGAGGTCGATCCCCGCTGGGGGCCAGCCCCCAGACCCCGTATGCGAAGCGGCAAATCGTCAAGCAAAGTAGCAATCATGATGCAACGGGATCTTCATCTGCATGGAGAATTTTGACCATAATAACAGGGATTTTATTTATCTTGTTTATATTGGTTATGTTGCATACTTGATTGTTTATCCTTTTGTTCTTATGTCTATAACTAGGAGAACATGGTTAATTGGATAATCACTTGCTGTTTGTGTTTTGAATTTATAAGATAATCAAACACAAGTTTTATAACCCTCAAAATATTGTTTAAATAACTAAGTGGGAGAGGAATTAATCACATTTAAATCCCATGGTCCCATCACTTGTTTATTGGTGAGGTAGTTAATTTCACGTGTTAGCATTAGTGCTTTCCTCCCCATAGGATGAAATTGATTGCCAGCTCACCAAGAATAATCCATAGTAGTTGTTAATGTTGGATTACCTCTCCATCTGAGGGATCCACCATGGGACAATGGATCTAGGATTGAGTGATGGTATACACTTAGGTATAAATATTGATATCCTCCCCATCGGAGTCACTACAAATATTTAGATGACCAAAGTTAGCCAGCTAATTAATTTTACTTGGTATGTTACCTTTTACCTAGATAGTAAAATTAATAGGTTTTATCTGTCTAGATAAATGATGAGTAGTAGACGTCCTCCCATCGAGGCATACTATTCAAAATGTACTAGGCTGCTGGCAAATTCTTTTATTATGTAGTGGTTGAGGGGCCCTACTTATAATTTTGAATTTAAAGTTTATTGCTCATGATATCTTATTTGATGTATGAATGATTCTCAGGATTAAAATGTCTTCTTTCAATCCACTTGCTATGATACTCAAAGAAAACAAATTGACTGGTCCTAATTACATTGATTGGAAAAGAAACCTGGATATAGTGTTAACTGCAGAAGGGTACAAGTATGTGCTCACTCAGGTCTGTCCCGCAGAGCCCGGTGAAGGGGCTTCAGATGAGGAGTCCCAAGCTTACCGTAAGTGGGTTAAGGCTGATGAGATGGTGCGGTGTTACATATTGGCATCTATGTCAAATGTTCTGCAACATCAGCATCAATCTATGCCCTCTGCCTATGACATGATATTCAACCTCAAAGAAATGTTTGGGGATCAGAGTCGTGCAGCTAGGCAGACTGATGAAAGAACTGATGAACACTAATATGGCTGAAGGAACTCCTGTCAGGGATCATGTTCTAAAGATGATTAGTCTTCTGAATGAACTGGAGATCCTTGGAGCGGAGATGGATGGGGAAACCCAGGTTGATATCATTCTCCAGTCCCTACCTGATTCTTTTAAGCAGTTCTGCCTAAATTACATCATGAACAAAATGAATTTTTCACTGGCAGAGCTACTTAAAGAACTTCAGGTAGCAGAGAGTTTCATTAAGAAGCCTGCAGTTGCTATGGTTACTGAAAAAGGTTCTTTTTCGAAGTCTCATGCTAAGAAGAAGAAAAAGGTTCAGAAAAAGAAACAGCATCAGGCCCCATAGCCCAATGGGAAATAAAAAAGAAGGGAAAGTGCTTCGTCTGCAAGCAGCCAGGTCACTGGAAGCAGCAATGTCCAGTTTGGCTTGCCAGGAAACAGGCTAGAGGTATATCTCATTCACTTGTAGTTGAAACTTGTTTAGTGCTGTTATCTACCAGTGGCTGGTGTGTAGATACGAGAGCCACTAATCATGTTTGCAATTCTTTGCAGGGGTTCCAGCAGACCGGCAGCTAAGTGATGGGGAGATTTACATATTTCTGGGAGATGGCACGAGAGTGTCAGTAGTTGCAGTGGGAGATTTTAACTTTTTTTTAGTAGAAATAGAATTTTAATATTAAAGGACTGTTTTTTTGTACCTTCAATTAGAAGGAATTTAATTTCAGTTTCTAAGTTGGTTGATGATGGATATTCAGTTTATTTTAATGACTCCGTTGTTATTAAGAAAAATAAACATTTTATCTGTTCTGGTACATTGGTGGATGGTCTTTATATTATTAATCCTGTTTCTCCTACTGTGCAACTAAATGAAGTGAATAACTATAATAGACCATGTAAGAGAAAACATCCTTCTGAAATGAATCAAACTTATCTTTGGCACTTGCGCCTAGGTCATATAAATCTAAGACGGATTTCTAGACTGGTTCAAGATGGACCATTAGGTTCATTGGAAGTAGAGGCATTACCGGTCTGTGAATCTTGCTTAGAAGGAAAAATGACCAAGCGGCCATTCTCGGCCAAAGGCAATAGAGCTAAGGAGATATTAGAATTGGTTCACTCTGATTTGTGTGGCCCAATGAACATCCAAGCTAGAGGTGGTTTTGAGTACTTTGTCACTTTTATTGATGATTACTCAAGATATGGGTATATTTATCTGATGCGCCGTAAGTCTGAATGCTTTGAAAAATTTAAAATTTTTAAGGCAGAAACGGAGAACCGTCATGGTAAAAATATCAAGACACTACGATCCGATCATGGTGGCGAGTACCTCTTAGGGGAGTTCACAGATTACTTATTAGATGCTGGGATTGAATCCCATTATCTGCACCTAGTACGCCACAGCAGAATGGTGTAGCTGAAAGAAGGAATAGGACTCTTATGGATATGGTTAGATCTATGATGAGTTATTCAGACTTACCTATTTCGTTTTGGGGATATGCATTAGAGATAGCTGCATATATTCTTAACTTGGTACCATCTAAGTCAGTACCTAAGACACCCACAGAACTGTGGACTGGGCGCAAGCCTAGTCTAAGACATGTTCGGGTTTGGGGTTGTCCAGCACATGTACTAAAAGGTAAACCAGATAAGTTGGAATCAAGGACAGATGTATGCTTCTTTGTTGGATATCCTAAAGGAACAAAAGGTGGTTTATTTTATTGTCCTAGGGATCAGAAGGTCATTGTTAGCACCAATGCCCGATTCTTGGAGGAGGACTATATTATAGACCACAAACCCAGAAGTAAAATTGCTCTAGAAGAGTTGAGAGGCGATAAAACTAGACTGGCTCCTTTAATACCAATAGTACAAGCAGAAACACCACAAGAAAGTGGGTTCCCAAACTTCCCAATAACTATTCGTAGTGGGAGAAGTATAGTAACACGAACTGACCCTGACTGGTACAAAAGGATACCATTAATGCACCAGTTTCAGAACCAGTGCAGGTTGATGGAGCACAAGGATCAGAGTCAGATCGTATTACTACAAGCACATACAATCAGGTTGTGCCTCGTCGTAGTGGGAGGGTTGTAAATACACCTAAACGGTATGTGTTCCTTGGAGAGTCATATGACAGAATCTCTGATGAACTGGATACTGAACCCAGTAGCTAATGAAGCATTACAGGATAAAGATGCAACTCTTTGGCAAAATGCTATGAAATCAGAGATAGAGTCTATGCACTTTAATCAGGTCTGGGATCTTGTAGAACCACCCGAGGGAGTAAAACCCATCGGATGCAAGTGGATCTATAAGAAGAAGAGAGGAGCAGACGGGAAGGTGGAAACCTTCAAGGCTAGGCTAGTTGCAAAAGGTTTTACTCAGAAAGAAGGGATCGACTATGAGGAAACCTTTTCACCAGTAGCTATGCTTAAGTCTATCCGGATTCTCTTATCCATTGCAGCTCATTTTGATTACGAAGTTTGGCAAATGGATGTCAAGACAGCTTTCCTTAATGGAAATCTTGACGAGTGCATTCACATGATGCAACCAGATGATTTTATAGTAAAAGGCCAGGAGCACTTGGTGTGCAAGCTTAAGAGGTCCATTTATGGACTTAAGCAGGCATCTAGATCTTGGAATACTCGTTTTGATCAAGCTATTAAATCTTATGGTTTTGATCAAAGTCCTGACGAGTCATGTGTGTACAAGAAGCGTGATGGAAAAACTTTGGTGTTTCTGGTGCTATATGTGGATGACATCTTACTTATTGGAAACGATATGGGAGTGTTATCTTCGGTCAAGGTATGGTTATCTGGACAATTTGATATGAAGGACTTGGGAGAAGCAAGTCACATCCTAGGGATCAAGCTTTTGCGAGATCGCAAGCAGAGGATGATATGCTTATCTCAAGCCACTTATATCGATAAAATTCTCACCCGTTTTGGTATGCATAATTCCAAGAAAGGATTTCTTCCTTTCAGGCATGAATTTCTCTATCTAAGGATCAGTGTCCTAAGACATCTAAAGAGATAGAAAGTATGAAGGCAGTTCCTTATGCTTCAGCAGTAGGAAGCCTAATGTATGCTATGCTATGTACTAGACCTGATATTTGTTTTGCC
This sequence comes from Calamus simplicifolius, assembly GCA_900491605.1. Lineage (NCBI taxonomy): Eukaryota > Viridiplantae > Streptophyta > Magnoliopsida > Arecales > Arecaceae > Calamus > Calamus simplicifolius. Next base: position 51,903 of record UESW01001957.1, on the reverse strand, counting down.
GTAGGCATGGTTAGCAGATTTCAGTCTAACCCTGGGCGAGAACATTGGACTGCAGTAAAACATATAATTAAGTACCTGAAAAGGACTAAAGATTATATGTTAGTTTACCAAGCAGATAGTCTTGTGCCTATAGGATATACAGATTCGGACTTCCAATCAGATAATGAATCTAGGAAATCAACCTCGGGATATGTGTTCACTTTGGGTGGTGGAGCAATTAGCTGGAGAGTGTGAAGCAAACTTGTGTTGCTGACTCTACCATGGAAGCTGAGTATGTGGCTGCATCTGAGGCTGCAAAAGAGGCTGTTTGGCTAAGAAACTTTCTGTTGGATCTTAGTGTGATACCTTCAGTGCAATTACCTATTACACTTTATTGTGATAATAGTGGGGCAGTTGCTAATTTGAAGGAACCCAGGACCCATAAGAAATCTAAACACATTGAGCGTAAGTATCACCTGATACGTGACATCGTGCAAAGAGGTGACGTGCTGGTGACCAAGGTTACATCTGAGGACAACCTGGCAGACCCTTTTACAAAGAGTTTAACTTCGAAAGTTTTTGATAGACATGTAGAGGGCATGGGAGAGTGATGTGTACAAGCATTGCTTTGAGTCTAAGTGGGAGATTGATAGAGATATAGACTAAAAGATATGCTTTATGTTATGTCTTTACATTTTAATGAGAATTCATTTTGAGCAATGTGTGCCATTTACTATATATGTGCATGTGTCTAGTATTTACAAAGAGTATTTGATCTAGTGTGTAGAGTACGGCTTACACACAGAAGACTAGATCATCGGTTCTTTTGGAATACAAGTTTATTGTTCACAGTTTTAGATGGAATTGGACACACCATCAGTAGAACTGTAGCACAAATTTTAGTAGGTCTGTCTTGACTACGGGGAATGGTTTATTCTAACTATTTGTGCTAGTACACTTTGTGTGTATTGAACAGGACCCAGTTGAGTTAATTATTTTATACTGACTTTATAAAATAATTTAAAACTCATGAATATTATGATTACTTATGCTCTTAATCCGAATTCTATTTCTAGACACGTGTATGTAGTGATTATTGCTTTGATTACACATAGAGTGAGATTCTATATAAGTCAATAAACTCAGTGGGTTGGGCAATAACATTATATATATGGTGAATATTAATAGTTGAAGGAATCCACGTCCTGTTAATTTGGATTGATGATATCCCCTTGAGAAAGCTTATAAGTTTTGATTGTATCAAATCTTGCAAGTGGATTTTGAATCCGATACATCAAATAAGTTAAGTGGATAAGTCTCAAGGATAATAAAAGCCAATTAAATTATATTGTCAATAATTAAATTTAATTGGTGGATATCTGTAATCTTAACGTGGGGAGATAATAAGTATTTAATATTAAAGGCTCAAAATATAAATTCGAATATGATTAGGAGTACAATTATAATTCTTTAGTGGAATGAATTGTAATTTACGTAATTGAATCCTAACCCGGGGTAGGATTGGGAGATTTAATTACGTGGGAAGTCCTTTTCATATTTGCCTATTGGTCCCTGTTGTAGCCCTATAAATACCCTCTCAGTTGGTTGCTAGGGTTAACGTTTTTGAGGAAAAAGAAAAATAAGAAACCCTAGGTCGGCCGAGAGATCCACCATCTTGTGAGAGAAGGAAGGTATTTTCGGGAATACGGGGAAGGCTAAAAGGTTGAGGTTGAGCAATCGAATCAAAGTGTTCCAAAGTTCAAATCTGAAGGTATGATCTTACACTCATAGATTAGAACGGTAAAAGTTTTTTGTATTACTTATATACGCTATAGCCGTGATCTTTGGGGTATTCCGCGCTCCCCAACAGTTTTCCCATCGGATTATAATGTAGGCCCTCCCGAATCTGTGTTTCCAATTAAGAGAGAACCAACCAACAGGTTAACAAAAACAAAGTAAGAGTTAAACAAAACTTGGATGCATATCTAGAAATTCATAAGGTAATCTGGAAAAAAATAATGCAAATACATCATGACTGAACATATAATTTATGCAACATATTGTACACAGCAAAGACGCTACATTATCTTTCTCCATGAATATTGATAACTATCTGTTAAGATTGGGATCGTGTCATAAATGGTATAGGGCTTGATATGGATCATATCACAAATTTAAGATTCTTTCTGATTCCTGTTAAAAAAAATGGTGTTAAAACAACCTGAAAGCCAATAAGCATAAATAAATTGTTATTTGAACAAAATATGAGAATAATACCATCATATAAGGACATAAAAAAGATTACTTCTACCAAATAAGCTCATAAACATTACATATAAGAAACACTATGTTTGATTAATTAATAGTTTAATTTCACCATATAAGTCCATAAATTAAATATCTTAACTAGAGTTATCTTCAAAAAATATAGGTTAAACTACAAAATTAACCCTTGTACTTAGGGGGTTGTGTCACTTTGGTCCTTGAACTTTAAAAAGTTATAAAAATAATCTTGAACTTTCTGTTTTGTATCACTTTGATCCCTACCATTAAATAGGGGAGGTGTCGTTTATTTTTATCCTATGTGGCAGCATATGTAGCAGCATAAGTGGCAGCATATGTAGCAGCACAAGTGGCATTCAAGTGGTAAAATTAAATTTAAAATCCATAATTAACCAGTTAACCCATTATTTAATAATTTTAAAAAATATAAAAAATTAAAAATAATCTCTCTTCGATGGGGGCAGCGTCTTGCTGATGGAGGAGGTGGGGGTAGGGGGCCAGGGAGGAGCGCAGCGGGTACATGGACACTCACAAGTTAAGGCAAATCAGGGCAGAGGAAGATTATTTTTATATTTTATATTTTTTTAAATTATTAAATAAATGGGTTAATGGGTTAGTTATGGATTTTAAATTTATTTTTGCCACTTGGATGCCACGTGTGCTACTACGTATGCTGCCACATAGGATAAAAATAAACGACATCTTTCTTATTTAATGGTAGGGATCAAAGTGACACAAAACAGAAAGTTCAGGATTATTTTACAACTTTTTAAAGTTTAAGGATCAAAATGACACAACCCCCTAAGTACGGGGGTTAATTCTGTAGTTTAGCCAAAAAAAATATATAGACATAGGTTTATTGAAACTATTCTCCTTTTAAAGTTTGAGGTAAGAGATTTTAGAAGGAATCAAATTATTAAAAATGGTAGAAGAGATGGGTCTAGGTGTTGGCTCCAAAAAAACCTAAATCTTTTTAGTGTTAATTTATTACTATCTCTTCCTAGATTGCATATTCCACTCCATCCCCCATCAGTTAATAGTTGAAAAAGGGAAGGAGATTGCTAATTTGATTTTTTGGAGGTTTATCAATGATAAATTGGTCATCATAAAAATTTAAAAAAAGATCTTAAAACATGGATACTCTAATAATATCTTTAGAATGTAAAAACAATGATCTGGATCTGGATCTTACGTTCCAAACAATCATATGATCCACAATCTGGATCCTACAACCAAAATCTGGAACTTGCAATCCATACTTGTCCTGATCGGATTTCTGGATCATTAAGGACCATTTTAATATGGGCCATTTGATCCAGATTGTGTATCCTAAGATCACAACAATAAGGGTGCATGCTTCCTGTCAGTGTTTTTGCACATTTTTTGTGTAGGCATGCCGGTTGCCACATGTCAGTGTTCTTTTTTTCAGAGTTGGTCTCAATCAAAACCTCTACAAAAGTAGTAAGGCAAGCAGGATCTTTATGCCAACTTGCCGTTGTCCACAGATTGCTCATTGTGCTCTCATTGGGATAATTACTGCTGAAGACACCCCCCAAAGAGAAATGTTATTGCAGACATTTAACCCTCTATATGAGACAAGTTGTGCACTTGTACTAGAAGCAGAGTACTTCAAAACTGAGGCTTGGGACTCCAGAGCCAGCAGAGTGTTTTGAATTACAGTTTGCCTGTGAACATATTTTTGAAAAATCTGCCCTATCTATGGCCTACCTATAGGCGTGTGGCAAGACATGCACAATGTAGTTACATGTCCATCAATCATGAGTTCCTGTCCAATTGCTGAGGACTTCATGGTGGTGTGAGGAATATATTTGTAACGAGGTCCAAAGTGATATTCAAGCTACTAAGCACACCACAAGGCAGACTGACCCTAAAAGTTTCCACATGTTTAAGAAAAAGTAGAAACCTGGAATTAAAACTTGAAATGCATGCAATGGGGTTTTTTGCATATCTACAAATATGGTGAGCCTTCTCCTTAATAAAGCAGAATTATCTTATTAGTTTTAGTTTAAATGTGTGGTGCTGGTGATGAAAGTGGAGAATCTAGCATGAGCAAAATCCAAAAAGGAGGGCTGCAGATATAATCTGCCTAAGAAAGTATTCACCAAGTATGTTTCCCCACAAAAGGAGCTGAGGAATTGGAAGGATGCGAAGTATCTGATAGCAAAACCAATCTCCATATGTAAACTGTAATCGAAAAAGTTTTTAGAAAATGGAGTTAGCATGCAGAAGTGCTTCTTACAAAGTCATTACTTTGAAAGCAGCTATGTCATAAGGTATTCAGTGATCAGAAGAAAACCTAAGTATAAAGCAAAGATGCAACAAATTTACCAAAAGAAAACCATTAGCTAAAAAGACTTAGACAAAAAGACTCAAGCTGTTTCAACACCATCCAAGACCTCTCTTTCAGAAGAAATGGCTTAGGTTTGAAGTGGTAAAGAAACATCTGATGAAACCTTGACCCTGTTTATTGCTTTATTAGTTAAAACAAACACAAATTGTTGCTGCATAATTAAACTACAAGCAGACAGCATTATAAACAAATTCAAAATTCATGATTATGTTAACAGGAGCCAAAACTTTTCTATTCAGCAGAGATTTAGGAAAAATTCAGAAAAATGTCAGAGATTAGGGAATAAAACAATAGCGAAAGAGGATATAAAACTAATGGAATCACCTTGACGAATAAATAAAATTCTGAAGATCACCATGATAATTTGAAAAGTACTTGAGAAAAGTGTGTTTGTTTGGTAAAATTCACCAGAAAAAATCATAACATCAAGCCAATACACCGTTCTTGCCAAACTTCTTGACAGGTGGTATCAACTTCGATTTTGGCAAGCAACTAGCCAAGCTCAGATGCATGCAACCAAATACCAAGTTTATTGCTACTGAAATAGCATCATTGATGTGCTTACACCAACACAAGTGCACACACATGCATCCACACACATGCACTCAGTGCAGACTACTGAAATGTTAAAGTAATATGGAAAGGATGACAGGAAATAGGTGTGCACCATACAACTAATCTCAATAAAATAGTATGCAAATATCTTGTTAAGGATTAGACCCAGGAATTCTACAAACCACAAGTTCAGTAGGGTAACAACTCAAAAGGTTTAATGAGAATGCAAAGCATGACCGCTGAATATACAAAAGCTCTTATGCAAGACAACATAAGTAGATCAAGGAATAAATCACAAAGGTGGAACACATTTTACATGCCGCACATCTATTTGTTTATTTGACATGTCTAATACAAGGTCTGCATGATATTATAAAAAAGCTGCAAAAAGCAACTGCAAAATGTAGACCTAATGACTGTTATGCACATAAGTATGCTAATATAGGTTCACAAACAAAAAATTACCGAAACACCAGCAGGAGGATCACGGTAGCCAGTGAGAAGGGCAAACACGTAGTTCTGACCATCGTGTCATGCCTGGAGAGAGAAGATGGGGGCAAAGGGATGGATGTTGGTTGTACACAAGACAAAAGATTCAGGTAATCAGAATACACTCTTAGTGGTATTACCTTGGTGATCAGGCTTAGGTCTGGCGGATATGCCCCACCATTTGCAAACCTAGCAGCTTGTTCATTTGCATATGGCTGAGGAATGCGATCACTTAGCTTACCTGGACAAGTAAACATCTCACCTTCATCATTAGGACCATCAACCACCTCAATTTCAGCAGCCATAGCCTTTGTCTCTTCTTCAGTGTAAGCCACACCAACAAGATCTCGATATGAAATCAGAGACATTGAATGGCAAGAAGCACAAACTTGTTGGTAAACTTGGTGTCCACGCCAGATTCTGTTCACATCATTATATAGCTACAGTTATCAACAAATAGCTAAAAACAGGATTTTCTAAGGAAGTGTTTGCCCTCGTAAACTACAAACTACTACAATATCTGATAGTCATTTTAAAGGAGCTTTGTCAAAAAGCTTGGAGTAATTTTAGACCAAGGAATCTCCTCGATAATTAAAATATTTCAAAGAAAGCAATTTATGTAGGACAGTGAGAGTTCAAGGCAACATGTGGATAGATGTGGTGATAGTCTTACGATGCATGATCATAAGAACTAAGAATGCCTTTGTGAGGCCAAGGATAGCTGGGGGCCGGTAGGCCATGCTCTGCTTCATCAGCAGATGCTATGGTTGCAAAGCTTAAAGTACCAGAAACACCAGCTCCAACTAGTGCTAATGCTCTTAGTGACTTCAGGCCAGCATATTCAACAGCATCTTCTTGCTGCAACCGAAATGATGAAAGCAAAGGTGGAGCCTGCTTGTAAAATTTGGAAAATGTTAGCCACAAACAATGATATTTGTCACATTAAAAAAGTGATGAAAACCGATAGGCAACCACCACGGTATATCAAAAATATAATCAACATAAGAAGGTATATCAAAACATATAATCAACATAAGAAGATCCAAACACAACAAACTATCAAACAAACCATAAATCATCTTCTACTCTACAGAATCTTTCACTTCTCAGTTTAAAAAGAGCCAGACGAGCAAAGCTTTAAGTAGCAATTTTCCTACATGCAGATCCTCTCATTTAGCACTCTCACAAGTTATGAAGCATCAATGCTTCCCTAGAGGCTAGAGTTTACAGGATATTGATACACCTTGGATATGGTCCAATGTATGTTGGGTACATTCATAAGCATCCATTTATTCCTTAAAAAAGAATAGTACCAGATAATCCTAACACTATGATCTGGATAATTCTCTCATACATCAGTGGATAGTTTTAGGCACTGCCAACTTACAAAACATGTTGGATTGAGTACGTTTGGCACCAAATCTACAAAATTTTAAGGTTTAAAAAAAAAGTCTTTGCCTTTCATAATTGTGCACCATCACAGAGAAAGAAAGAGAGCCTACTAAAAGAATGTGGAACTAAAACAAAATTCATGCTGGTCACATAAAATAAAGTTAATATATGTGAGAAAAATTATTTATTGATTGAAAGGCATGTTGTTGTTTCTCATCTGTTTCCACACACCATTGCTTCCAACCTAATCAATTGGCCCTCGTATGCTGGTCCCTTTATAAGGACAAGCTAATAAACAATGTCTTCCATCAATCCTTGGCATTGTCAATAGTTCTATATATCCATTCCAAATTACCTCTTCAGGCTTCTTCCCAAATGTTAAACTAATTTCCACAATTATCTCGAGAGAGGGTTTTGCATTTATTGGACATATTTCTTTTTACTATTAGTTTAGGCTTTAGATTCGAAATGTATTGGAATATATCCAAACCACAATACCCTAAAACATTACAATAGCATTGGTCAAGATATCTTCCACAGATATTTTCATTGAAGCGAGGTTCACATTATATTTTGAGGATAATTTTCAAAATTAATCCCTTCACCTTTCTGGGTTTTAAGGCCCAATTCCAATTGGAAAAACAGTGCAGATGGCAAAAAATATCAGATTCCCTCATTACAGATTCAAAATTCTGACAACATTTTTTAACATTTGGCAAGTACTACTACAGGAGATCAACAAAATATACCACCTTAATTTAACTAAAAGCTGTACGAATTTCCTTTTACAATGTGGATGGTCCCTATATAAATTTCTAATAATCAAGCATGGGGAGTTTGGCTGGCTCTGTCCAGCTACATTTTTAGACATGCACCCATGTGCTCCATTGATCAAAATGGTGTATCAATACAAGTCTACAAAATCCCAAAATCAAAACAATGTGCCATGCTACACAATATGCAGAGAAATTTCAAGCCAAAAAAGTTTGGTTTTGCCCCTCCCATATTTAGTTCATATGGTTACAGATAGGCCCCGTTTGGATTGACTGTTGAGATACCTTTAAGTGGTTTGGATTGACTGTTGAGATACCTTTAAGTGGTTGTTGGCCAACAACTAATCCAAATAGACTCTTAATGTCAATGGTCCAAGGCATGTCTTGTCAAATGCTTCTAGGGTTGCAAGCAGATTAAACTGCCCATGAATAGCTCAGGCTTGCTTTAACAACCAAGTAATTCAGGCTCATTTAGTTAGAAATCAGGCACTGTTATGTCATCCTCTTAGGCACCTTATAGACAAGCAAAGCTTGAACAGCTACCAACTTTCATTAAGCTTAGGTTTTGAGCAAGACTCAGTTTGTTCAAGTGCCTCGCAAGCAAAGTTTGAAAAGTTATAGCTGAACTATGTTTTATCACAACTTTGGGCTCTAGCACCCTCTTCATATGATAAGTTGAGCCTAAATGACACAGCTGAACTCAGCTCTTTCATAATACCAGTCACCACCAAGGTCTAATGGCACAAGAAGTTGGTTATTAAAGGTTTCTGATTGATAACAAGGTGATGATGAAAACAATGGAAAAATTGATAACTTGATAGATTTAAAGGAGACACTTTTAAGGGGGAAAAAAATGAAGCGTTCCTCTATTTACAACCTCAAGGGTCACTGTGAATTGGAAAACCAGATCAAGAAAAATTATGTATTTTAAATAGAAATCTAGAGGACTTCTTTCTTAACCACACATCAATGAGTATTAATTATATGTCTCCAGCCCACTTATATTATTATTGCACCTAATCTCTCAAAGTGCTATCATGAGTTGTACCCTTGTAAAATGATGCAAAAGCTAAATTCCTAAAATATAAATAGATTTGATGTTTTGTATTAATAGGAAGAACAAAAAAAAGATCAGATAAGACCGGTCATCGACAATTTGCTAAATATGCTGATGATATATAACTTAAAGGAAATACAAATTAGCAGATGGAAGATGACAAAAACACAACTTACAAAACCGTGTTTGTTTCCTATTCAGCTAGCAGTTAATGGTCTTCTTTAGTAGTATGCAGTCCATTATGTTTCCCAAACTTAATGATACTTAAATTTTATTGGAAATCATTGACAAGATAGCACACTATAAGTCTTAATAAGCCAACTAACTAGAAGACATGTTTGGGGCACAAAATTTTCCTCGCAGTCATGCATTCTTTAAGAATAAAAGACAAACACCTGTATTAGGTATAAATCTATATATAGGGTCTGTAATTCATCCAACCGTGCTGGTTGGATCGACCCATTTATGTTTGAAGATCCACCGAGAAAATAAAATTGTGATGCAGAAAAGGCAAGGAAAATTATAGCCAATATTAATTGTCAATATTCCATCAAACCTCGTGCGAAAACATGTGAAGGAAAAAAAAATCATAGAAATTTCCAGGTAAAATGCACTCGATCGCTAAGACATATTCTGACATGACACAGCAAGGAATTTAAACCCATTTTATTTATCGAAACACCAGGCTTCTTCATAACTCAGTTATCAGGCTGCCAAGAAAAGGATGAAGATTTGTGATGCTGCCAGATCACCCCCCTCGAACGTCTGCGAGCGTCCGATCGCCTTCTCCAGCGAGCTCGGGATCTTTCGACAAGCCTCAAGCCTCTCGCGTCTGAGAGCCTGCAAAAAGTTCCGGAGGCCGAAGATTCCGGCGGGAACCCTCCGACGCTCAAGTCAGTACTTTGGGCAACAACCGTAAGCTTGAGGAAGCTCGAAAGAGAAAGAGAGAGAGGCTTAGAGAAGAGCTCTCTGTGAGCAATAATGAGCATTTAGAAGTGTCATGAGTGCGTTCTTTGTGGTTACCAGAGTTACCTGGTCGGGGGTCCCTCTTACCCATTTTATAGGTGTATGGAGTCTATCTCATTTGAGTGGTTGAGGCTGAGTGGTTGAGGCCTCATAATGATGACTTTGGTAGGTGAAGTGTCAGAGCTGATGTTCGTGAGGCTTGGGGTGTTGCCACTTGTAAGAGCATTTAAGGTGATGGCAGCAATGACAGAGCTTGCTTCCTTCTTTGGCATGTCAGGGCTGCAGGTTAAATCCCATCAAAGTGGGTGGCTGCAGTTGGTTGTGTTGGGCCTGGTGTGGTGCTATCAAGGCCCAGGTGGGCTAACTTGTATTGGGCTGGGTTTGAGTCCAAGGGTTGAGATTAAATCAAGTCACGGGTGTACACGGGCTTGGGGATTAGTTTAATCTCATTGGTTTAGTCCATGGGAGTTTTTTGTTGAGTCTGGGCCTGGCCCACTTCGTGGATGTATTTAAACCCTAGTCTCTAGGGTTTGGATGGAATAGAGAACAGATTCTTTTCTCCCAAAAAAAAAATTCCCTTCTCTCATCATAGGGCGGCAGCCCTTTCTTTCTCCTCCCCATCTTCCTCCTTTTTCAAGAAGTAAACCTAACAGGATTAGAAATCCTTAGTTCTAGTTCTTGTTGAACGGGAAATCCCATTGCTATTCATCAAGGTCTAAACCTAACAGGATTAGGAATCCTTAGTTCTAGTTCTTGTTCAACAGGGAATCCTATTGCTATTAATCACAGGTCTAAACCTTAACAAGTGGTATCAGAGCCTGGTTCAAGGAGTAATCTGGAGGCCTTCAAGGAGTTGAAATAATTTCAACAGAATCTCGTCAAGGTACTTCTCTATTTATAAAATTTATTTTTGTGCTATTTTTGAAATTGGCCATGGGGAGTAGCATAAAAATAGAGGTTGAGAAGTTTGATGGGAAGGGAAGTTTCTCCATGTGGAAAGTCCGGGTAGAGGACCTCCTTGTGCAGCAGGGTTTAGATCTGGCTTTGGAGGAAAGGCCAGATGGGATGACAGACAAGCAGTGGATTTCATTGGAGAAGAAGACATGTTCAATGATCAGGGGCTGTCTGGCGGATTCAGTCCTCTATTCAGTGCTGGAGGAGAAGACCCCAAAGGGACTCTGGACGAAGTTGCACACCCTCTATATGGGGAAGAATATGTGCAACAAGTTGATGTTGAAGAAGCGCCTCTACAGCCTTCGGATGTCAGAAGGTGGAGATGTGCTGGGTCACATCCAGATATTCGACCAGATGAGCAATGAACTTCTGAATGTTGGGGTCAAGATGGAGGAAGAAGATAAAGCACTTCTGCTTTTATGTTCAATGCCCACGTCTTATGACTCATTGGTCACAATACTGCTCTATGGGAAGGAGACATTAATTTATGAAGATATTGTCTCGGTGCTTCGGACGAATGAGCAGAGGGAGAAGATGACCAAGGAAGCTGTTCCCCAGGAGGGTCTATCAGTTGGGGAAAGGACAGGCAGAGGTAGGGGCAGGGACAGAAGTAAGTCTGGAGGACGATCAAAGTCCGGGAAAGGCAAGAGAGAGTTGAAGTGCTATAAGTGTGGAGAGGTAGGACATTTTAAGAAGAATTGTCCTAAGTGAAAAAATCAGAAGGGAGAAAAAGGAGGATCTGAGTCAGTAAGTACAGTTGCAGATCAGGAGGTGGAGGATGATCTCTTGGTTGTATCAGATGATCACAGGCACAGCACAGAGATGTGGACCTTGGATTCAGCCTGTTCTCATCATTACACTCCCAACCGGTCGTGGTTCAGTACTTACATAGAGGTTGAGGAGGGGAATGTGACTCTTGGAGATAATCACCCTTGCAAGGTGGCAGGTATTGGCACAGTGAGGGTGAGGATGTTTGATGGTATAGTGCGCACTCTTACCAGTGTGAAGCATGTCCCAGAACTCAAGAAGAATCTGGTATCACTGGGGTACTTGGAGCGGACTGGATACAGCTTCAGCAGTCGTGCCAGGAGTGGAGTTCTGAACATCTCCAATGGAGCCATGGTGGTGATGAGAGGAAGGAGGCTGGAAAATAATCTATACAAGATGGAGGGCTCTGTGATGACTGTGAAATCTGAGGTGGCAGCTGTGGAACAAGATCTCCAGGATGTGTACAGGATGTGGCATTACCGCCTGGGCCACATGAGAGACAAGGGGATGAAAGAACTGAGCAAGAGAGGTCTGCTTCCAGACTTGAGTAGCGAAGATATGGAGATCTGTGAGCCTTGTCAGATGGGAAAGCAGAGGAGAGTACAGTTCTCAGTCAGCACAGCTAGGAGTGCTGAACCCCTGGAGTTAGTACACACAGATGTCTGGGGACCAGCCCCAGTTACTGCAAGGAATGGGGCCAGATACTTTATGACCCTGATAGATGATTTCTCAAGGAAGCTGTGGATCTACTTTATGAAGGAGAAATCAGAGGTCTTCACCAAGTTCAAAATCTGGAAGGCTGAGGTGGAGAAGGAGCAGGGTAAAAGTGTGAAGTGTCTGAGGTCTGATAATGGCGGGGAATACACCAGTAGGGAGTTCCAGATTTTTTGTGAGGAGTGGGGCATCAGAAGGCACTTCTCGGTGATGGGAACTCCTCAACAGAATGGGGTGGCTGAGAGGATGAACAGAACACTATTGGAAAAGGCAAGATGCTTAAGGCTGCAGGCAGGGCTTCCAAAGATGTTCTGGGTTGACGCAGTAGATGCAGCTAGCTACTTGGTCAATCGGTCACCGCACACCAGGTTAGATGGAGACATTCCAGAGGAGATATGGTCTGGAAGGAAGACAAGCCTAAACCATCTAAGGGTGTTAGGATGCACAGCATATGTGCATGTTGGAGCTGGGGAGCGGAGTAAGTTGGATGCCAGGTCTAAGAAGATGGTGTTCCTAGGCTACCCGCGAGGAGTCAAGGGGTATCAGCTATGGGACCCCTTGGAGAAGAAGGTTGTCATCAGCAGAGATGTAACCTTTGATGAGAGCTCAATCCTCCAGAACAGAAGTGGCATGGATGCACAGCAGGTACTACAGGAGGTAGAATACGATAACACTAGTCAGACAACCTCCTATACAGTTGTGCCATTTGCTAGTGGACCAGGAGGATTTGAGATTCAGGTGGAGAGGACTAACAGAGGGGGTAGAAGCCAGGGAGTTCAGCAGGATGCAGCTGAACAAGGGACTGATACTGGGATCGCACAGCAAAGGCCCAGGAGGAACGTGCGACCACCAGTTCGATACGGCTTCGAGGATTCGTTGTCATATGCCCTGGTGACAGCAAATGGAGACCCTTTCACCTATGAGGAGGCTATGGAAAGTCAGGATAGAGATAGGTGGATCCATGCTATGGCAGAGAAAATGCAGTCTCTTCACAGAAATAATACGTGGCAGGTGGTCCAGCTGCCACAAAGAAAGAAACCCATTGGTTGTAAATGGGTTTATCAGCGCAAGGAAGGAGCTTCAGAACAAGAGGGTATCAGGTATAAGGCAAGACTAGTGGCCAAAGGATACTCTCAGAAAGAAGGCATCGATTATGGTGAGATATTTTCTCCAGTTGTCAGGCACACTTCCATCAGACTATTATTGAGTATTGTAGCAGCTCAGGACTTGGAGCTGGAGCAGATGGATGTGAAGACAGCATTCCTCCATGGTCATTTGGAGGAGAGCATCTACATGGAGCAGCCACCAGGGTTTAGAGAACCAAGATCAGATGGGAAAGTCTGTTTGCTGAAGAAATCTCTATATGGGCTGAAGCAGTCGCCGAGGCAGTGGTACAAGAGATTTGGCACTTATGTTAGGAGCATTGGACTTTCCAGGTGTGAGTATGATTCTTGTGTGTATGTTAAATCTCTGGATGATGGGTCTAGGATGTACTTACTCTTGTATGTAGATGACATGCTGATAGCATGCAAGAGTGAGAAGGCTGTACAGGAACTGAAGATAGCTTTGTCTCGGGAGTTTGAGATGAAGGATCTGGGGCCAGCCAGGAAGATCCTAGGGATGAAAATCATCAGAGATAGATCCAAAGGTGTGCTGCATCTGAGTCAGGGTGGCTACATTAAAAAGATTCTGGAGCGATATGGGATGAAGGATGCCAAACCGACAGCACTACCTTTGGCAGCACATTTTTCCTTATCGAAGACCATGTCACCACAGACTGAGGTGGAGGCTCAGGAGATGGAGAAGGTACCATATGCTTCTGGTGTTGGGAGCCTTATGTATGCCATGGTATGTTGTAGGCCAGACATAGCCCATGCAGTGAGCCAGGTGAGCAGGTTCATGGCGCACCCTGGCAGGGAGCACTGGCGAGCACTAAAGGGAATCTTCAGGTACTTGGTAGGTACAGTTGGGGTTGGTATTTGCTATGGACAGCAAGAAGGTGCTGAGAGATCCAACTTATCCAAGGAGGCTCGTGGGCAGTTATATGAGTATGTGGATGCAGACTTTGGTGGAGATGTGGACACTAGGAGATCCACAATAGGCTTTGTGTTCAGCCTGTTTGGTGGTCCAGTATCGTGGAGATCATGTCTGCAGCCCATCACAGCCTTATCTACCACGGAGGCAGAATACATAGGTATCACAGAGGCAGCAAAGGAAGCTCTTTGGCTGAAGGGCTTGATGCTGGAGATGGGACTTGATCAGAAGGTTGTCCAGGTGCATAGTGACAGCCAGAGTGCTCTGAGGCTTGCGCAGAATGCAGTCTATCATGCCAGGACGAAGCACATTGACCTCAGATACCACAGGATCAGAGAGCTGGTGGAAGATGGTGAGGTTGAGCTGGTGAAGGTATACACCAAAGAAAATCCAGCAGATGCACTGACTAAGGTTCTTCCACGGGACAGTTTTCAAAAGTGTATTTCGTTGTTAAAGCTGATGGACACAGTGGACGTGCTGAGGCCTTGAAAGCACCAAGGTGGAGATTGTTGGGCCTGGTGTGGTGCTATCAAGGCCCAGGTGGGCTAACTTGTATTGGGCTGGGTTTGAGTCCAAGGGTTGAGATTAAATCAAGTCACGGGTATACACGGGCTTGGGGATTAGTTTAATCTCATTGGTTTAGTCCATGGGAGTTTTTTGTTGAGTCTGGGCCTGGCCCACTTCGTGGATGTATTTAAACCCTAGTCTCTAGGGTTTGGATGGAATAGAGAACAGATTCTTTTCTCCCAAAAAAAAAAATTCCCTTCTCTCATCATAGGGCGGCAGCCCTTTCTTTCTCCTCCCCATCTTCCTCCTTTTTCAAGAAGTAAACCTAACAGGATTAGAAATCCTTAGTTCTAGTTCTTGTTGAACGGGGAATCCCATTGCTATTCATCAAGGTCTAAACCTAACAGGATTAGGAATCCTTAGTTCTAGTTCTTGTTCAACAGGGAATCCTATTGCTATTAATCACAGGTCTAAACCCTAACAGGTTGGTGGGTCAAGTTCCGTCAGAGTGGATGGCCACTTGATTTGACCGCTGTAGGGAAAAGAGATAAAAGGTGGTGGAGTCTTATCACCATCACGAGCCACACATCCGTCTAGGATAGAAGAGTTGGGAGTTGAAGCCAGCTGTCCCTTGTAAAGTGTTGATTATAGAGACACTGTTCATGGCCGGGGCCGAGGTGGCCGAGCACGTGACCTTTATGAGGCCATAAATGCCTTTGTGCGAGAGACATGATGTGGCTGTGGAAGCCGAGACGGGACGATGCCGAGGCGGGGCCGACTTGAATGAGAGGGCCAACTTGAATGAGGCGGGGCCAACTTGAATGAGAGGGCCGACTTAAATGAGGCGGGGCCGACTTGAATAAGGTGGGGCCGACTTGAATGAGAGGGCCAACTTAAATGAGGCGGGGCTGATTTGGAGAAGGCCGGGACGGGATGATGCCGAGGCCGGGTCGACTTGAATGAGAGAGCCGACTTAAATGAGGCAGGGCCGACTTGAATGAGAGGGCCGACTTAAATGAGGCGAGGCCAGCTTGGAAGAGGCCAGGATGGGACGATGCCGAGGCGGGGCCGACTTGAATGAGAGGGCCGACTTAAATGAGGCAGGGCCGATTTGGAAGAGGCGGGGACGGGACGATGCCGAGGCCGGGCCGACTTGAATGAGAGGGCCGACTTGAATGAGGCGGGGCCGACTTGGAAGGGGCCAAGACGGGAGGTGGGGCCGACTTAAATGAGGTGGGGCTGACTTGAATGAGGCGGGGTTGACTTGGAAGAGGCCGGGACGAGGCGATGACGAGGCCGACTTAGACTTCTCCCTCCCTTTGCGTACGTCACGCTCCACTCCATTAGATGCTGGCCTATATGGCAGCCATAAATGCCGGGGCCGAGATGGAGTGCCGGGGCGGGGCTGACTTTGATTTCTCCCTTCCTTCGCGTCTGTGACGCTTCATTCTATTAAATGCTATACGACGCTCCATTCCATTAAATGCTGGCCAATGTCATTCTGCACCATTAAATGCTGGCCAACGTCATTCTGCACCATTAAATGCTGGCCAACGTCATTCTCCACCACTAAATGCTCTAGCCTTTTGATTTGACTACCGACCATTAATGACTGAAAGTGGCCTTTTGGAGAACCCCGTAACGTAGCCCTTTTTCTTTTTTGTTCTCTTTCTTCATTATGACGAAATACTTGTTGCAGCTGGGAGCCATGGAGGCAAAGATAAAGCCATTGAGACCGCAATAATGCGGCTGAGGCAGAGATAAAATTGCTGAAATAGAAATAGAGCCATGGAGGCTGCAATGATGCCGCTGAGGCTGAGATAAAATTGCCGAAGTAGAAATAGAGCCGTGGAGGCTGCAATGATGCCGCTGAGGCTGAGATAAAGCCGTTGAGGCTAAGATAATGCCGTTGAGGCTAAGATAATGCCGTTGAGGCTGAGATAAAGCCGTTGAGGCTGCAATAATGCCGCTGAGGCTGAGATAAAATTGTCGAAGCAGAACTAGAGCCGTGGAGGCTGCAATGATACTGCTGATGCTGAGACAAAATTGCCGAAGTAGAAATAGAACCGCGGGGGCTGAAATAAAATTGCCTCGAGTGTTTGTGTGCCGGTTCGGGAGATGACTTGAGCAGGTACGGGCTATTAGGGACTTGAACCGACTCGGGGGCGTATGCTAGCTAGACCGAGTGGTGTCCCATTAGCCGCGATGCCGTCGAGCTCCTTTGGAACCGCCTTGGATGTTTGTGTGCTGATCCGGAAGGTGACTCGAACGGGTACGGGCTGTTAGGGACTTGAACCGACTCGGGAGCATATGCTAGCTAGACCGAGTGGTGTCCCGTTAGCCGCGATGCTGTCGAGCCCCTTTGGAACCACTTTGGGTGTTTGTATGCTGGTCCGGGAGGTGACTCGAGCGGGTACGGGCTGTTAGGGACTTGAACTGACTTGGGGGCGTATGCTAGCCAGACCGAGTGGTGTTCCGTTAGCCGTGATGCCGTCGAGCTCCTTTGGAACCGCCTTGGGTGTTTGTGTGCTGGTCCGGGAGGTGACTCGAGTGGGAATGGGCTGTTAGGGACTTGAACCAACTCGGGGGCGTATGCTAGCCAGACCGAGTGGTGTCCCGTTAGCCGCGATGCTATCGAGCTCCTCTGGAACCGTCTCGGGGGTTTCGCGGCCAGCCCGGGGGTGACCTTATGATCGCAGGACCATTGAGAGCCTTTTTGAGAGGTTAATTTTGTCGGGTTTCCTGTAATGCATTCAGACACTAATGAAAAGAAATTTTTTCTCAAAGTGTAGTGTACTTAGCTTTTTCGTAGCTGTTTGCCTTTGCGTCGTGTTTGGTGTCGACGTCGATTACAGACTTGAGAGCTTTTTCTTTAAAGAAATTGGTCTCCTTCTGCTGAGTTGATGACCTGCCCCCCAGAAAACTATGTTGATTGAAGGTGGGGGATACCAGTGCTGAAATCCGAGGGCAGCTGTAATAGAATCCGCAGGAGATCTTGGGCTTGGATTGGCTCTGAGGTGACTAGGAGTTAGGATTTGGGTGGCAAGTAGTGGCGCTCTTGCTGGCTAACGAGCCTGAGCCTTAAATTGCCGATGAGCTTGAGTTTGAGGTTGCTCTTGCTCCTGAGCTTCAGAGAAATATGATAGTGATGAGTCTCTCGATGGGGAGATCTCTCATCGGATGGATGATGGATGGCTTGAGCGACAACTAAAGGAGCAGCATGAGCTTTTGTTTGTTGCTGTGAGGCCACGAAATATCACTCCCGTAGCTTTTGGGCAGCTGCCATTTATGTTTGGACTTGCAGAGTAAGGGTGGCACGATGCTCTACCTGAATGGCCCGAGATAGTGGTGATGATGGGGCAGAGAGCCGGCCTCTTGCCAGTCAGCTCGTTGAGGGTGCCCCTCCAGCGTTAATGGCGGAAGCTCCATGGGTCTTTGTCATCACCATATTTTATCCACCATTGTTGTCGTAAAGGGAGTGAGAGCTTGTAGCTTAGTATCACAGAACTCTGCTTTCTCCCCCTTCCTGGCGCGCCAATTTGATGCTGCCAGATCACCCCCCTCGAACGTCCGCGAGCATCCGATCGCCTTCTCCAGCGAGTCCGGGATCTTCCGGCAAGCCTCTCGCATCTCAGAGCCTGCAAAAAGTCCCGGGGGCCGAAGATTCCGACGGGGACCCTCCGATGCTCAAGTCAGTGCTCTGGGCAACAGCCGTGAGCTTGAGGAAGCTCGAAAGAGAAAGAGAGAGAGGCTCAGAGAAGAGCTCTCTGTGAGCAAGAATGAGCATTTAGAAGTGTTATGAGTGCGTTCTTTTGTGGTTACCGGAGTTACCTGGTCGGGGATCCCTCTTACCCATTTTATAGGTGTATGGAGTCTATCTCATTTGAGTGGTTGAGGCTGAGTGGTTGAGGCCTCATAATGATGACTTTGGTGGGTGAAGTGTCGGAGCTGATGTCTGTGAGGCTTGGGGTGCTGCCACTTGTAAGAGCATTTAAGGTGATGGCAACAATGGCAGAGCTTGCTTCCTTCTTTGGCATATCAGGGCTGCAGGTTAAATCCCATCAAAGTGGGTGGTTGCAGTTGGTTGGTGGGTCAAGTTCCGTCAGAGTGGGTGGCCACTTGATTTGACCGCTGCAGAGAAGAGAGATAAAAGGTGGTGGAGTCTTATCACCATCACAAGCCATACATCCGTCTAAGATAGAAGAGTTGGGAGTTGAAGCCAGCTGTCCCTTGTAAAGTGTTGATTATAGAGTACTTGCATGACACTGTTCATGGCCGGGGCCAAGGTGGCCGAGCACGTGACCTTTATGAGGCCATAAATGCCTTTGTGCGAGAGACATGATGTGGCTGTAGAAGCCGAGACGGGACGATGCCGAGGTGGGGCCGACTTGAATGAGAGGGCCAACTTGAATGAGGCGAGGCCGACTTAAATGTGAGGGCCGACTTAAATGAGGTGGGGCCGACTTGAATGAGAGGGCCAACTTAAATGAGGCAGGGCTGATTTGGAGAAGGCCGGGACGGGACGATGCCGAGGCCGGGCCGACTTGAATGAGAGAGCCAACTTAAATGAGGCGGGGCCGACTTGAATGAGAGGGCCGACTTAAATGAGGCGATGCCAGCTTGGAAGAGGCCGGGATGGGACGATGCTGAGGTGGGGCCGACTTGAATGAGAGGGCCAACTTAAATGAGGCAGGGCTGATTTGGAAGAGGCCGGGACGGGACGATGCCGAGGCCGGGCCGACTTGAATGAGAGGGCCGACTTGAATGAGGCGGGGCCAACTTGGAAGAGGCCGGGACGGGAGGCGGGGCCGACTTAAATGAGATGGGGCTGACTTGAATGAGGCGGGGTTGACTTGGAAGAGGCCGGGACGAGGCGATGACGAGGCCGACTTGGACTTCTCCCTCCCTTTGCGTACGTCACGCTCCACTCCATTAGATGCTGGCCTATGTGGCAGCCATAAATGCCGGGGCCGAGATGGAGTGCCGGGGCGGGGCCGACTTTGATTTCTCCCTTCCTTCGCGTATGTGACGCTTCATTCCATTAAATGCTGACCAACGTCATTCTGCACAACGCTCCATTCCATTAAATGCTGGCCAACGTCATTCTGCACCATTAAATGCTGGCCAACGTCATTCTCCACCACTAAATGCTCTAGCCTTTTGATTTGACTACCGACCATTAATGACTGAAAGTGGCCTTTCGGAGAACCCCGTAACATGGCCCTTTTTCTTTTTTGTTTTCTTTCTTCATTTTGACGAAATACTTGTTGCAGCTGGGAGCCATATCGTAGATGAAATATTTAATACCCATTATGCCCTTTGAAAAGAAAGCCAAGTAGAATAGTGGGGCCGCCTAGGAATTAAGCGTCCAAGAAGGCCGCTGCTGCCGCTTAAGAAAATCGTCTGGAAATTGCTATCTTGAGAGGATGTCATCCAAAAATTGTTGCCTTTATTGCCCATGGGTCAACTGGCCCCATCAAATGCCCCCCACACTTCTTGAGCTTGTGTGCCGCGCATCAGCTAAGCGAAAGGAGTATAAAACTTTAAGAAATTTTGAAGGTAAATTAATTACCTTATGCCCGCCACTCAAAACAGCGTACACCAATTTCTGGGAGTATGCTCGTCAATCAGCCGCTGAGGCAAAGATAAAGCCATCGAGACCGCAATAATGCGGCTGAGACAGAGATAAAATTGCTGAAATAGAAATAGAGCCATGGAGGCTGCAATGATGCCGCTGAGGCTGAGATAAAATTGCCGAAGTAGAAATAGAGCCGTGGAGGCTGCAATGATGCCACTGAGGCCGAGATAAAGCCGCTGAGGCTGAGATAATGCCGTTGAGGCTGAGATAAAGCCGTTGAGGTTGCAATAATACCGCTGAGGCTGAGATAAAATTGTCGAAGCAGAACTAGAGCCATGGAGGCTGCAATGATGCCGCTGAGGCTGAGATAAAGTCGAGGAGGCTGCAATAATGCCGCTGAGGCTGAGACAAAATTGCCGAAGCAGAAATAGAGCTGCGGGGGCTGAAATAAAATTGCCTTGAGTGTTTGTGTGCCTGTTCGGGAGATGACTCGAGCGGGTACGGGCTATTAGGGACTTGAACCAACTTGGGGGCGTATGCTAGCTAGACCGAGTGGTGTCCCGTTAGCCGTGATGCCGTCGAGCTCCTTTGGAACCGCCTTGGATGTTTGTGTGCTGATCCGGAAGGTGACTCGAGCGGGTACGGGCTGTTAGGGACTTGAACCGACTCGGGAGCGTATGCTAGCTAGACCGAGTGGTGTCCCATTAGCCGCGATGCCGTCGAGCTCCTTTGGAACCACTTTGGGTGTTTGTGTGCTGGTCCGGGAGGTGACTCGAGCGGGTACGGGCTGTTAGGGACTTGAACTGACTTGGGGGCATATGCTAGCCAGACCGAGTGGTGTTATGTTAGCCGCGATGCCGTCGAGCTCCTTTGGAACTGCCTTGGGTGTTTGTGTGCTGGTCCGGGAGGTGACTCGAGTGGGAACGGGCTGTTAGGGACTTGAACCGACTCGGGGGCGTATGCTAGCCAGACCGAATGGTGTCCCGTTAGCCGCGATGCTATCGAGCTCCTCTGGAACCGTCTCGGGGGTTTCGCGGCCGGCCCAAGGGGTGACTCGAGGTTGCTAAAACCATAGGTCTTGAACCGCCGGGGGGTTTCGCAGCCGGCCCGGGGGTGACCTTATGATCGCAGGACCATTGAGAGCCTTTTTTTGAGAGGTTAATTTTGTCGGGTTTCTTGTAATGCATTCAGACACTAATGAAAAGAAACTTTTTCTCAAAATGTAGTGTACTTAGCTTTTTCGTAGCTGTTTGCCTTTGCGTCGCGTTTGGTGTCGACATCGATTACAGACTTGAGAGCTTTTTTTTTTAAAGAAATTGGTCTTCTTCTGCTGAGTTGATGACCTGCCCCCCAGAAAACTATGTTGATTGAAGGTGGGGGATATCAGTGCTGAAATCCGAGGGCAGCTGTAATAGAATCCACAGGAGATCTTGGGCTTGGATTGGCTCTGAGGTGACTAGGAGTTAGGATTTGGGTGGCAAGTAGTGGCGCTCTTGCTCGCTAACGAGCCTGAGCCTTAAATTGCCGATGAGCTTGAGTTTGAGGTTGCTCTTGCTCCTGAGCTTCAGAGAAATATGATAGTGATGAGTCTCTCGATGGGGAGATCTCTCATCGGATGGATGATGGATGGCTTGAACGATAACTAAAGGAGCAGCATGGGCTTTTATTTGTTGCTGTGAGGCCACGAATATCACTCCCGTAGCTTTTGGGCAGCTGCCATTGATGTTTGGACTTGCAGAGTAAGGGTGGCACGATGCTCTACCTGAATGGCCCGAGATAGTGGTGATGATGGGGCAGAGAGCCGGCCTCTTGCCGGTCAGCTCGTTGAGGGTGCCCCTCTAGCGTTACTAGCGGAAGCTCCATGGGTCTTTGTCATCACCATATTTTTATCCACCATTGTTGTCGTAAAGGGAGTGAGAGCTTGTAGCTTAGTATCACAGAACTCTGCTTTCTCCTCCTTCCTGGCGCGCCAAGTTGATGCTGCCAGATCACCCCCCTCGAACGTCCGCGAGCGTCCGATCGCCTTCTCCAGCGAGCCTGGGATCTTCCGGCGAGCCTCTCGCGTCTCGGAGCCTGCAAAAAGTCCTGGGGGCCGAAGATTCCGGCGGGGACCCTTCGATGCTCAAGCCAGTGCTCTGGGCAACAGCCGTGAGCTTGAGGAAGCTCGAAAGAGAAAGAGAGAGAAGCTCAGAGAAGAGCTCTCTGTGAGCAAGAATGAGCATTTAGAAGTGTTATGAGTGCGTTCTTTTGTGGTTACCGGAGTTACCTGGTCGGGGGTCCCTCTTACCCATTTTATTGGTGTATAGAGTCTATCTCATTTGAGTGGTTGAGGCTGAGTGGTTGATGCCTCATAATGATGACTTTGGTGGGTGAAGTGTCAGAGCTGTGATGTCTGTGAGGCTTGGGGTGCTGCCACTTGTAAGAGCATTTAAGGTGATGGCAGCAATGGCAGAGCTTGCTTCCTTCTTTGGCATGTCAGGGCTACAGGTTAAATCCCATCAAAGTGGGTGGTTGCAGTTGGTTGGTGGGTCAAGTTCTGTCAGAGTAGGTGGCCACTTGATTTGACCACTGCAGGGAAGAGAGATAAAAGGTGGTGGAGTCTTATCACCATCACAAGCTATACATCCGTCTAAGATAGAAGAGTTGAGAGTTGAAGCCAGCTGTCCCTTGTAAAGTATTAATTATAGAGTACTTGCATGGCACTATTCATGGACGGGGCCGAGGTGGGCGAGCATGTGACCTTTATGAGGCTATAAATGCCTTTGTGCGAGGGACATGATGTGGCTGTGGAAGCCGAGATGGGACGATGCCGAGGTGGGGCCGACTTGAATGAGAGGGCCAACTTGAATGAGGCGGGGCCGACTTGAATGAGAGGGCCGACTTAAATGAGGCGGGGCCGACTTGAATAAGGCGGGGCCGACTTGAATGAGAGGGCCAACTTAAATGAGGCGGGGCTGATTTGGAGAAGGCCGGGACGGGACGATGCCGAGGCCGGGCCGACTTGAATGAGAGAGCCAACTTGAATGAGAGGGCCGACTTAAATGAGGCGGGGCCAGCTTGGAAGAGGCTGGGACGGGACGATGCCGAGGCGGGGCCGACTTGAATGAGAGGGCCGACTTAAATGAGGCTGAACCGATTTGGAAGGGGCTGGGACGGGACGATGCTGAGGCCGGGCCGACTTGAATGAGACAGGGCCGACGTGGAAGAGGCCGGGACGGGAGGTGGGGCTGACTTGAATGGGGCGGGGCCGATTTGAATGAGAGGGCCGATTTAAATGAGGCGGGGCCGACTTGAAAGAGGCCGAGACGGGACAAGCCGACTTGGTCTTCTCCCTCCCTTTGCGTACGTGACGCTCGACTCCATTAGATGCTGGCCTATGTGGCAACCATAAATGCCGAGGCCGAGATGGAGTGGCCAACGTGCATCATTAAATATTGGCCCCATTAAATACTGGCCAACGTCATTCTCCATCATTAAATGCTCCAGTCTTTTGATTTGACTATCGGCTATTAATGACTGAAGGTGGCCTTTCAAAAAAATCGGTGACATGACCATTTTTTCTTTTTGTTCTTTTTGAAATACTTGTTGCAGTTGGGAGCAATATCATGAATGAAATATTTAATACCCATTATGCCCTTTAAAAAGAAAGCCAGGTAGAATAGTGAGGCCGCCTAAGAATTAAGCGTATAGGAAGGCCGCCGCGGTGGCCTAAGAAAATCGTTTAGAAATTGCTATCTTGAGAGGATGTCATCCAAAAATTGTTGCCTTTATTGCTCATGGGAACAACTGGCCCAATCAATTTGAATATTTGATTGATAAATATTCAAGAAGGACCTACGCAACAAGAAAGAATGATTTACTTACCGATGATTGGAATTGAAATCTCCTCCTCAGAAACTGGTGAAAGCTTCTTTCAGTAGCCATCGAATCCACTCTTTACCAGAAAGATTTCAAATATCAGACCAATACGAAAAGAAAAGGACATTAAAATACAAACAACGATCCATTGGCAAGAAATATAGAGTTACTTCGCATGCGCCATTCATGCTGCAAGGTCAAACTCCGTACAGATCCAAAATAACACAAGGCATTGAGGATAGGGAGGGCGTTTGGATAGTGTTGGAAAGACAGAGAAGGTCGGGGAGGTGGTGGATGAGATCTCCCCGGTTAAGGTTGGGGTTTGTTATCGAAGAGAAGAGTCGGCGGGGAACTCGAGACATGGGCGGAGGGGAGGTGTTGGAGCCTACCAGAGTTGATCGGAGCGCCTGCTGCGGATATCGGGGCGCCGAGAGATCACCGAAGTGGGAGACGGGGCGGTCCTCCGCCAACGAGAAGAGAGCGGGCGTGGGAGAGGACTTGGGAGAACGGCCTACGTGGAGGAAACTGTTGGCGGAATTGGAACCGTGATGACAAGATCAAAAGATGACAAGATCTGAGTCTAGTTTTAAACTTTATGTCTTGGCCAGATGATAACTTAAGAGAAGGATGGATTGAGTTCCTAAAAGATTTGATGCTTAAAAATAATTTTATAAAGTAAAAGTATACAGAAATAAATGCAATAAGTATGATGCAAGAATGCAAAATAGAGTAGGCAAGATAGAATAAAGAGAAAGAGAGACCGGTACGATAAACATAAAGATTTATAGTGATTCGGTATTAGCTACATCTATATTCACTCCCAAGCAACTCTTAGGTCCACACTATAATCTTCCTGATTATAGCCAAGTTGTTTTACAAGCTCACAACTCAAACATATTGTTTTAACAATGGGATCACAACGAACCCAGCCGATTTTCACAGATTTACAAGCACAAAACCTACCACAAGCTACGTAGCTTGCATAAGGTTAATCTGCCTCAAGATTGAATCAGTAACCAAATGTAATAAGAGTAAGGTTACAACAGATATTTAACTCCATAAATGAGCAAATAAGCAATATAAGCAAGATAGAAATAAAAAAGCCTGATTTAGAAGATTTTTGAAGTTGAGCTTTTCTTCTTTTCCTCTTTTCTTCTGAAATGATCTTCCTCGAGATAGGATTGAAGCTTTGGAAGAATCGCTGATGTAGAGGTTGTTGAAGAACTAGGGCTCTTTGCTTCTCCTTTTGATTTGATGAAAATCCTTCAAGTTGGCTTTTGAATGCTTTGGATTTCTCTAAACTCTTTTTTGAAAACTTGGGATTTCAAATCTGAACTTTTTCTTTTTGATTTTTCTCTCTCTGTTCTCTATTTTTCGTCCTCTCAAAATGGTCGTATATCTTTCCTTTTATAATTTCCTTTTAATCTACTTTTTGATGAAAACTAGCCGTTAAATGTACTTGTGGATGTGTTTAGCACAAAAGAGGAAAGAGCCGTTGAGGTTTGTTAGAGAAAAGACAAGCTCTGGAGTTGTTTCTGACACATCTGAAATCCGCCTCTAATATATTAGAGCCGGCTCTAATCTGGCATGGAGTCGACTCTAAGTCGGGATGCTTGAAATGGTAACATTTGCTCATCGTGAAGTCGGCTCTGGCTTTCCATAGGATCGACATCTTTTCATGCTAGAGTCGACTCTAACAAATGTGGGAGTCGGCTCTAATTGTGCCCTAAAAAAATCAGTTTCTGTTTTAACATTAGAGTCGGCTCTAATTCCCTATAGGAGTCGGCTCTAATTTGACGCAAAATGAGGACTTACTATCTTTCAATTAGAGTCAGCTCTAATCTCTGCAGGAGTTAGCTCTAATCCGTGCCGAAAGTGCCAATCTATTTCGATATGCTCTAGAGTCGGCTCTAATCCTTCTAGAGTCGGCTCTAATGTCTGAAACTTGACACTTGACACTAGACATAGATTCAAACTCGATTTTCCTTGGATTTTGATTAATTAAACCTTTAAATTCCTAAAACATTAAATCAAAATCATTAGTAACATAAGAGATATACTCATATGATTTTTGTTATTCATCAAAATCAATAATTGGGTTAATTATCTTGCACTTTTTGATGATGATAAAAATATTGAGTATATGCATAACCAATTGAAGCATAAGTAGCAATATAAACAACTTCTTTAATTAGAGTGATAATTATCAAAATTTTAACATAATTCATCTTGAACTACTATTCCAAAAAAATTGCATCCAATGATTCATACTCTTCAAATCTCAAAACTCAATTAAATTATCAATTCAAATAAGCTCTTACCAACTTAATTAGGCTCCCCCTAAGTAAGATAACTCCCCCTAAATATGTGTATACATTATAAAATCAATATGCATATACAACTCTCTCTCCCCCTTATTTGTCATCAACAAAAGATAGGGAAGCATAGGGTAGTCCTTGCTCAGATTGGAATTTAAATCAACCAAAATAATAATTACACATCACAGAATTTCAAAAAGATCAAAGGAATTTCATTGAGTCATGAAAGTTCATACATTGCATTCACATTCATTGATTACAAAGGATCAAGTATAAGTCAAGTGAAAATACAAACAAAGTGTGAAACAAACATAAGACAAGATAACATAACATAATTTTAACAATCCTAAGTACAAGCTAATATCAAAAACAACAACATAACTTAACTATCAGCAAATTCCTAAATACAAGATATGAAATTCTAATATCTAAAGATAATTTAAGATAGATTGAATTGGAATTGAATTTGATTGGCTGGATTGGCTGGATCAGCAGGAAAGGAAGGGATCTTCACTATGAATCAAATTGAGAAGCCTCTTCAATTCTTCTAAAATCTTTCCCATTCCATTCTTTTGAGTGTTTAACAATTTATTCAATAATCTCTCAATAGTGAAAGCAGCTAAATCAATTTTTCCTTGAAGCTCCGCATTACATTTGAAATGGATATCTGAGTCATCACCAATACCTCTGATCTTGTCAAAAATAATTTGTAACTCAGTCTTCAACCCATCAGCTGAGATACTGATTGATGTCTCAATCTTTTCAACTTTTTCTTCCAAGATGTAAAGAAGCTGCCTAATACCCAAAAGCTTATCCCGCAAATCCTCTTTAATTCTTTGCCTAATACCCAAAAGCTGATCCCGCAAATCCTCTTTAATTCTTTGCTCTTGCTCAGCCAATGCAGATTTCATAACTTCTTTAATTTGTAAAAGCTGATCTAAAGTGAAAATAGAAGAAATATGGGAAGGTACAGTAGGTGCTGCCGATGGAGGTGCTGAAGTAGAACTCGATCCAGATGGAGCAAAAGAAGATCCAGGAGCAGATGGTCCAGCTGTTGAAGGCCCAGGGACCTCTTCAATAATATCATCATCATCCTCTGCTACTCTGACTCCTCTCATAGGCATAGGCACATCAGATTGTCTCCTTCTTTGCCATTGGCCATTTAACTTTCTAAAGCCCATTCGGTGAAGAGTGGAGACTCTGTAGTAGTCAGTATGCCTTAGCTTTTTCTATGGTTCATTTTCCAAAATGTTTATTCCTTGGCTCCAAAAAATCAAAGTCAAAACCATCCCATATGGTAGGGTGGACCTCTTCTTATTCCCTACCTTTGCCATATAACCAATCATTATACCAGCTAAGTTTATAAGCTGTCCAGTAATAACACAATCCATAACAGCTATATCTCTTTCCGATACGTACTCGAATCTATCAGTTTTTGGAAACAAAAATTCTACTGCATATGTTGTGAAGTAGCCTTACTTCCAGAGATAACTGTTTGGCCATAATTTCTTCAAAATCAGAGACTCTCTCCCTAACATTCTCGACAAAGCTTTACCTCATCATTGTGTTGTGTAGCAGTCATCCCAACAATGGAAATTTTTAAAATATTACCCAAAATTTTGAAGTGATATGAACTCTTGTTCCTCTAACATAGCTAACCAATCCACCATCTCCTCTACTGACATTGTTGTAAAATTCTCTCACTAAAGCAGGATAAGTGGGGACGTCTAGTGAGCAAACTTTCTCCCAACCCATATCCCTTAGTTGTCTCCCAATATCAAAACCTTCACAATCAAAGAATTGAAAATCTACCTTTCTTTCCATGGTTATAACCTTTCCAGCTAGAAAATCAACTTAAGGTGAGGGAGGGGTATGTACAGCACTTGGAGTTGAGGAGAAAGAGGATGAAGGTGTGCTTGGTGAGAGCGACCTCGTCGAACATCGAACGGACTGTCTCCCGGTCATGACGGTGACTCCAATGGTGGAAGCTCGGCGTTTGGGAGCCATTGAGATCAAGGGAGTTGAAAATCAAGGGTTTTGGAAGCTTGAGAGAAGTGAAGAGAAATTTGAAAGATTTTGGAGATGATTTGGCTTGGAGAAGTGACGACTCTGCCCTAGATATACTGACTGGGGATCACTTAAAGTCGGCTCCCGCAAAGCGAGGTATCGGCTCTAAATCGCTATAACAGTCAGTGCCAAAATAGAGTTGACTCTAATGAGCAGACAAAGAGTCCAAATAATTAGAGTCAACTCCAACTCTAATAGAGTCGGCTCCACAACAGTTTCAGTGAAAAACAAGAGTTTTAAAGAATCTGAAACTTGTCAATCTAAGCGTCAAACTCTAGATTAATTTTTCTTAAAATATGGGGAATCAAGAAATCAAACATCTAGATGAATTTCCTTAGAAACATAAGAGAGTTCTCAAGAAAATTGATTAAAATTTAGATAATCATTCTTAGGGGTTTCAAATCTATTCTAATGGATCACAAACCCTAATTCTCCTCTAAGATATCAAAATCTATCTTTACTTAAGGGTTTTATAAATATATCAGCTAATTATTCATTAGTACACACATAATTAAGACAAACATCATTTTTAGCAATATGTTCTCTAATGAAATGGTGTCTTATGTATATGTTTGATTCTTGAGTATTGAATAGGGTTCTTAGTCAAATTTATTGCACTAGATTGTCACATCTAATTGGAATCCTATCAAGTGTGATACCATAATTTTTAAGTTGTCGCTTAATCCAAAGGATTTGAGCACAGCAACTTTCAGCTGCAACATATTCAGCTTCAATAGTTGATAATGCAACTGAATTTTGCTTTTTGCTAAACCAAAAGATTAAGTTACTGCCTAAAAATTGACATGCACCACTTATGCTTTTTTATCTAGTTTACAACCAGCAAAATCAGAATCAGAATATGCAATCAGATTAAATGGTGAGTTTCTAGAATATCATAATCCTACAGTTTTGTTTTATTTAAGTATCTAAATTTTTTTTATAACAATTAAGTGAGATTCTCTGAGATCAGATTGATATCTAGCACATAAACATACAACAAACATAATATCATGTCTACTAACTGTTAAATAAAGTAGAGAACTAATCATACCTCTATAAAGCTTTTGATTTACTTTCTTACCATCTTCATCTTTAACGAGTTTGCATGAAGGATTCATTGGTGTGCTAAAAGGTTTGACAACTTTCATACCAAACTTCTTAAGAATTTTCTTCGTGTATTTTGTTTGGTTAATAAAAATTTCTTCTATTTCTTATTTGATTTGAAGTCCAAAAAAGAAATTCAGTTCTTCCATCATATTCATTTCAAAATCTTCCTGCATTAACTTTGCAAAATCTTAACAAAAAAGATTGTTAGTAGTACCAAATACTATGCCATCAATATAAATTTGTACAACTAATAAATCCTTTTCTTTTCTGTTCAAAAATAGGGTTTTATCAACATTTTCTCCAGAAAAATTATTTTCAATCAAAAATTTACTAAGTCTATCATATCAAGCTCTAGGTGCCTATTTTAAACCATAGAGTGCTTTGTGTAGTTTAATAATATGATTTAAAAATTCATGATATTCAAACCAGAACATAAACTTTCTCATTTATAAAATCATTCAAAAATGCACTTTTCGCATCCATCTAAAATAAATTAATGTTCATGCAATATGCAAATGCAAGTAACAACATTATGACTTCTAATCTAGCAACTGGCGCAAAGGTTTCATCAAAATCGATACCTTCTTCCTGATTATATTCCTTTACAACTAGTCTAGCCTTATTTCTAACAACTATGCCATCTTCATCTAACTTATTTCTAAATACCCATTTGGATCCTATAACTGGATAATCTTTGGGTTTATTAACTAAGGTCCATACCTTATTCTTAGTGAACTGATTTAATTCCTTTTGTATGGCTAATATCCAATAACTATCCTTTTCAGCTTCCTCAATTGTTTTGGACTCTATATGAGACACAAATGCAATATGATTTTGATATTTCTCATGGATGATCTAGTTCTTACACCTTGAGATGGATCACCTATGATTAGGTCCTTTGGATGACTATAAGCATATCATCAATCTCTAGATATATCTATATCATTATGAGTAGTATCAATATCATCCTCCTTAGGTGAGTATCATCCTTAGCTTCAGGTTCATAATCTGAAGATACATCAACATTTAATTTTTTAAAATATCTTCTAAGTATATTAGTATCTTCCTTATCATCTTTCTTTTCCGAATTTGATGCTAAAGATTCATCAAACACTATATGAACTAACTCTTCTACAATCAAATACTTCTTATTGAATACTCTATATGTCTTGCTAGATGTAGAATAACCTAAGAATATACATTCATCTGACTTACCATCAAACTTTCCTAGATTATCCTTTCCATTGTTATGAATGAAACATCTACAATCAAATGCATGAAATAACTAATGTTGGGTTTCCTATCATGCCATAGTTCATAGGGAGTTTTCTTAAGAATGGGTCTAATCAAGGCTCTATTTAGGATGTAACATGCTGTGTTAATAGCTTCTGCCCAAAAATATTTTGGGAGTTGGCTTTCACATAGCATGGTATGAGCTATGTCTTCTAGAGTCCTATTTTTCTTTCTACCATCCCATTTGGTTGAGGTGTCCTAGGTGCTAAAAAATTATGATGGATGCTGTTTTCAATGCAAAAATCTTCAAATAAATAATTTTCAAATTCAGTTCCATGATCACTCTAAAAGACACTATGATAGTATTTTTCTTATTTGTAACTTTCTTGAAAAAAATTAAAAATACCAAGAAAGTCTCATCTTTGTGAGATAAAAATAATATCCAAGTAAATCTAAAGTAATCATCTACTATCACAAAACCATATTTCTTTCCTCCTAAACTAGTAGTTCTAGTAGGTTCAAAAAGGTCCATATGTAGTAGCTCGAGTGGCCTAAAAGTTGAAACAATGTTTTTCGATTTGAAAGAGTTTCTAGTTTATTTTCCAAATTGACATGCATCATAAACTCTTATTTTTAAAATCTAATTTTGGAAGTCCTTTAACCAAATCCATTCTAAGCAATTTTGAAATCAAGTGTGTGCTTGTATGACCTAATATACGATACCATAGCCACCCAATCTTATTTACCTTAGCATTATCAACAATTAGGTAATGGTTACTTGTAAATAAATTTTCAAGTCAATTAAGTATACATTGCCATTTTTATTTCCAATAAAGATAATACTATTGTCATTGGGATTAGTTACCATGCAGATAGATGCTTCAAAGGAAACTTTGAAACCTTTATCGCATAGTTGGCTAATGCTAATCAGAAAATGTTTTAATCCATCAACATATAAAATATTTTTAATAAAAATGAATGGAGTGATCTGAATTTTATCAATTTTTATGATGTGACCTTGACCATTATCTTCAAAGGTCACCACTCTACCTCTTTTAGCTTCAAGGATGATGAATTGATCTTTGTCATCCGCATGTGTCTTGAGCAGCCACTGTCAAGATATCATTTTTTTTAATTCTTTGGCTACAAGATACGCCTGCAAAGCAATCACATCTTATGTTTAGGTACCCAAGCCTTTTTGGGTCCTTCATGGTTAGTAGCAGCAAATATGGTTCCTTTTGGAACCCAAATCATCTTACCTCTATAACCAACATTTATATGAGAAATCTTATATGATTGTAAACATAGGATTTATGACCTTTTTTACCACAACAAAAACATGAATTATCTTTTTCAACTGATTTCTTAACAAAAAAACTGTTAACAAGTTTTTGCTTCTTATGTGGTTTGTAACCTAAACCAGCCTTATCAAAAATAGCTTTTTGATTATTTAAAATCAAATTGAGTCTTTCCGAGTAATAAGTAAACTTATCAATAATACTCTTTTATTTTTTAACTTTGTTTTTTAAATTCATATTTTTAGCAGAAATCATATGTTTTTCTTTTTCTAAATCTTGCTTTCCAGATTTTATCTTTTCAAATTCAATAGCACGTTCATCTTTCTTTTTGAGAAGATTTAGATTTTTAAATTTTAAAACTTTGTTCTTTATTCTAAAAACTTTGAAATCACTAAGCAATTCATTAAAAGCATCATAAAGTTCATTAAAGATGAAATCATAAATAGGGGTTTCAGAACTTACCTCTTCTTCATTGGCCATAAAACATATGTTGGCAACTTCATGTTATTTATCTTCGGATAAAGATTCATCACTATCGCTTTAGGTTGCAACATATGCTCTTTTTTTCTCTTTAAATTCCTTTTTGAGTTGAGGACATTCATATTTGTAATGTTCAGGCTTTTTACATTCATGGTATATCATAGGATCTTTCTCTTTGTCCTTACCTTTTTTCTTATCTCCTTCCAGTTTGACACCAAGTTTTCTTTTGTGAAATGATCTTCTTTTTTGCATGAATTTCTTGAACTTTTTTGCAAGAAGAGCGGTGTCTTCATCATCTTCATATTCTTCACTACTGCTCATTTCATTTTCAGTAGCCTTTAGTGCGATTGTCCTTTTCTTCTTCACATCTTTTTCTTGATGTTGCTTCTTTGTGAGTTCATGGGTCATGGATAATCTAAGGAGCTCCTTCAAAGGTAGACTGTTAAGATCTTTGTCTTCTTGGATAGCAGTTACTTTGGCTTCCCATGCTCTTAGAAGGGATTTAAGAGTTTTTCAAACAAGTTCAGAATTAGTATAGGTTTTTCCAAGACTCTTTAATCCATTTACTATATAAGTAAATCTAGTGTACATGAAAGTGATAGATTCATTTTGATCCACATTAAAGAGTTCATATTTATGCACAAGAATGTTAATCTTGGACTCTTTAACATGGTTGATACCCTTATGGGTAACTTCCAACCGATCTCATATTTTCTTGGCTGAGATGCAAGTAGATATTCTATTGAATTTATTTGCATCCAAGGAGCAGTATAGGACAATCATGGCCTTGGCATTGAGCTGGGCCTTTTTTCGATCATTCTCATTCTAATCGCTTTCGGGTTTAGGAATAATGGATCCATCAACTAAGTATATGGGAGTGTTAGGACCATTGATAATGACACTCCATAAATCATACTCTAAAGCTTGAATGAATATCCTCATTCTAGCTTTTCAATATGAATAATCTGTGCCATTAAACAAAAATGGACGATTTGCGAATTATCCCTCAGAAAAAGAAGAATCGGCTTGAGCTACCATTTGGATTTTTAGCTCTTGATTTTAGATCAAGAAAGGATGAGCACTTGCTCTGATACCAATTGTTGGCTCAGATAGTAACCCAAGAGGAAGGATGAATTGGGTTCTTAAAAAATTTGGTGCTTAAAAACAATTTTACAAAGTAAAAGTGCATAAGGATAAATGCAATGAGTATGATGCAAGAATGCAAAACAGAGTATGCAAGATAAAGTAGAGAGAAAGAGAGCCTAACATGACAAACACAAAGATTTATAGTGGTTCGGTGTTAGCTATACCTACATTCACTCCCAAGCAACTCTTGGGCCCATACTATAATCTTCTTGATTATAGCCGAGTTGTTTTACAAGCTCACAACTCAAACTTATTGTTTTAACAACGAGATCACAACGAACCCAGCCGATTTTTACAGGCTCAGCAACACAAAACCTACTACAAGCTACCTAGCTTGCACAATGCTAATCTACCTTACTTGATTCAATCTTCTGATTGAATCAATAACCAAATGTAATAAGAGTAAGGTTACAACAGATATTTAGCTCCTCAAATGAGCAAATAAGCAATATAAGCAAGATAGAAATAGAAGAACCTGATTTAGAAGATTTCTGAAGTTAAGCTTTTTTTCTTTTCTTCTTTTTCTCTTTTCCTTCGAAATGATCTTCCTCAAGATAGGATTAAAGCTTTGGAAGAATCACTTATGTAAAGACTGTTAAAGAACTAGGGCTCTTTTTTTCTCCTTTTGATTTGATGGAAATCCTTCAAAGTTGGCTTTTGAATGCTTTGAATTTCTCTAAACTCTTTTTCGAACACTTGGGATTTCAAATCTGAACTTTTTTTAAAATTTTTCTCTCTTTGTTCTCAATTTTTCATCCTCTCAAAACAGTCGATTTTTTTTTCCTTTTATGATTTTCTTTTATTCCACTTTTTGATGAAAACTAGTCATTAAATGTACTTGTGAATGTGTTTAGCACAAAAAAGGAAAGAGCTGTTGAGGTTTGTTGGATAAAACACAAGCTCTAGAGTCATCTCTGAGACTATGATACATCTGAAATCTGTCTCTGATAGATTAGAGTCGGCTCTAATCTGGCATGGAGTCGGCTCTAAGTCGGGATGCTCGAAACGGTAACATTTGCTCATCGTAGAGTCGGCTCTAGCTTTCCATGGGGTCGACATCTTTTTGTGCTTGAGTCGACTCTAACAAATGTAGGAGTCAGCTTTAATTGTGCCCTGAAAAATTAGTCTCTGTTTTAACATTAGAGTCGACTCTAATTTCCTGCAGGAGTTGGCTCTAATTTGATGCAGAATGAAAACTTACTATCTTTCAATTAGAGTCGGCTCTAATCTCTGCAGGACTCGACTCTAATCCGTGCCAAAAGTGCCAAATTGTTTCGATACATTTTAGAGTCGGCTCTAATCCTTTTTGTTGACCCAATTATTGATTTTGATGACTAACAAAAGCCATGAGTATATTCATTATATTTTTAACAAATTTGAGAAGTGTTTCAGGGACTAAGAGTGATTAATTATTCAAATGATACACAAAATTATTTTGAATTAAGTTTTAAATAGAAAATATTTAAGTTCAGAACTTGAAGTCGACACTCACAGTGTTTGGAGCCAACACCAGGGAGTATCAGAATAATTCTAAGTTTTCGGTACGGTTTGGAGTCGACACCTGAAACTCTGGAGCCGACTCTAACCTGAGATACAGAGGAGTGCTTTCTGCATCAATTTTTGGAGCCGACACCTAAAGTTCGGGATCCGACACCTGAAATTTCTGGAGCCGACTCTAACCTGAGAACAGAGAGCGTATTTTTAAGACATCGTTAGAGTCGACACCCTTAGATATTGGAGCCGACACCTGAATGCGCCGAGCCGATACATCACTTTTTCAGAGCCGACTCCCCAATAAACTTTTTATTACCATTTTTGGAAACCAGTCTTGGAGCCGACACATGCTAAATTGGAGCCGACTCCAACCTGTCAGGAACGAATTTTTAAATTATCAGAACGGACTTCAATGGTAATATTTTTCCACCTAATCTCTAACTGCTATATTTCTTTGCGTGTAGAAGCAATCCAAGTACCTTGTAACAGCTATTTTCTTACCTAATCTTGGATTAAGAAATCTATAAAAGAGGACATCCTTTTGTTTGAAAAAAAAGGGAGAAGAAAAATCAAGAGAAAATCAAAAAAATCAAGTGAAAAAGAGAGAAAAATTTTCAAAGAGAAATCTCTGAGTCCACGCCTATTATCTGAAGAGAGATTTAAAAGAAATCCAAAGCCTTCAAAGATCAATTTTGGAGGATTTTCAAAGGAGAAAAGAAGAAGCTCAAAAGCCCCTTTTTCTTCAACTTCTCTACAACAACTTTCTGTGAAGAATCAAAGCTGAAGCTTGATTCAACCATTCAAAAGAGAAGAGAAAAAGAAGAAAAGAAGAAAAGCTTACATTCAAATAACTTTAAACAGGCTTTTCTAACCCTTGTTCATTTAAATTGCATATTTGCTCATTTGAGGAGCTATTTTGTACTGAAAACTTTATTTCTAAAGTATTGTTTGCTAATTCAATTAGAAGGATTGAATTAGTGGAGGTAGTATACCTCGAGACAAGCTAAGGTTAGCTTGTGGTTAAGGTTTTATGCTGGTGAGCCTGTGAAAATCGGCTGGGTTCATTGTGATCCAAGATAAAACAATAAGTTGGAGTTGTGAGCTTGTAAAACAACTCGACTGTAATCGGTGGGATTATAGTGTGGACCCAAGTGTTGCTTGGAAGTGGACGTAGGTGTTGGATACACCGAACCACTATAAAATCTTTGTGTTTGTCGTGCATTTATCTCTCTCTCTATCTTCTTTATTTGTGCTTAGATTTTATTAATTCAGTTTACTTGAGCACTTTCATATCAATCTAATTATTTTCAAAGAGTTAAATTTTTTAAAGAACCCAATTCATCCCCCTCTTAGGTTGCCATTTGGGCCAACAATTGGTATCAGAGCTTGTGCTCATTTAAATTTGATCTAACGATCAAGAGTTAAAGATCTAAATGGTAGCTCAAGCTGGATCATCATTTTCTGAAGGTCAATCCAGTAATAGGCCACCCTTGTTTAGTGGCACTAACTATTCATATTGGAAAGCAAGAATGAGGATTTTCATTCAAGCTTTAGATTATGAATTATGGAGTGTCATCACTAATGGACCTAGCACACCCACACACATTGTAGATGGTTCCATTGTTCCTAAGCCTGAAAGGGATTGGAATGAGAACGATAGAAAAATGACTCAGCTCAATGCTAAAGCCATGAATGTTTTATATTGTTCTTTAGATACTAATGAGTTTAATCGTATTTCTACATGTATTTCCACAAAAAAAAAATTGGGATAGATTAGAAGTTACCCATGAGGGTACTAATCAAGTTAAAGAATCTAAAATTAATATTTTAGTGCATAAATATGAATTGTTTAGCATGGAACAAACTGAATCAATCACATGTATGTACACTAGATTCACTGATTGTGAATGGTTTAAAAAGTCTAAGAAAAACTTATACTAATTCTGAATTGGTGTGCAAAATTCTTAGGTCTCTTCCAAGATCATAGGAAGCCAAGGTGACTGTAATCCAAGAAGCCAAAGACTTGATGCTCTACCTTTGGAGGAACCTTAGATCCTTGATGACTCATGAGCTGACAATGAAGCAACATCAAAAGGAAGTATCAAGAAGAAGAGAACCATAGCTCTTAAGGCTGCAGAAATTGAAGAAAGTAGCAGTGAGGATGATGATGATGATGATGAAACAGCTCTCCTTGCAAGGAAATTTAAGAAATTTATGCAAAGAAGGAGACCCTTCCATAAGAAAAAGTTTGGAACAAAAATGGAAGGAGAAAAGGAGAAAGAGAAGGACAAAGAAAAAGAAAAAGAACCCTTGACATGTTATGAGTGTAAGAAGCCAGGGCATTTTAGATATGAATGTCCTCAATTAAAGAAGGGTTACAAGAAGAAGAAGAAGGCCTATGTTGCAGCATGGAGTGATAGCGAAGAATCTTCTTCCGAAGAAGATCAAAAGGAAGTTGCAAACATTTGCTTTATGGCAAACATCTTGCGGCCAAAGGATCAAAACGAAAGTGGTATCTTGATAGTGGCTGCTCAAGGCACATGATGGGTGACAAGGATCAATTCATCACCCTTGAAGATAAAAGAGGAGGAGTTGTTACTTTTGAAGACAATGACAAAGGTCAAATTATGGGCCTTGGTAAAATTCAAATAACTCCATCCACCTTTATTGAGAATGTTTTATATGTTGATGGTTTAAAGCATAATTTAATTAGCATTAGCCAATTGTGTGATAAAGGTTTCAAAGTTTCATTTGAAGCTTCTATCTGCACTGTTTCTAATCCTATTAACAATAGCATTGTATTTATTGGAAATAGAAATGACAATGTATACTTAATTGATTTAGACAATTTGTCTACTAGTAATCATTGCTTAGTTGCTGATAATGCTAATGTAAATGAGATTGGATGGCTATGACACGTAGATTAGGTCATGCAAGCACACACCTAATTTTAAAATTAATTAAAATTGATTTAGTTAAAGGACTCCCAAAACTAGATTTTGAAAATAACAGAATTTGTGATGCATGTCAATTTGGAAAACAAACTAGAAATTCTTTTAAATCTAAAAATGTTGTTTCCACATCTAGGCCACTAGAGCTACTTCATATGGACCTTTTTGGACCTACTAGAACCACTAGTTTAGGAGAAAAGAAATATGATCTTGTGATAGTAGATGATTACTCTAGATATACTTGGGTATTATTTTTGGTTTACAAAAATGAGACTTTCTCGATATTTCTGAAATTCTTCAAGAAAGTCACAAATGAGAAAAATACTACCATAGTGTCTCTTAGAAGTGATCATGGCACAGAATTTAAAAATCATCTATTTAAAAATTTTTGTATTGAAAATGACATTCATCATAATTTCTCTGCACCTAGGACACCTCAACAAAATGGAGTCATAGAAAGAAAGAATAGGACTTTAGAAGACATGGCCCGTACCATGCTATGTGAAAGCCAACTTCCAAAGTACTTCTGGGCGAAACCTATAAACATGACATGTTACATCCTAAATAGAGCCCTAATTAGACCAATCCTTAGAAAGACTCCCTATGAATTATGGCATAATAGGAAACCAAACATTAGTTATTTCCATGCATTTGGTTGTAAATGTTTCATTCATAATAATGGTAAAGATAATCTTGGGAAGTTTGATGCAAAATCTGATGAAGGCATATTCTTAGGATATTCAACATCTAGTAAAGCCTATAGAGTATTTAACAAGAAATATTTAATTGTAGAAGAATCAATTTATGTAGTTTTTGATGAATATTTAGCATCAAGTTCAGAAAAGATTGATGATGAGGAAGATACAAATTTGCTAGAGAGATATTGAAAAATTAAATATAGATGTATCTTCAGACCATGAACAAGAAGCTAAAGATGATGATTCTCCTAGGATTGATGTTATTGATACTAATCATAATGAGATAGATCTTCTTAGAGATTGGAGATATGCTTATAGTCATCCAAAAGAATTGATTATAGGTGATCCATCTCAAGGTGTAAGAACTAGATCATCAATGAGAAATATCAATAATCATCTTACATTTGTATCTCATATAGAACCCAAAACTATTGAAGAAGCTGAAAAAGATAGTAATTGGATGTTAGCTATGCAAGAGGAATTAAATTAATTTACTAGGAATAATGTATGGTCCTTAGTTGATAGACCCAAAGGTCATTCTATAATAGGATCTAAATGGGTATTTAGAAATAAATTAGATGAAAATGGCATAGCGATTAGAAATAAAGCTAGATTAGTTGCAAAAGGATATAATCAAGAAGAAGGAATTGATTTTGATGAAACTTTTGCATCTGTAACTAGATTAGAAGCAATTAGACTATTACTTGCATTTGCATGTCATATGAATATCAACTTATTTCAAATGGATGTTAAAAGTGCATTTTTTAATGGATTTATAAATGAGAAAGTTTTTGTAGAACAACCACCAGGTTTTGAAGATCATGAATTTTTAAATCATATTTTTAAATTACACAAAGCACTTTATGGTTTAAAACAAGCATCTAGAGCTTGGTATGATAGGTTAAGTAAATTTTTAATTGAAAATGATTTTACTAGAGGAAATGTAGATAAAACCTTATTTTTAAAAAGCAAAGATAAAGACTTATTGGTAGTACAAATCTATGTAGATGATATTGTATTCGGTGCTACTAACAATCTTTTGTATCAAAAATTTGCTAAGTTGATGCAGGGTGAATTCGAGATGAGCATGATGGGAGAACTCAACTTCTTTCTAGGACTTCAAATCAAACAAGAAAGAAAGAAAATTTTCATCAACCAAACAAAGTACACAAAAGAAATTCTTAAGAAGTTTGGTATGAAACAAGTCAAACATCTCGGAACATCAATGAGTCCTTCATGCAAATTGGATAAAGATGGAGATGGTAAGAAAGTTGATCAAAAATATTATAGAGGTATGATCGGATCTCTACTTTACTTAACTGCAAGTAGACCTGATATAATGTTTGTTGTTTGTTTATGTGCTAGATATCAATCTGAACCTAAAGAATCTCACTTAATTGCTGTAAAAAGAATTCTTAGATATTTAAATGGAACTAAAAATGTAGGATTATGGTATTCTAGAAACTCAACACTAAATTTAATTGCTTATTCTGATTCTAATTATGCTGGTTGTAAATTGGATAGAAAAAGTATAAGTGGTGCATGTCAATTTTAGGAAGTAACTTAATCTCGTGGTTTAGAAAAAAGCAAAATTCGGTTGCATTATCTACTGCTGAAGCTGAATATGTTGCAGCTGAAAGTTGCTGTGCTCAAATCCTTTGGATTAAGCGATAACTTGAAGATTATGGCATAACACTTGATAAAACTCCTATTAGATGTGATAAGACTAGTGCAATAAACTTAACTAAAAATCTAATTCAACACTCAAGAACAAAACATATTGAAATAAAATATCATTTTATTAGAGACATGTAGCTAATGGTGACATTTGTCTTGATTATGTTTGTACTGAGGAACAATTAGCTGACATATTTATAAAACCCCTTAGTGAAGAGAGATTTTGTTATCTTAGAGGAGAGTTAGGGATTTGTGACTCATTGGAATGATTTGAAACCCCTAAGAATGACTATCTAGAATTCAATCAATTTCTTAAAATTCTTTCATGATTCTAAGGACAATTCATCTAGATATTTGAACCATTTGATTCACCACATTCCAAAGAATTTTATTCAAAATTTTTTCTTTGGACAAGTTTCAGATCCTTGAAACTCTTTTTTTTCTGAAACTATCTTGGAGTCGACACCCTAGTCAGTGGAGTCGACACCTCTTCTGTGTCGCTCTCGGTCTGAGACCTTGGAGCCGACACCCGCCTTAGCGGAGCCGACTCCAGTTTAGGCACTAACTATGTTAGCGACTTGGAGTCGACATCCAACTTTGTGGGAGCCGACATCTTGTTGTCCCAGGTTGACTATTTTAGGGCCGAGTCGACACCTTTTCATCCCCATTCATTTCCAATCTCTTCCAAAACTCTCTCCAAACCCCCCAAAACCTATAATCCATCTAATCCTTCATTCCTTAGCAATCAATGGCACCAAAGCGAAGAGGATCGATCTTTGGAGCTCCCATGGTGACAAGAAAGAGGACTGAGAGGCGTTCGGCTCCTCAACCATCACCCAGTTCGACTTCTTCGTCTTCGTTCTCCATGCCTAGTGCCATCCCAGGTCCCTCTTCACCGAAAGTTGATCTATTGGTAGGCAAAGTGATTACATTGGGAAGAAAAGTCGATTTCGGATTTTTGAAGATGAAGGTTTTACCATTGGCAAGCAAATTAAGGATATGGGTTGGGAAAAGGTATGCTCTTTGGATGTACCCACCTATCCTGCCCTCGTTAAGGATTTTTACCTTAATCTATCTAGAGGAGATGGAGGGCTTATAAGCTATGTGAGAGGAACTAGGATTCACCTCACTTCTGAAATTTTGGGAAGATTATTAGAAATCCCTGTTACTGGTCTTATTGCCAATGTCCATAGTGAAAGAGGAGTTGCATTATCCAGAATGCTTGGTAGTAGGGCTGAAAATGGATCGGATAAACTCCGATCGTATTCGTATTCGTATTCGAATTATATCAGATTTAGATATTTATTTTATAGTTTAATCGGATTCGGATACGAATTCAGATATTTAATTCAAAAATTAATCGGATACAAATATAAATATGAATATATATATTTTTAAATACGGATACGGATATCCATTTTATTATATCAGGATTGTTTAATATTTCGAAACAAAGCCCGGGCGCCGGGCGACAACTATTTTTTAAGTAAAAAAAAATCAAAATGCCCGGCGAGAGAGAAGAGATGCATGAAGGCATGATTCATCAATACGTCGGTACGGTTGGCAGAAGGCTTTCGTTCGTTTTGGTTGGCAGAATTGCAGAAGGCTTTCGTTCATTTTTTTTGGCACAGCCCGCTCCCTACTTCTTCAGTTCTTTCTTTGTCTTCCACGTCCAGACTTCCTGGGAGTGATCCGCGGAGGCAGCGAAGGAGACAGAGGCAGCGAAGGAGACGGTGCCACGCAACGGTCGAGGAGGAGGTGTCACGAAGCATCTGCGTTTCCTTCCCCTAATCTTCGCCACATCTGTAACAGCCAACATGTGAGCTTCCTTGATCCTTCCCAATTCCAGAGAGAGAGAGAGAGGAAGGGAGGAGAGACTCAGAGAGGGAGAGAGTGGCGGAGGAATCAAACGAGAGAGAGAGAATGAGGCAGAACGGCCGCATCTGCAACCGTCTGTCTTGATCTTGGTTCGGGCCTGACGGCGTGCTCGCTGCCTCGCCGGGCCTGAACGGCGGTCGGTGACCTCCACCAATGCTGGGCGTGCGTCCAGTGGAGGTCCGTGGCC
Organism: Calamus simplicifolius; assembly: GCA_900491605.1. Classification (NCBI taxonomy): domain Eukaryota; kingdom Viridiplantae; phylum Streptophyta; class Magnoliopsida; order Arecales; family Arecaceae; genus Calamus; species Calamus simplicifolius. The sequence goes on along the minus strand of UESW01001957.1, from coordinate 9,091 downwards.
AGCCATGCCACCGGCACTGTAACAGGCCATGGCAAGGAGAAAGAGAGAGAAAAAGAGAGAGAGAGTGGGGGGGAGTCCGACCGCGGTGGCGGCCGGCTCCTGGCCAGTCGATGCCGGTCGGGCCACCTTGGTGTGTGGCCAGCGGCGGCCCTGGCCGCCGGCTCGATTGTTCCCCTGTTTCGGGTGAAACAGGGAAGCAACAGGGAGAACCGGAGTGTTACAAAATTAGATGCAGTTTTTTGGTGGTAATTGTTGCTGGTGAGATCTCGTTTGGGTTTTATGTGGTGTTGTTGTGACGAGAGAGAGAGTATGAGTTTGATGAATCAAAATAATCAAGATCCATGTTTCTTTTACATAGTGGGATTGCTTTCAATGATATAAAATCACAATGAGAGCAGGATTTTGCTTTCGATAATGCACTGTGCATAAAAAATCACCACGAGAACAAGCATCATCTTTCATTCATCCATACACAGTTTGTATAAAATTACAATGATAACAGAAGCACAACTGCGCAACTCTGCAATCTCAATTATTGGTAATCATTGATCCACAGGTTCAGTCGAAGATGGCTATAGCGGGAGAAGTCTTGTTTGGTTCTGCTAACTGCTGTTGCTTGTGTCTGTTAATGCTTGATTTGTTGATTTAAGTCTTTGTAGAATTTTTGGATTTTACATGCCTCCATGTTGATATGCATATGTTCTTGCTTCTATATAGTTTTAATACAACCATAGTCTATCATTACCCTGCTTATTTTTAGTTTATCTAGTTCTCAATAATTTTAAGTTCTTTAGGTAGTTCAAGCAGGTGCTGGAATTAGTTGATATATTAATGGTCTAGATTTAATTGATGCTATCTAATACCAAAGTAATCATGACCTATACATGAAAGGGTGAGGCAATTCTTGCTGACTAGGGTTCTATACATATTAGTTTATTTTCATGCCATATTAAGAATTGACTCTTTATTATTGCCGACTTATCTTGTATATGGTTATGCCTTGCAGCAAACATGTCTGCTTGTTGTAGTTTGTCTTAAGCTGGGTAGGGAAAAATAACTATGCTAACTGGAGAAACATCATGTAATTGTTAATTTCCTTGGTGTGATCATGGATTTTTTTATTATATATTTTATTTTTTGTATTTTGAATGCAGTTGTTATATATCATGTCTTCTAGTGGAACTATTGAAGATGCAAATAGCAAATCAGTTGAGCCTACAAATCAAACAGAGAGGAAAATACAAAAGAAAAAGCTAACATATAAAATTTGGGATGATTTTACAAAGTATGAATTAGAAAAGGAAGTTGATGGAAAAATTTTTAAAACAGAAGAAGCAAGATGTAATCACTGCAAAAGAATATTTAATGGAGCTAGTAGGTTGGGGACAACACATTTGAAAAATCATCTTGATAAGTGCCATTCATTTTTGAAGAATACTAATGTCAAAGGCCAATTAATGTTACAAACATCATTGCAAAAAGAGGATGGTACTTGTTCTTTGAGTACCTATACATATGATGGAGATGTTAGTCGTAAGAAGCTTATACGGATGCTTTTTATGCATGAATACCCATTTGCTATGGTTGAGCATGAAGGATTTATTGATTTTATTAAGTCTTTAAGACCATCTTTTGAATTAAAGAGTCGCATAACCCTTAGAAAAGGGATTATGGAAACATATTTAGAGGAAAAGAAAAAGTTTATGATACGTTTGGTCTACTTTTATGTCGGATAAGTGCAACTATGGATTTGTGGACTTCTAGACAAAACAAGTCTTATTTATGTGTGACAGTACATTTCTTTGATGATGATTAAAATTTGAAAAAGAAAATAATTAATTTTATGCATATGGAAGGAAGACATACTGGAGTCAATTTATGTAATACATTTATTAAAAATATGATTGATTGGAACATTGATCGTAAGTTATTTGTATTAACAATGGATAATGATCGTGCCAATGATGTGTATGTCAGAGAAATCGTGGATAGGCTTCAAGGAGCACTTGTATGTAATGGCCAGTTCTTTCATGTGAGATGTGCTGCACATATTATTAATTTAGTTGTGCAGGATGGACTAAAAAATTAATATGGTAATTAAAAATATCAGAGAAATGGTGAAGATTGTTCGAAGCTCTTCACTACAGTTAAAGGAGTTTGAAAAGAGGGCTAAAGAATGTAATTTGGATACACGTAGAGGTTTGTCAATTGATGTCCCAACACGGTGGAACTCTACGTACATGATGCTAAGGGATGCTTGTTATTATAAAGAGGCTTTTAAAAGATTGTAGTGTCTTGATCCATACAAATATGATATGTGCCCAACAAATGATAATTGAATAGAGGTAAAAACATTTTGTCAAGCTTTGAAAAACTTCTATAACATCATCGAGCTCCTTTCAGGCACATTATATCCAACTGCAAATATCTTTTTTCAAGAATTTTATGAAATTCAATTGCAAATTATTGAATGGTGCACAAATCCTAAGGATCAACTTTTTCTCTTTATGACATTATCAATGAAGGAGAAGTTTGACAAATATTGGCAACAATCTAATCTCATGCTAGCAGTGGGTTCATTCTTAGATCCTCGTTACAAAATGAAGATGGTAGAATTTTATTACTCATAGATTTACTCTTTAAATGGAGAAAAAGAGGTCAGTGATATTCAAAATGTTATTCGAAACCTTTATAGCGAGTATGAAAAAAAATTTCCTTCATTTTCTATTCCAATTACTCATGATATTGGTTCATCAAGAGATAGCGGATATATTTCTGATGAGTTTGATGAGATGGAAGGAAGAAAAAAAAGTTTGCACAATTTATGAAGAAGAATGCACAACAACAACAAATTAGAACATATTTGGATATATATAGAGGAATCTATTTGGCCATGGGTTGAAGGTGATGCTTTTAATATTTTAAGATGGTGGAAATCTAATGGTCCAAAGTATCCTATCTTATCTCAGATTGCAAGAGATATTTTGACAATTCCAGTATCTACTGTAGCTTCAGAATCAGCATTTAGTACAGGTGGACGAGTGATAGATGCATTTCGAAGTTCATTAGATCCTGATATTGTTGAAGCTGTGATTTATCTTCAAGATTGGCTGAGATCTAAGAAAAAAGACAACTTATTGCATTTTATACAATATTTTTATTAGATTTAACTTATTTATAATATTTTACTATTTTTTAAAATTTCGTTTCAGGTCATATTCCTTTCATTGTTCATGATCTCAATTATCCTACTATGTTGGATAAGGTAAATGCAAATGATGTGTAGTTTTTAAAAAATAAGTTATTATTTTATTTATATATATTGAACTTTTGTACTAATAATATTCTTAACATGTTTTATTTCAGGATGATTAGAGCATTAAAGATTATCATATGATGTTATTCAATGATTTGTGAACTTTTTACTTAATAGTTTATTAAATACTTCTTATGACATTTGAGTTTATGAGATGCATTTAAGATTTATCGTCAACAAATCCTATTAAATATTTTTATGTTATGACTTAATGCTTTCAGCTATATAATATGAATCATATGATACAAATAGCCAAATACTATATGGCATATGCAGGTTGCCAATGTTGCCATGTATCGGGGGCAATCGATATCGACCTCAACCTGCCAATTTTGCCTTGTTTATTTCATTCCAAAAATTTTGTGCTTGTGTGGGCTGTGATAATATTTTGAGCCTATTCAATTTAATTTGGCAATAATGATAGGGACTTCCAATTTGTTTTGACGCTCAATGTGTGGGCTGTGAAATCATGACTTGGAGGGCATTTCTAAATGCAATCGTTGTGATTTGTGAAGCATATGTTTGACACTGAAATCATGACTTGGAGGGCATTCTAAATGCAACCATGTGATTTGTGAAGCATATGTTTGACATGTTGGGTTACGGAATGAAAAATCCCAATCTAATTGGAATAAAATTGCAGCGGAAACAAAATAAATTTATAACCCACCAAGAATCACATGCGTTTCATAAAAACCGAAAGAAGGATAAACAAAAATATTACCTTTTGTTATTACTTTTTAATCAGTATGTAATCCTTCTGTTCTTGTGTTGGGTTTTCTCAGATCTTCAAAGGTGCTGCCTTTCAGAAAGACGATCACCCTCTACAAGTATCCACACACGAACGGACACCAAAATGGTTTTGAATGCTAGTTCAACCATTTCATTTTTCACAAAAATGAATCCATGTTTTCAACTCTCTGTTTTTTCATCTTTAAGGCAAAAGATATGATGCTTCAAAAGCCCCAATCGACGTGACCTTTCAAATGCCCCAATCGACGTGACCTTTCAAATGCCCCAATCGACGTTACCTTTCAAATGCCCCACAGACTCTAAAACGTATATTTCGAACATATATACAAGCCTGCTAGAAATTTTGGTTAACTAAGATTTTAATTGATATTTATTTAAAACTCCTTTTAAATAATAACAATTTAAATCCTTTCCTTACAAAATAAGGAATATATATTTTTAACCAAAAAAAACTTTATGGATTATTTCCTTATCCAATAAGAAAATGTAACAATTTAATTACTTGTCACAATTTAAATTATGAATTTAAATTTTTTTCAAAATTAAACTCGAATCTAAATGACAACTAATTATTATTTGTAATTTAAAATAATCTCATCATTTTAAATTATATAGAGAGTAATAAATCGTAACCATTATTGTCCGTTCTTAGTGTGCGACCCTATAGGTTCAATTAACGTTGGCAGTAGGCCTAAATCACATTTTGAACCTACAAGTCATAAGCGGCCTCTAGCAAGACATTATGACTACCCAAGTTAAATGAAAAGCTCATGTTCCGAGACAACCTTAAAGTAGCTATTAACATAATCCTTTTGTCACATGATATCTTGATAGAATATAAGGCATGGATAAAGTCAACCTTATATCTCTCTATCTTTAATTTCTCGAAACCCAATTAGACTGACTAAACAAATGATATTGATCTCCATCAATTCATTTGAGCATGGCCATGCATTTCTCAGTCTCAATCATCGAGGGGCCCAGAGATATCTCTCTTATAATAAGAGGAACAAATTCCATCTTAATCACTCACATCTCACTACATGATTCTTATTATGTTCAATCATAATCTTTATAATCATCCGGTTAAAGACAACGTTTGATTATGTCAAAACATAATATTCCTCATGTTGAGAACTATGGCAATCTCAGGTCTAAGGATTTAATGACACAACTACTAGAGATTAACTTATGACTTTGATCCATGTATTAATCTCAAGGCGGGTCTTGTCCAATATTTGTTCTCAACAAATACATATAAATTTGATTTGTATCTCATACACATATTCATCCCATGAATATCAATCAAATTTCATACTAATTTTAATTTATTGTTATTCCCACAACAATAACCGATTAGGGACATTTAGAATAATTCATAATATTATTCAAGGACATTATTATATAATAAACATGCAAATTATGATAATAGTAAATGTTCATAAATATTCAAAATACCATGTCCATACAATAGGCCTAGGGCACTATTACTAACAATCTCCACTTGCACTAGGCCCACTCATCAATGTATCTAATACCTATGAACCTAGCATGACGATCATGCTTTGCTTGTGGTAGAGGCTTAGTCAATGGATCAGCAACATTGTCATCTGTTGGAACTCTGCATATTTTTACGTCACCTCTCTCAATGATTTCTCGAATGAGATGATAACGCCTAAGAATGTGTTTGGATCGCTGATGTGACCTAGGTTCTTTTGCTTGTGCGATAGCACCATTATTGTCACAATAAACATCAACAGGATTTGTGATGCTAGGAACCACTCCAAGGTCAGTAATGAACTTCTTGATCCAAACTGCTTCCTTTGCTGCATCAGATGCTGCTATGTATTCAGCTTCAGTTGTAGAATCAGCAACAGTGCTTTGCTTCGAACTCTTCCAGCTAAAGCACCACCATTTAAACAAAACACATATCCTGACTGCGATCGGAAATCATCTTTGTCAGATTGAAAGCTTGCATCTGTGTAACCACTTACAACTAGATCATCTTCCAATCCGCCATACACCAAGAACATATCTTTAGATCTTCTCAGATACTTAAGAATGTTCTTGACCGCCGTCCAGTGACTCTCACCGGGATCTGACTGGTATCTACTCGTTATGCTTAAAGCATAAGAGACATCTGGTCTAGTGCACAACATAGCATACATGATAGATCCTATTGCTGAAGCATAAGGAATCTTACTCATGCGCTCTCGCTCATCTTTTGTGTTAGGACACTGAGATTTGCTGAGTGTAATACCATGAGACATAGGCAAGTATCCTCTCTTGGAATCTTGCATACTGAACCTTTTCAGTACTTTGTCTATGTAAGTACTTTGACTTAGACCAATCAGCCTCTTAGATCTATCTCTATAGATCTTTATCCCTAGGATATAGGCAGCTTCACCTAAGTCTTTCATTGAGAAACATTTCCCTAACCAAGACTTGACACTCTGCAAGGTAGGGATATCATTCCCAATGAGTAAAATGTCATCAACATATAGGACCAGAAATACAATGGCGCTCCCACTAACTTTCTTGTAAACACAAGGTTCATCTTCATTTTTGATAAATCCAAACTCTTTGACTGATTCATCAAAACGAAGATTCCAACTCCGAGAAGCCTGCTTCAAACCATAAATGGATCTTTGAAGCTTGCATACTTTACTAGAATTCTCAGGTTGTACAAAACCCTCAGGTTGTGTCATGTACACATCCTCAAGTAAGTTTCCATTAAGAAACGCTGTTTTAACATCCATTTGCCAAATCTCATAGTCATAATATGCAGCAATGGCAATAAGAATTCTAATAGACTTAAGCATGGCTACAGGTGAAAAAGTTTCATCATAGTCTATACCATGAGTTTGTTTGAAACCTTTTGCAACTAGCCTTGCTTTGTAAGTATGCACTTTACCATCCATGTCAGTTTTCTTTTTGAAAACCCATTTGCACCCAATAGTCTTTGTACCTTCAGGTGGCTCAATCAAGGTCCATACCTGATTATCATACATGGATTGGATTTCAGACTTCATGGCCTCTAACCATTTCTCAGAGTCTGGATCTAACATAGCCTCTTGATAGGTAGTAGGTTCATTTTGATCCACTAACAATACATCATGATTATCAGTCACAAGAAATCCATATCTCTCGGGCTCATGACGTATCCTATCAGATCTACGTAACTTTTGTGCTACAGGTGGTGTGTCAACAGTGGTTTGTTGACTTTGAGCATCCACAGGCGGTTCAATGTTATCTTGTGGTTCTCGAATCTCTTCGATTTGTACCTTGCTCCCACTGGTTCCTTAGAAATAAATTCCCTTTCTAGAAAGACACCATTCCGAGCAACAAACACTTTGTTCTCAATGGGATTGTAAAAGTAGTATCCTTTAGTCTCTTTAGGATATCCCACAAAAAAACATTTATCAGACTTGGGTTCCAGCTTATTTGAAACTTGACGTTTTACATAAGCTTCACAACCCCAAATCTTAAGAAAAGACAAACTGGGCTTTTTACCATTCCACATCTCATATGGCGTCTTTTCAACCGCTTTGGTTGGAACTCGATTTAGTGTGAACGCAGCTGTGGCAAGTGCATAACCCCAAAAGGTAAGTGGAAGATCTGTTAGACTCATCATAGATCGAACCATATCTAATAAGTTCGATTCCTTCTTTCAGACACACCATTCCATTGCGGTGTTCCAGGAGGAGTTAGCTGTGGAATGATTCCACAACTTCTAAGATGGTCATAAAAATCTTGGCTCAAATATTCTCCACCTCGATCAGATCGAAGTGCCTTGATTGTCTTGCCAAGTTGGTTTTGTACTTCATATTGAAAAGATTTAAACATTTCAAATGATTCAGATTTGTGTCTCATCAAGTAGACATAACCATATCTACTGAAGTCATCAGTAAATGTAATGAAGTACTTGTAACCTCCTATGGCTTCTGAACTTAATGGTCCACATACATCTGTATGTATTAGGCCCAATAATTCATTGGCCCTTTCACTGTGTCCAGTAAAGGGATCCTTTGTCATCTTACCCAATAGACAAGATTCACATGTATCATATGATTCAAAATCAAATGAGTTCAAAAGTCCATCTTGATGGAGTTTTGATATGCGTTTCTCATTTATATGGCCAAGGCGACAATGCCAAAGATAGGTTGAATTTAAGTCATTGGACTTAACTTTCTTAGTAGTTATGTTATAGACAGAAGAATTGTTGGATTTTTGAAGATTCAAAACATAAAGACCATCTAGTAATTCGGCATTTGCATAGAACATGTCTTTATGATAAATGGAGCAATTATTATTCTCAATAATAAAAGAAAAACCATCATTATCCAAACAAGAAACTGAAATAATATTCCTACACATTGTAGGAACATAATAGCAATTGTTCAAAACTAACAAAAGCCCACTGGGCAAAGAAAGTTCATAACTTCCTACAGCTAAAGCAGCAACTTTTGCTCCATTGCCTACTCGAAGATCAACTTCGCCCTTCTTCAGTTGTCTACTCCTTTTGAGCCCCTGCACATTTGTGCAAATGTGAGATCCACATCCAGTATCTAATACCCAGGAACTAGAAGGAGAGAAATTAATCTCTATAACATAAATACCTGAAGAACCGGTCTCACCAGTCTTCTTCTTCTTCTTTAGATCCTCCAAATACAGCTTGCAGTTTCTCTTCCAATGACCAGGTTCATTGCAAAAGAAACAGACACCCTCCTTTGGGGCTTTAGCCTTGGGTTTAGGATTGGGCTTGGGTTGAGCATTGGACTTTCCAGCCCTTCCCTTACCCTTTCCTTTTCTTTTCTTCATAAGGCCCTTTCCCTTTTGAACCATCAGAATATGGCCAGGCTTGGACTTAATATTCTGTTCAGCAGTTTTAAGCATCGTATGCAGCTCAGAAATTGATTTGTCCATTTCATTCATGTTATAGTTCATGATAAACTGATCATAACTATCAGGAAGTGAATTTAGGATCAAATCTGTTGCCAACTCTTGGCTCATTGGAAATCC